>CM046034.1:12886132-12923632 GCA_025215565.1 Flaveria ramosissima
TTCTTCTCCCACAATGTCCTTATCAAAATCAAACTGTGGGTTAACAAACCCTGCTTCAACAATATCATCTTCCTCATTTCTTCCAGCATCTTCTCTTGGGATCTCTTGTTCCCTTGCTTCAGTATCAGCTGCTCCAGAAGTGCCCTCTCCTACCTTGGATGAAGTACCCACATTCAAGAATGGGTACTTAGATATATCAGTCATATCATCTAACTCAGATTGAGTTAGTTGACTAGGTAGGCCAGCAGCAGCTTTCATCTGTGAAATTTCTTCAAATAACCTCTTAATCAAATTATTCTGATCAACCAACATCTTTTTCATTCCTTCAATGACCTCATCTTTCTGTTGCTCCCTAATCTCCTGATTCGTCAGTTTAGTCTTTATCATACTTAACTCATTTGCCAATGAAGTATTTAGACCACGAATCACATCCTCATCAAGACCAGCACTAGTCTCTTTCCCTGCTGTGAAACCCTTGTGTCTATGTTTTGTTCTTCGTTCAGGCTCAACAAAGTCAGTTCTCTTTTTAGACCTCCGTTCTTTCTCCACCCTTATTTCTTCTGCTTGTGTGTCTATGTCTTCTTCGAAATCATAATCTTTCTCTTTTGCATATCTCTTTCTTTTCTTAGCTGCATCAGCTTGTTTCACCCTTGTTTCCTCAGCTCTTTTGTTTTCAGACTCATCGACCCGTCTGATATAATTCCATCGCTCTGGTGGGTACATGTTTTCCCAGAGATGGGTTATTTTACCACTGAAATCATGGCGTATAGCACAGCAATCTGCAAATATCCGAGGGTTCATCTGCACTAATCTCTTAACTTCACCATGTTTAGGAACATCAGGAACCAGATCATCAATAATCATCTGAATAAAACGAGGATATAACAACCATTTATCCTTTTTCACCGCCATCACATTTTCTGCCATACACGCAAAGATCAATCTAGCAATGTTTGCTTTCTCCCCTTTACAACATATCACCATAGCTTTGGCCCAGTCAAGGTTAAGTCCATCAGATCCACCCTTATGGTGATCTAAGCACATAATAAAAACGTGAGCTATATATCTCCATTCTTTAGATAAAAAAGACTTTTTAATCTCCTTCCTCGAACCAAAGACTGGTCCCTCATATCCCATTTGTCTAAAAGCTTGGAATACTTCAGATTCAGTCATATCAACTTCATCACCAGTATCATCTTCTAGTCTAAGAATCCTCGACACGCTCTCAGCAGTAATAGATATATCATGATCAATCACTCTAGCTGTGATCCTCTGAACATCTCCTCTAGTGTTGTATTCAGCTGATCTCCAAAAGTCTCTAATGTGAAGATCATAGATAGTGGGTGAGTGAGAGATAGCATATGCAATGGGTGATCTTTGGAGCCATCTAATACAGTCACGAAATCCGGCCGCCTTTGGCAGAGTATCGTCTAATATGGCAGTAATGTTATTCCTCTCATCAAACTTGAGATTCGCCATAATAACCTGAAAAGAACAACAAATAAATTTGAATAAGAAATACTGAAAATAAGAAAATAAGACAAAAACAAAAGAAACAATCAGTTTCGGCAAGCGAAACAATAGTTTCGCTCACTAAGACATGATAGGTTCGCTGAATCAAAGACAGTTTCGACAAGGAAAACAAATAGTTTCGACGAGCGAAACTATAATTTCGCTCATAGAAACTTGTTAATTTCGCAGAACAAAAAGTAGTTTCGACAAGATTAGAATGAATCAAAGTAGTTTCGCAATTAGTTTCACCAAAAATTAATTTAGTTTCGCTATTACAAATTAGTTTCGCTGACTCATGAAAATACAAGCGAAACTGAGTGAATTAAGGATCAGTCATTGCGAAATTAGATAAGATATGGCGAAACTGTTAAGTTCGCTCGGACAGCATAACTTTACAGTTTCGCTGAAAGAATGTGAACTTTCGTTCAATTTCGCAGAAACTTCAGTAGTTTCGCTGAACGAACAGCGAAACCACCGAAGCGACATAATCCAGATTCCTTATGAATACATGATGTAATCCAGATTAAAGAGTCAATCAGAGTTCGAAACTCACATACGAAGAGAATATCACTCAAAATCAGTCCAAATAACACACCAAAATCGAAATCGCCAATAAAGTTACGGAGAAACCCTAAGAGTGATACTGTGCGATTTTGCGAAATTATGAGAGAAATTTCGCAAACATGACTTATATAGTAAATAGTTTCAGGCAACGAAACTATAAATTCGTCAGACGAATTTACAGTTTCGCTCAGGGAAACTGTAATTTCGCTAGAAAATAACTGGTTAACAACTTATAAGCAAACCTAGCGAAATTGCAGTTTCGCTTAGCGAAGCTAATAGCGAAAGAATAACTTCGCACCATTTTTTTTTTATTAATTTATTATTTTATTTTTTTTATTATTTATTATTTTTTATTATTTATTATTTTTTATTATTTAATTTATTATTATTATTATTATTATTATTATTATTATTATTATTATTATTATTATTATTATTATTATTATTTTTATTTATTTTTTTTAAATTATAATACTCAAAGGAAGCACATCACATAATGAGATCTAAAATAATCAGAGAACACATTCTCTAAATATTTTAGAACATAATGATGATTAAAAATCATCTACCAGTCATGAGATCATACTGAGTACAAGATCTGATCACAATCTGTACAGAAACAACTGAAATTAGAACAAATCAATAACGATTGCTGAACACAATGAAAACCCTTTGATCTTCAATTAGATTGCAAAATGTGTGTTTACAAATAATCCCTCAATCTCTTGGTCATGCAACCCTTAACCTAATTCTAATTACAATTAGGCTATTTATAGTCTACTTTAAGTTTCCATATTTACACATAACCCCCTAGACTATATATTTAGACTAAAACATGACTCAAAGAAAGTAAAATATATTTTGTTCACACAAAATATATTTATTACTATAAAACTCCTAGTCATCTAAATCTTCAACGTCTCGTCTCGGTTACTCGTCTCGAACGTGTCGGGTTTGACTTTTGTTGACTTTGACCCGTGATGTTGACTTTGTTGACTTTCACTGTGTTGATAATATAGACTATCTTTTCCAGCTCCAACAATACTCCCCCTTAGTCTATCATTATCAACGTTTTCAAACGAATTCAGCACCGAAAAGTCAACATTAGAAAGATCTTCAAATTGAAGCTTTTTGAATCTAATGAGAAAAATTATTCATCTCATAAGCTCCCCCTATTTATATGCTCCCCCTTTTTGAGTGCAACATTTGTGAAGATATTGGAACAGCTTTCTCAAATCTCTAATCTCGAGTGCTTCAGAAGATGTAGGAGGAGGATTCCTAGCTCGGTGTCTTCTGCGAACTTGAGGAACAGGTTCTCTAATCAGGTACACTGCTCAACTGATGATCGGCCATCAATTACAGCAAAAACCTGAAACACATTCACAAACACAATCTCGACATTTCTAATTAGATCATTTCATTTTAACAAAATAAACCCGTGTTTATTTGTGTTTGAAAACAAGCGAACCCGTGTTCGGTTGTATGCAATTTCTGAAAAATGCATGAAAATGATAAAATTATAACAGCATAATATGGAAGACCTAAAAAAAATTTGAAAAGAAAATTTATTATATTTTTCTATTTTTATTATATACATTTATTATAACATTTCTTTTTTTTTATCTATATATTTTTTTATAACCGAGAACTGAATCGATCATGAGATCACATCCTCAAGATATACTTTAGCACAAAGATGAATTTAATCATCGACAAGCAATGAGATCACACTGATAACTGAATCTAATAACAGTCTTTGAATGATTTTTGAAATTGTCAAACAGATCAATAACAATTGCTGGTATGTTTGTCCACTTAAACTCATGCCCTATCTTTTTCAACAAGCAGAAGATGATTCGTTAAGGTTCGATTAAATGCTTTAGAATGCTAGGACCCCACAATCATTTGGCAAAAACTCTCACCCAACCTCAGGATTTCTTGAATTTTGTAACGATCTTTACGGAGCAATGCTTGTGCATTAGTGTGCAAGTGATTATCGACAGAATATTGCATTCTGTGTTGATTTCATCGTTTAGATGATTTGACACAACTAAGACCAAAATGGTGAGAGCTCCAGGTCTATACTCACGTATAACAAAGGAGATGACCATTTAATCATGTGCCGATGAGAGCTCCAGGTCAGTACTATCGTACAGCAGAGGAGATCATCACTCCAGGTCAGTACTTTCGTACAGCAGAGGAGATTAGCACAAACACAAGACATATAAATACACCAGACATGGCTAAAAAGATATGGCTTATATGATTTGTATTATGGTGGGTGAAAGATCAATTCTCAATCCAATTTTTGTCAGGACTCAGTTTTCGTGCAGGCCAAAATGATTGCGTAAATCCAGACATCCTTAAGCATATATTTTAATTTAAATCATCATACTGCTGTCTACTTTATTCTTCAGGCTGAGTCTACCAAGCATATCATTAAAGAATCTGTTTATTTTCTATTATTTGCAATTAAAAATAAGATGTAAATCAGATAACAGCATCAGTTACTATCATTTCTCAATTTATAAACGCAAGTCATGCAAAAACAAGCATTTCAAGATGATATACAATCATTTCTCAGTCATCTCGAATCAAGTTCCCAGTTCTCTTTTCATTTTTATTTACTTATACTCTCCCCCTAAATTTTTATTTTTGCAAACTCTTTTTTTTATTATTTTTTTTATTATTATTTTTTTATTTTTTATATTTGTTTTTTTTTTTTTTTTTTTTTTAATTTTTAATTTTTTTAAACTGTACAAAAATAAAAATTTATCAAAGAAGGTCTTCCACACTACACTGATATGAAAATAAGAAATGAATTTTCAAAAAATATGCAGTGACTGTGAAGTGAGAATTGTGATAATGCAGATAAAAATCCAGATTGTGGATATAATACCATGACCTTAACCTGTTTGTTCCGCCTCAAATTTGAATTAGGAACAATCCCTGTCAGTAAATCGGATTACTAACAGTCCTTCTAAATTGTTCCTGCACTCATTAACAAATTAGTTAGAAAGGGAAACCCAGGCCATCGTAGTCCTGGAAGTTCCTTTTTCATCAAGATAAGTAACAAGCTTCTGCACACAACCGTTTAAACAATCGGGGATTGTTGGTATCCTTCTTTTTAATTTGCCAAATTTGTTTCGGTTCAATTAACTTGGATTTGAATGAATTAAATTTGGAAATCATTTTCTGTTTAAGACCGGAAGGAAAAGAATTTGGTTTTAAACCTTTGGTCATTTTCATCTTTGAATCATGTGAAACCGGCTTCACATGAAAAGGTTTGGATGGAGGATTTTTCATCCAACCATTCAAAGATGGTTGCTTTTTACCTTTTGAACCAGAGAAGCAACCCGTGTTGCCTTTACCAACTTGAACATTCTTTGTGGACTGTGATCCGGAGAAGCAATTCGGTTTGCCTTTACCATCCGAAACAAGTCTTTGAGGACATTTCTTTACCACATGACCTGCTTTTCCACACTCAAAACAAGCCTTGAAAGGCTTTTGATTCTTTGTAGTCCCATGTGATGCAGGTAGGGATGAGGATTGCTTTGAGCTTGTAGCAGATTCTTGCTTGTTTTGGCATTTGCTATGCTGAACAGGGAATGAGATCTTCACTGATTGACTGGGTTGCTTTGCAATTGGAGAAGAGATCCGTATTGGTCTTGATTCAGCTTTTGGAAGCTTTTGTGACATGACAATGTTAGGAGACATCTTGATTTGTGAGGAACCAACACGCACCTCTGTGATTGATTCATCATCTGAGCTTGTCCAATCTCGTATACACAGATCTGCTTCCAATGGATCTTGATTGACAGGAATAGGATGTGTTGTTGTTGGAACTTTATGATTGGGTGATTTCGGATTTATCTCTTCTTTCACAACCCTGACAGGCTCAAAAGTAGGAATTTCACCTGCTTTAAACTTATCAAAGAAGTTAGAAGAAATAGTAGATATAGATTTACAAACAACCGGGACTGAACAATCGTTAGCTTGACTGTCAGCATTCGATTTATTGTATCCCATACCAGTTGTAGAATCATAATCATCTCGCACCTCTTTAAGATTCACACCGCTCAAACCTGCATGCAAACTACTATTAGATTGGTCAAACAAATCATTTTTAGGATGAGGTTTGGGAATTGGTGAATAACATAAAGTAGAAGGGGGTGGAACTGAATTAAATACAGTTTCACTATCAGATTTATATCCAATCCCATGTTTCACCCGCGCCCCTTGTTGTTTAGCAATAAGCTCATCCTTTTTCATGTGTGAAAGGGTCCATTTATCAAGCTTTGTTTGAAGCTTTGTCGTTTCAAATTGAGCTAAAACAGCCCTTTCTCTCAGAATATTAATTTCAACGTTACGCTCCAAAATGGTTCTTCTTAAAAGATCATTTTCAACCAATGCTTCATTAAGTTTTCTTGAAAAAGCAATTTCATTTTTCTTTAATTCCTGATTGATTGTTTTTAATTCTTTTTCATTTTCCAATAACAATCTGTTTGCCTTATAAATACCAAATAACTGGATTTTGCATGACGAAGAACACATATCCTGAACAGTCTCATAAGGAAGACCCATGATAGTTCGTTCTGCAGCTAAACTCTTTTCACAGTTGCAAACACATGTGATTTCTTGTTGTTCCTCTTCTTTGACCTTCAACATCTTGTTAGCCTCAGAATCTTTCTCTCTTTTATCAGCTTTTCCAGCCTTATCATCATCTTTTCTCATAGACTCTGGTTTACTGTCATTGTCGACTTTTAAAACTTCATGATTCTCTTCAACAACTTCTCTGAATTTAGAGTTTAAATCCGAATCAGTTCTCAATAACTCTAACCTTTCAATCATCTCTGTTTTGTAATCAAGTATGCTTGTTACAGAAGAGACAAGATCAGTATTAAGCGCGTTAGTTTGATGTGGGAACACGGCTTGTTGAAATTCGTTTCTTTGGATATCCAGCTCGAGAGATTTTAGTCTGTTGATCATATCAATAAGTTTTGTGTCGACATAACCTCTTTCTTGCTTTAGCATTTTAACTTGATGATTCCATTCGGATGGAAGAGACTCGAGAAGCTTTTGAATTTGTTCATGATTACTGAGATCAGGTACATGCTTCTTTAGATTATTTGCTATTTGTAAAAATCGATCAATTAAATCTGACAATTTTTCTTTCTTTGTACCTGCAAAAGAGTCAAACCGTCTTTGTGCCATTGTGAGATTATCTGATTTAAAGTCTTCTGAAGATGACATGATTGTAAAAATTTTGAACAATTAAACGCCCCAAAAATATTTTTCCCAAAAATTGTAAAATAATTCTCCCCCGGGAAAAATATTATTTTTAAATGTCACGCTAGAAAATCTTAGCAACTGGGGTCAAGCTAAAGGGAAAAAGTCATCTTTAACATTCAAATTTCGATGAAGAAATGATAGTTTCGCCGAAATTATAGTTTCGCAGAGCTAGTTTCGCTGAGAACTCTAGATTCGCTGAGCTGACAGTAGTTTCGCTGGCAATTTCGGCAGCAGTTTCGCTAGCCAAATGCTTTAGATTGCTTAGTTTCGCCAACAATGTCGCACAAAACAAGCTTGAACTTTCGTTCAAAGATACTTTCGGCAGCAATTTCGCTTGTAATTCAACCACAATCACTGTTGAACTTTCGTTCAATGAAACTAGTTTCGCAGGACAGCAGAAAACAACTTTAATGAGGATAACCGATGTAGTTTCGCTGGAAGAACTCGTAGTTTCGCTGGATGAACTGGTAATTTCGCTGAACGAAGCTGAAAAACTTTTTCAACACGAAATCAATCTGAAAACGCCCAAATCTCAATGGATTTGATACCTGATGAGTAACAGAGCTTTCCCAACCAATAACAAGCAAACTTCAATCAATTTCCATACCAATAACACTCAAATTTGATCCGAAATTGATGAAAACATGATATTGAACAAAAACTACCAAAACCTCAACTTCTCTCTCTAAAAATCTTCAAATCTTCAGTGAATTTGATCCAAAATGGCTCTGATACCATATTGTTGGTCCATGTGATCGATGAACAGTACAATTGATAGGATAATTTGATCAATATCAAATACACAAATCAAATAACAACAATTGAGAAGAGAATATGATGAATCAAGACATAATTGATATTCAAATGAACAAACTCACTCAATAACAATAAGCACAATTGTATTTCAATGAAGTAACTGCTTGAAAATGATAGTTTGCAAAAGAATTCCACGATTAGGGTTTTGCAAACTTATCATACAAAATGAAATGACAATAGTATATATAGCAGTCATAGTTTCACTGACAGTTTCGCTATCAGCGAAACTGTCATGCCGAAACTATAGTTTCGCCCGGCAGAACACAAGTTCGCCGGGTGAACCAAAACAGCAAACTGTGAGCGAAACTATAGATTCGCTCACAGTTTCGCTGGACTGCCAAAACTGCCAATTAATAACAAAATACAAAATGAAACTAACAAAAGTCCTATTACAATGTAAAGTAAACATCTATACTAAAGTGAGTCCAACCTAACATTATCTTCAATATTAGTCTTGTAAGCTCGCTTGAAATCATCAAGGATTTCCCAGGGTGACACTACAATGGCCAGCATTATCACAGCATCCACAATCCTTCTCACTTGGCCATTGTATCTACTTGGAATATTTTTCCTATGAATTTTGTCACTAACTCTAGGGTCAGGCCAAATCCTTACTCTCTCTGTCTGATACTGAAAAGTAAATCTGAGAGCATACAACCTCTGAGCATGTTTCTTCATAGCTTGTATGGATGAAGACTTAGGAAATTCCTTATCAACCATCCTTAACAGCTGCTCATCTTGTTGTTTCTGCTGTTCTTCTTCTTCAATATTCACTTTAACCATTTGCCTTTGAGTGTCAGGAGTGATTATTGTTGGTTGACTCCTAGGCTCAGGTTTCTTCATCTTAATCACAGCAGAGATTGGCAGACTATCCTCCTCATCATCTTCTTCTTCTTCTTCCATCCTCAACACCCTTCTCTTTCTCTTAGGTGCATCACTGGTGGTTGATTGAATGGGTTTCTTGGGTAAAGGAGTAGGTTTTGAGGGTTGTGAGGGTGGTTGTTTTGAGGGTTGTGAGAGTGGTTGTTTTGAGGGTTGTGAGAGTGGTTGTTTTGAGGGTTGTGAGATTGATTGTTTTGGGGGTTGTGAGGTTGATTTTGAGGGTTGTTTTGGTAAGGGAGATTGTAAAGGCTTCTTTATCATTTTGGTTGTGAGGGTGGCTTTGGATAACTTTGCCATGTCAGACCTTTTCCCAGCACCAGCTTGATCCAGAGCTTCTATGATCAATCCTTTGTTGAAGGTTTCAGAAGAACAGATTTTGGTGGTTATCTCCAAAATACTGTCTCTAGACCATGACTTTACTTCAATGATAGGTCTTCCCAAGTGTTTTGACAAGAATCTGATCATAGCTTCCAACCTTTCCCTTTCTTTCTCATTGCAGCTGGCCCATCTATTTTCAATCTCTTGAATCTCTAGCCGTCTGATCTCAGAATCAAGTTTGGCAGTGTCAAAGCCTTGTCTGAAAAGCTGATCAATGATCTTATCCATAGATCTGCTATGTTGCTCATCAGCTTCTTTGATCATTTCCTCCAACTTCTTCTCATCCTCAGTCTGTTCAGCACTTTTCTTTCTCTTGTAAGTGATTATCTCTTTTCCTTTCTTCTCTTTGGCTACTTCCTCTTCAACTCTCTTTCTTTTATCTTCTTTCACTGACTTAGACTCCCCTTTTTTGGTTGCATTGGGTTCAGGGGTTTGAATGTCAGAAAGTTTCTTGGAAACAGTATCATCAACAAGGGTTTAAAGATTTGAGGAAATCATCTCATCAATGGTTTGATGGACAATAGTAGTGATGATTCGAGTGATGAGAGGTAAGGAAGATTTAAATGCAGCAACCATTTGCTCAGAGGGGTTCTGTCCCTGAGAAATGGTGCCTGAAACAGAGGCTGGTGGCTGATTTGTTGAGATTGGCTCAGTGTTTGGGAGAGCTTCAAAAGAAGCTGCCATCTGTGGGTGAATTGGGGCAGATGGACTTGCTTCCTGAGACATTTTGGCAAGCAGTTCTTGTAGTCTGCATACCTCAGCCTCAAGAATGGTGTTTTGGGCTAGAACTTCAAAGAAAAAGCCCAGGTCATCATCACTTGTAGCTGAATCAGCTGACCTCCTAAGTAAATCAGGATGAACATGTGCTGAGTGTAGATCAGTATTCACATGTGCCCCTTTGTCTTGGAACTGAGGACTTCCTGCCTCAGGATTAAGTCCTTCATTAGCAGTTGCCTCTGGTGAGGTCTTAGAGATGATACCAGCTTCATCCTGTTTATGTGCTGAAACAGGGGAAGAGGTAGCCTCACCAGATGTTCTAATCTCCTCCTCTACACTGGGAGATTGAACTTTGTAATCCCTAGGCTGTGGGTTGTCAACTACATTATAATCCTCTCCCTCAGCTATTGAGGTTTTCCCAATGTTAATAGGTTTCTGGGGAGGGGTAGAGGAATGTAGTTGAGTCAGCACTTGTGCAATGACTGCAGTTAGGCTTGTAGGGGTGGTTTCAGTAGGAGATAAAGGTGAAAAGGATTGCACCTGGGGTGAATGGTGCTCTTCAATGGCAATCTTCTCAAGTAAGAGAGATTCCAGTAATGTGGTTTCCCCAATATTGGTTGCATCAAGATCCTGTTGAGAGGATACCTGAGTGGTTTCAGCTGGTAGAGTCTTTGAAACTACAAGGGGATTAAGGCTAGTAGTTTCATCCTGCGTTTGTGCTACAGGGGCATCATCAGGGGACTCAACTCCCTGAGTAGCCTTTTTGGTTTTCTTGGATTTTGGTTTGGAGGGGACTTTAGATCTGGAGGTGGAGGCTGTGGGTTCCCTCTGCTTGGGTTTTAGCAGTTTGGCAGCCTCTTTGAGTTGTGGATTTGAGTTGTGCCTGGAGTATACTTCTAGCAAGACTACCATAGCAGGGACTCCAAGGCCAACAAGGCCATCAGATTTTAATTGATTGATAATTATGGCCATAAGAAACCTTGGATATAATATTCATCTATTAGCCACAGGTTTCATTGCCAGATCTTTTAATTCCAAAAATATTATTTCAGAAAAATTTAAGCTTTGGCGTTCAAGGATAGAATACAATACCTGTTGCCACCTGGATGACATTTGATCCCATGAAGATGTTTTGGGGGCAAGACAGAGATTGATCATATGGAAAATAAGACGCTCAACATCATGGAAGTGCTTCTTCATAATAGTAGTAGCACTTAGGTCACCCTCATATCCATGGTTAACAAAGGATAAATCAATGGTGCCTTTGGGGTATCTTGTGACATAGGTGGCATCATTCAGGTCTAGGGTTTGGCGAATGATCTCAGAAGTGATGACCACCTTTTGCTGGTTGACAAACGGCTGGAGAGTGATCGAATCATCATTCTCAGTAGTATGAACAGTGACGTTTGTCCAGAATTGGCGAAGGGTATCGGGATAGATGGTAGGATTCAAGAGGAAGGCTGTGTGATATTGGGAATCAACCATTAGATCAATGGCAGCATCAAACTTGGTCCAAAAGGCTGATTTGGTGAGGTAAGCGACACAGTTGTGTCGAGGTTTGATTTGCATGGTCGCCATTAATGGAAGATGAATGTTTGGAAAGTGAGTTATGAAAAGTTTGAAGTTAGGGTTAGGTATTTATAGGTTATGAAACGGCTGAAAGAAAACAACTGAAAGTTTTGGTGTGAGTCATCAGTTGTTAGAAAACAACTGAAGACATGGTTTTAACTTTCAGATGTTGTAAACAACTGAAGACTTGGTGTTAGTCATCAGTAATTGTAAACTACTGAAGACTTGGTTTTGGCTTCAGTTGTTTTGAAATGAAATAGTAGTTGTCGTCAATTCACAAAGTTAAGTTGTTTCAATGACCTTAACACTTACTCATCAGATCATCTGATTTTCAGATGTTTCATTGGTCATCAGTACTTATCTATTAGAAAGGACATTAGTAGTTTTAACTACATCAGTACTTTTCAACAAATGAAGTACTTCAGTACTGTTAAGTAATTTAGTCTTCAGTATTTATAAAAACTGCTGAAGATAAAATGACTTATCAGCACTTATTTTTGACAGCTTTATACTAATGCTCATCAGTACTTATTAACTAAGAGCATCAGTAGTTGTCAAATCATTCTAGTTGCAGCATACCAAGCCTGAGCACAAGATTTTGGAAAGTTGCACTGTCCAAAGGCTTAGTAAATATATCTGCAAGCTCATCAGCACTAGGCACAAACTTTGGATCGATCAGACCTTTTTCATAACAATCCCTGATAAAATGATGTCTGATCTCAATATGTTTGGTCCTAGAATGCTGGACAGGATTCTTTACAATACAAAGAGCTGAAGCACTATCCATTAGTAAAGGAGTCTTAGTCTCTGTAATTTCATAATCCAATAATTGATTTTGAAGCCAGAGTACCTGAGATGTACAGCTTGCAGCTGCAATGTACTCTGCTTCAGCTGTGGATGTAGCAACTGAAGTTTGTTTCTTGCTCTGCCAAGAAACTAAACAGTTGCCTAGGAATTGGCATCCACCAGAAGTTGATTTTCTGGTTAACTTACACCCTGCATAGTCACTATCAGAGAAAGCAACTAATTTGCAATAGTGCCCAGTGGAATACCAAAGTCCAAGAGATTGAGTTCCTTGCAAATATCTAAAGATCCTTTTGACTGCAATCATATGGGATTCTTTAGGTGCAGCCTGAAATCTAGCACAGACACAAGTTGCAAGCATAATGTCTGGTCTAGAAGCTGTAAGGTACATCAAGAAACCAATCATACATCTGTAAAGAGTTTCATCAACTGCTTTACCTTTCTGATCAGCATCCAGTTGTGTGTTGCTGCTCATGGGAGTAGAACAGGGCTTACAGTTTTGTAAATCAAACTTGGTTAACAAATCCTTTGTGTATTTTGACTGATGAATAAAAGTTCCATCAGCCATTTGTTTGATTTGCAAACCCATAAAGAACTGTAATTCTCCCATGGCACTCATTTCAAACTTTTGTTGCATCAATTTAGTAAAGGCATCACACAACTGTGGATCAGAGGATTCAAAAATAATGTCATCTACATAAATTTGAACAAGGAGCTTATGCATGCCTACTTTCTTAATGAACAAAGTTTTATCTATGGAGCCTCTAGTGAAATTATTTTGAAGAAGAAAGTTAGATAGTGTTTCATACCAGGCTCTGGGAGCTTGTTTTAACCCATAAAGAGCCTTATCAAGCTTATACACCCAATCTGGATGTTTATGATCTTCAAAACCTGGTGGTTGACACACATAAACCTCTTCTTTTATTTTACCATATAAAAATGCACTTTTGACATCCATTTGAAAAACTTTAAGGTTATGGAAAGTAGCATAAGCTAAGAACAATCTGATTGCCTCCAGTCTGGCTACAGGGGCAAAGGTTTCATCATAATCAATACCTTCTTCTTGTGAAAACCCCTGTACAACCAGTCTGGCCTTGTTCTTGACAATTTGGCATTTTTCATCAGTTTTATTCCTAAACACCCATTTAGTGCCTATTGCACACTTACCTTGGGGTAGAGGAACCAGTTCCCACACTTGCTGCTTTTGAAACTGAAGAAGCTCAAGCTGCATGGCTTCAACCCATCCATTGTCTCTTAATGCAACATGATAGTTCTTTGGCTCTTGCTGACTGATGAAGAGAGCATAGAGACAAAAATTGGACAATTGGCTTCTTGTTGAAACACCAGCATTAATGTCACCAATGATCTGGGACATGGGATGATTCTTTAGTTCTTGATACTCAATAATATCTGTGCAAGTGTTTGTAGGAGATTCAGCAGCAACAGATGTTGATTCAGACTCTTGAAACCTAGAATGAGATGGCAGTTCAAATGAAGTAGAGGATTCAGAGGTTTCATCAGCATTTGTTGTGGATGGAACTGTTGAAGCTACAGGAACATCAAGTGTAGTAGACACAGGCAGATGATCACTACAACTTGCATTTATACCATCAGATGGAGATGATGGATCCTCAGAAACAACAACAGATGGCGACTGAGATGGAACATATTGCAGTATGTCCAAATCAAACAACTCCACAAGGTTTTAAGGAATTTTGTCTTTTGGAGATTCATTAAACTTGACATGCAAAGTTTCTTCAACAATCTTTGTTCTGCAATTAAAAACTCTGTATGCCTTGCAAGTAGATGAATACCCAACAAAATACCCTGCATCCACTTTTGATTCAAACTTCTAAAGTGGATTCTTTGTGTTAAAAATATAACAGGGACACCCAAATGCTCTAAAGAATGAAATTAGAGGGTCCAAATGATGTAATAACTCATAAGGAGTCTTCATCAACCTCTGATTCACTAACACCCTATTCTGTACATAGCAAGCTGTGTTGACAGCTTCAGCCCAAAAGGTTAGTGGCAAACCGGAGTCAGCCAACATTGTCCTTGCGGCTTCAATAAGGGTCCTATTCTTTCTCTCCACCACTCCATTTTGCTCAGGAGTTCTTTGAAGGCTATATTGTCTCTTGATTCCCTTAGACAAATAGAATTCATCAAGAGTGTGATTCCTAAATTCTGTGCCATTTGTTGATGCATGTATGTCCCTAGATCATGATTTGTAATGTAATAGATCTTGTCTGTCTGACTATGATGTAATATGTAATGATTAATGAAATGATATGGATTGTTTGTGATTTGTAATGTCTAATATTTCATTAATGAGTCGTTATTGAGTTGATTAATTGGGTTTATGATTGTTTGAATGGTTACACATAATGTTATATTAATTAAAACATTCAAACTTAACTTAATGAAGTACTCATGCGAATGGCCCATGCGAATGGACCATACGCATGAATAACTTCATACGATTGACTCAATCACACGACTGAACCTAGAGACTGGATCAGTCGTATGATTGACACATAAGATTGGCTCAGTCGCACGACTGAACACTCAGTCGTGCGGATGAATCAACCGCATGGTTCAATCGCACGACTGAACCATACTTATGGTCCAGTCGCACGAATGAACAACACTAACCTATAAATAGACCCAATTCATGGAAAACGTAAGCATTCATACCATTACGATTCCAGACGTACCCTAGCCGTCCAGAGACCTCCCAAATCGTTCTCCAAGTTCACAGAACACATTAGATCGATTCCTAATCGACTTCTAACGTTAGATTCAATTCTTGATTGATTCTTCGTGTGTTCTCACTGATTGGATCGCCAATCAAATAGGATTCCGCACTATTTGATCTGGTTTACACGCTAATCACTAGGTATTTTGTTCAAATACCAGGTCCTAACAAGTGGTATCAGAGCTATGGCTCTTGATTACGTGTTGATTCAATCAAGATTGCATAAAAGTTTGTGTTTTTGCACTAAAAACACAATCTTTGGTGTCAAAAGTGATCTTGGACGTTCCCTGCTCATCAAAGTTTGGTTTCTACGGACTTAGGCGATTAGACATTGCGAAATTTCGAATTTTTACGGCTAAAACACGTCAAACCTAGAAAATTTCGCAAAACAGCAGCTTCAGTCGCACGAGTGACCCATTCGCACGACTGGACTCCATTCGCGTGACTCATTCTCACAATTGGACCTAGTCGCACCTTCATTCGGCCGACTGAACAGTTCGTTCGCATAGCTCAAACGCACCAGATTCATTCGCACGACTGAACCAATCGCCCAGTTCAGCCGCACGATTGAACCAGTCGCAGAGTTCATACGCACGACAAGACCATTTGCATCCTTCAGTTGCATCAGTGAAAGTTTGTTTGATTAGACTTAAAGTTATTCGCCATGGAAGATCAGATGTCAACCTTTACTGCTGGGAAGGACTCTAGGATACAGAACCTGCTGTTGCTTGAGAGTGAGGTGGGTAATCATAATAAACCACCAAAGCTCTTGACTTTAGATGAGTTTCCCCACTGGAAACAACGTTTTGAGATCTACCTCAATGGAGTGGATCCTAATCTGTGGGAAGCCATCGAGATTGGTTATAGTACACCGGTGGGAGCTGATGGAGTTAAGCTAACGTTAGGTGGGATGACGGACGCGCAGAAAGTTAAGTACAATGCAGAGAAAAGGGTTTATCCATTGATTACACAGTCTATCCCAAAAGACATATTCCACCAGTACTCAGAGAATAAGCAGTCCAAGAAACTGTGGGATGAGCTAGAGAAGAGGTATGATGGGAATGTTTCGTTGAAGGCAATCAAGGCCAAGGAGTTAAAGAAGGAATTCGATAACTTCTCATCGATTGGTAATGAAAGTTTAGACGACGTGATCGATAGATTCTACCATTTGATGAGCGAACTGCATACACATGGAGTGGAAACTACCATGGAAGAGAAAGTGAGTAACTTTGCAGACGGATTGCCTAACAAGTGGGCTTCATTCGTGTCTAACCTGAGACAGAATGGAATGCTTGCAAAGCTGGATATTAATGACTTCATTCTTAAGTTGTGAGAAGAAGCACTAAGGATGAAGTACAGAGCGCAGAAGTCTTCGTATACACAAAATCCAGCTTTGTACAACGCCACGCCTCAAGCTAAGAACTCTGGAGCACCTCTCCAGACCGCATTTGTGTCTAGCTCGTCGGGTCCTTCACATGCTTCTCCTTCTGGATCAGACACGTCAGGGTCTTCTTGTACCCACTATATTGGATCAGAAGCAAGTGCTACTAAACTGAAGACCGAGAACCTCGGTAATGTGACTGTGGAAGTAGCTCGAGAGCATATGGATCTTTTAGTTGCAGTGGTTCATTCATATGATGGACTTGTTGCTGGGAAGATTGGAAACTGCCATCTGGCAGACGAGGACTACGAGCAGGTGGACGAAATGGAGCTTGAGAGAATGGATATAATGTGGGCCTTAGCTAGTGCTGTCCGGAGGGCGAAAAAGTTTGTTAAAAAGACCGGACAGAATTTGGTAGCTACTAAGGATACCACATTTGGCTTTGACGAGAGCAAAGTGACCTGCTTCAACTGTGGAGAGAAGGGGCACTTCAAGAGAGAATGTGTCAAGCCAAAGAAGACGGGTAATGGGAACCCGTTCTCGTCCTTTACTCGCCAAGACAAGCAAGCTTCCAGTTCTACTTCATCAAACAAGGATCCAAAAGCCCTGACTGCTCATGATGATGAAGGACAGGATTGGAGCTTTAGGTTTGTCTCGCCAGGGGAATCAAACATTGCAAGTGTAGAAGATATTGATGATGATTCTGCGAGTGAAGGTGATCTAGCAGTTGAGATAGCGATGTCACATAGTGAAGAAGCAACTACAGCCTAGGTCAGTTACAAGCCTAAGGAGGAGACTTCCACGTCAGAGACAGAAAAGACAGAATCACCAGAACCAGAGACATCTGATGCTGCGTTGATGGCTAGCTCTTCTGAACCAACTCAGGTAAGTACTACTGACCAAATGTTTAATAATCATGCTTGTTCTGATTGTGATACTTTTAGGAATAGCATAGATGAAAAATTTGCTAGGTTATTAGATCATAATGATAACTTAGTAAAAGATTTGCAACTGTGCACTGAGGCTAATAGAGTACTAAAACAAAATGAGCATAGTTATAAAGAAAAGATAGACCTATTGACTAAACAGCTTAGGGAAACCAAAGTAGTTGCCTTTAACCAAGCAAATAACATTAGGTACTATCTAAACTCCCTAGAAGACACTAAGAAGCAAAAGGCAGTTCTAGAAGTAGAAGTAAATTCATTAAAACAGAAACGGCATAGTTGGACTAGTTCTTCACACATAGTTCAACACTTAGTGAGAGAAAGGAATAACGGGGAGGGATTGGGTTACAAAGTGGTTCCACCACCACCTGAGACCTTGATGAACACTAAAACTAGACCAGTAAACAATAACCCCATCAAGGATCACGTGGTGTCTACTCCTCTTGTTAGTGATCTAGATACCTCATGTTCATCTACTAAATCTAGACACAAACAAAAGGAGGCCACTTCAAAGGCAAAGGGTAAATTGCCTTGTGTTAATCTGGAAAAGGAATTTGAAAAAGTTAACTTAAAGTCAGGGTCAAACAGAGTCAAATCAGAACCTAAAAAGACTTCTAATGTTAATTTTTCACATGCTTCAAGTCAAAAACCAGTTAACCAAAAGGAGAAAGATGTTAAACAGGTTAAAACAGTTAACTTTGTTAAACCAGAGAAAACATCAAAAGAACCAGAGTCAAAATCTAAAGTCATTGATGTTACTAGAGTGTCACACACTTCTCCACAAAGAAAGTTTAATCATAAAGTTGATAGCAGGTCGTGCTACAACTGTGGAGAATGTGGACACATTGCTTCCTATTGTCCTTTCTATCAGACACCTAGGAAAAAGATTGAACTTCAGGACACTAAACCTAGGTCTTCTAAGAGGAGCTCTCTGACTCCACCTAGAAGAACTAGTGAACCTAAAGTTCAACCTGTAAGCCAGTCGACTGTTTATCATAAACAGGCCTTACACAAATCTGGCTTATGGAAAGAGAAGTCATCCTGCGTGTCTGATACTGATGACAAGAAGGAACCTGAGCTACCCTCACCCTCTAAGGGTCAATGGGTGGAGTTTATGACGTGTGATGCCTCTGGGAAACCCAAGCCAGTAAAGGCTTGGGTTTCTAACCTAAACTAATTATTTACTTTGTATGTGCAGGGTGTTCGATACAGTGCTGAGACTAACACGTGGCATCCAGGCACATGACAGGAAATAGGGCCCTTTTATCAAACGTCAAGCAAATAAAAGGAGGGCATGTTTCCTTTGCTGGAAACAAGGGAGGCTATATCACAGCTCAGGGAGAAGTGGGTAATCAGAAAGTTAAGTTTGATAAGGTGAACTACGTTCAACAACTTCAAAATAACTTACTTTCTGTTTCCCAAATCTGTGATAAAGGATTTAAGGTCATCTTCGACAACAAGAAGTGTTACGTGCTGAAGAAAGACTACGTGATCCCAGAGGACCAAGTTCTGATGACTGCTTCAAGATATAAAGACCTTTATGTCTTGGATCTGTCAACAGCTGCTATAACGGATCATGAGGTTCAGTGCTTTCTATCTAAAGCTACTGAGAAGGATTCCATCTCCTGGCATAGGAGAATGGGACACATTAGTCAAAGGAAGATGAATCATTTGATTCAGAAGGATTTGGTGAGAGGAGTTAATGTCAAGAACTTCTAGCTTCCTGACTTTTGTGTAGCTTGCAAGAAAGGCAAACAGACGAAGAAGTCTCATAAGGAAAAGAAAGTTCATTCAATAGAACTTCCTCTTGAACTTCTTCACATGGATCTGTTTGGTCCAGTCAGTACAAAGAGCATTGCAGGCGACTTGTACTGTTTTGTGGTCACTGATGACTACTCAAGGTTTACTTGGGTAATGTTTCTGAAATCCAAATCAGAAACATTTGAGTCATTCAAGGAGTTAGTAACCACACTGTAATCTCTCTACAAGCTAAAAGTTAGGCAAGTACGCTCAAACAACGGGACTGAATTCAAGAACCAATGGATGGAGGCATACTGCAAGGAAAAGGGAATTGTGCATCAATTCACTTCTGCCTACATGCCTCAGATGAATGGTGTTGCTGAGAGGAAGAACAGAAGCTTGATAGAGACAACACGGACTATGCTGGCAGACTCGAAACTGCCTATCCAATTCTGGAATGAGGCAGTGGCGAATGCCTGTTATACACTGAATCGAGTCCTGATAGTCAAGCGCCACGGAAAGACATGTTACGAGCTACTACAAAGACGCAAACCGAATTTGGAGTATCTTGAACCTTTTGGCGTGACGTGCACACTTCTGAAGAAGACACAAGAAGGAAAATTCAGCGAGAAGGCGGATGAAGGAATCTTTCTAGGATACAACATACCGAACAAGCGAGTTTACAACAACTCAACGGGTCTTGTAGAAGTGTGGTGTAATGTTGACGTTCAGAGATATACCACACCACCTACTGGCAAAGGAACCGCCTACTTCTTCGACTATGATGGATTCTTCAAGTCCTTCAACATCCCTCTCTCTCCCTCGGATGATGAGTTAGCTACTAGAATGATGTATGATATCCTGAATACACCATCTAGTTCACAGGGAGAATCATCTACTCAGTCAGGGGGAGTAGTCGATGACAGTGACTCCTCCTCTGAAGATGAAGCTGAAGCAGATGACCAGAACAGTCAGGAGGAACAGGTTCCAGTTCCTGAAAGTCCACAAGCATCTACCAGTGATGCACCTTCGACTTCAGAACCTCAAACTCCATCTACCTCAGATGCAGAACCAAATGTTCATAATCTTGGCTCTGAGGTAGCTGTTCCTACCACTCCAGGATCACGACTAAACGTCTATCATCCCCTTGACAATGTCATTGGGGATGTCAGATCAGGAGTACAAACCCGAAATCAGCTATACTCAGCTGATTACGCCTCGGTTATGGAGAAAGGTTACATTCATGATGGTGCTTATCGATGTTTTGTCTCGCAGGTTGAGCCAAAATATGTCAGTGAGGCACTAAACGATGAGGCGTGGGTGAGTGCCATGCAAGAAAAACTTCTTCAGTTCAAGAAGTTAGGTGTATGGACTCTGGTTGATAGACCTAAAGGTGCTAAAGTCATTGGCACCAAATGGGTACTGAAATGCAAGAAGGATGACCAAGGGGTCATTATCAGGAACAAAGCTCGATTGGTGGTTCAGGGTTTTCGCCAAGTCGAGGGGATTGACTACAATGAGGTGTTTGCACCCGTGGCAAGGATGGAAGCCATTCGTATCTTCCTTGCCTATGCATTGTACATGAAGATTAAAGTCTACCAATTAGATGTGAAGAGTGCATTCCTTCATGGGGAAATCAGAGAAACAGTCTATGTAAGTCAACCCGAGGGATTTGAAGATCCTTATCATTGGGATAGAGTTTACAAGCTCGACAAGGCTTTATACGGGCTTCATCAAGCTCCTCGAGCTTGGTATGAGAAACTCCTGACTCATCTTGTGAAACACGGCTTTCGCAGGGGAGTCATTGACTGCACACTGTTTATTAAAGAAAAGGATGGCGACCTACTGCTTGTACAGATCTATGTTGATGACATAATCTTCGGTTCAAAGAACGAAGAGTTATGCAAAGAGTTTGAAGTAGTGATGAAGAAAGAGTTTGAGATGAGTGCTATGGGGGAGATGAAGTTCTTTCTCGGGTTACAGGTGGATCAGACACCAAATGGGATCTTTCTACATCAGACCAAGTATGTAGGAGACATTCTCAGTCGCTTTGACATGGAGAATGCTTCTGCTGCTGGGACTCCACTTGGTACGAATCACGATATAGCACCTGATGAAAATGGAGATCTTGTCGATGCCACGATGTACCGAGGAATGATTGGATCCCTCATGTATCTCACTGCCTCAAGACCTGATATCATGTATGCTACATGTTTATGTTCTAGATATCAGGCTAAACCTAAGGTCAACCATCTGATTGGGGTCAAGAGGATTTTTCGTTATCTGAAGGGTACACCCACACTTGGATTGTGGTACCCTCATGATGATGACTTTGAGCTTACCGCGTATAGTGACTCGGATTACGGGGGCTGCAAGATGAACTACAAGTCTACATCAGCAGGTGTCAATTCTTTGGGAGAAGATTAGTTACCTGGCAGTGTAAGAAGCAGACATCGGTTGCATTGTCAACCTGTGAAGCTGAGTATGTTGCTGCTGCAAGTTGCTGTTCACAAATCATTTGGATTCAACAGCAAATGCGGGATTACGATTTAAAGTTCTCTTCTACTCCTATTTTTGTTGATAACTCTGCTGCAATTGCAGTAACTAAAAATCCGGTTCAACATCCTAAGACCAAACACATCGGTATTAAATACCATTTCATAAGAGACTATTTTGAAAAGAACTTAATTGATGTGGTAAAAATTAATACTGATTTTCAACGCGCTGACCTCTATACTAAAGCCTTTGATAAACCACGTTTTCAATATTTGCTAGAGGTCAACGGCGTTAAAAAGAAAAGTGAGGTTATTCTTGATGATGATAATGTGTAGTCCGATGTAGTTTAGTTAAAGTTTTTATTTTATTTTATTTTATCTGTTTATTTTCATCTGTTTAATTTAAACTCATGTTATTTTGCTGTTTATTAAAATCCTAAAATAATTAAACCAGTAATGACTTTAGTATTTTAGGGGGAGAATATGTCAGCAAGTTAACATTAAAAAAACAAGGGAGAAGGAGTGGATGGCTGATATAAGGTAGATCGTATCTGTGATACCGATTCAAAACCTTTGGAAAATGATAGTACACAGGAGCAAATCAAGAGGGACTTTAAAAATTTCAGTTTTGAAAAGATGCAACAATTTAAAGTATAAGTCTGTGTAGTCTAGGCAATACAAAAGGGAAGATGATAGAAAACTGGTAACTCCTAAGGTAACACAAAGAAAGTAGACCTAGAGGTTGCTAGACAACAAATGATATGTCGGTAGATTCAACACAATAGATGATTAGACCTGGCTGGTGATCTCAAGATCAAACTAAGTTGTTCAACTGACTGTGGGCTTCCATCTTATCACTGGTTAACACAATCAACAATATTCCAATAAGGGGTAATGAGCATGTAAATGCCACAAATGTGTGCGGATGACCATAATTAGAGCAAAGCAAAGAAAAATGAAAGACAAATGCTATAAAGCGAATGACTTATGTTGTTGGTGCATTTTGTGCAAAATAAAATAAGCTGCTCTAACAAGGAGATAGGTTGTGTGCCTCTCTGCTGTGCGATGGCACTGACCTGAGGATAAGCATAACCTAGATATTCTAGAACTCATTGTTGTTCGCCGCCTCTCTGCTGTGCGTTGGCACTGACCTGAGGACTGGCTTCTCTTTGAAAGCTCTAAGAATAGTCTCTTCTTGTAATAATACCCGTAGACCGCTCAAAACCTCCTGAGGAATGTTGATTACCATATAAGTGTGGGATCCACAAATATTAGTTGAAATAATTAAACCTAAATAAGTCACCAGTCTGTGTCAAAAGTCTGTGTATGGATTTAAGTGGACAAACATATTGACAATCATTGTGGCTGCAATTCTCAAAAGTTCAAATCAATGTGAAAATCTATGAGTTCTAGTATGATTTCCTAAATTTGCTAATGACTCTGGATGAACACCAAAAATTGAGCATCAAACGATTTTGATAACAAGTCCCAAATGATTTGACTTGCCTGTATGATTCCAAAATTGAATTGGTCCAGGTGTGGTCAATCCAAGTTGAAGCTGTTTATTCCAGAACCAAATCCAGTAGATGTCCATCTTAGGATTTATCTCTCACAAAAAGCCAAAAACAAATTTGTTTCTAGTATTTAGTTTAAATTTTCTAAGTTAGTTTGTAGTTTTAAGTTTGTTAGTTTGTCGGACTACATCAGTAAAATCAGTAAGGAATCAACTCACTAAAAGGGTCATGTCTGAGATGACCACATGTGTTTTAAAAGTTTAAAACAGTCACGTCTGAGGTGACAAAGTGTTTAAAAGGGTCACATCTGAGGTGACTAAATTGTTTAAAAGGATCACGTCTAAGGTGATCAAAAGGTTTTCAAGTTAAAATGATCATGTCTGAGATGATATAAAGCTCATAACGTTAATTTCAAAAGTTAAAAGGGTTTTAAATGTAAATTGGTAAAAATGGCAGAAAATTAACTAAGTGTGACTGTTAGTCCAGGATACACACTTGAATCAAATAACATGTAGAATTATGGATCAAACAATGATAATCACAATAAAACCCCCTTTGATTTATATTGATTGCATATAATATTGTACAAAGTGGAAACCCCAATCAATTGGTCATTCAACCATTTTCCAACACTAATGACAATTAACCTATTTATAGTCTAGACTAATATTCACTAATTGCACTTAACCCCCTAGACTTAGGCTAATTAACACAAAATTACATATAAAGCATAAAAATGACTAAAAACAAGACAAAATATATTTTGTTCACACAAAATATATTTATTACAATATAACTCCTAGTCATCTAAAACTTCAACGTCTCGTCTCGGTTCCTCGTCTCGAACGTGTCGGGTTTGACTTTTGTTGACTTTGACCATGACGTTGACTTTTGTTGACTTTCATAGTGTTGATATTATAGACTATATTTTCCAGCTCCAACAATACTCCCCCTTAGTCTATCATTATCAACATCTTCATACGAATTCAGCCCCGAGAAATCAACAGTAGAAAAAGCTTCAAATTAAAGCTTTTTGAATTTGATGAGAAAAGTTATTCATCTCATAAGCTCCCCCTATTTATATGCTCCCCCTTTTTGAGTGCATCCTTTGTGAGGATATTGGAACAACTTTCCCAAATCTCTAATCTCGAGTGCTTCAGAAGATGTAGGAGGAGGATTCCTAGCTCGGTATCTTCTGCAAACTTGAGGAACAGGTTCTCTGATCAGGTACACTGCTCAATTGATGATCGGCCATCACTTACAGCAAAAATCTGAAACACATTCTCAAAAAAACAATCTCGACATTTCTAATTAGATCATTTCATTTTAACAAAATAAACTCGTGTTTATTTGTGTGTGAAAAACAAGCGAACCCGTGTTCGTTTGGGCGTAATTTCCGTGAAATGCATGAAAATGATAAAATTGTAACAGCATAATATGGAAGACCTAAAAAACATTTTATTATATTTTTCTATTTTTTTTATTATATACAAGTATTATAACATATTTTATATCTATTATATAATTTTTGTGTTTTTTTTTTAAACCGAGAACTGAATCGATCATGAGATCATATCCTCAAGATATACTTTAGCACAAAGATGAATTTAATCATCGACAAGCAATGAGATCACACTGATAACTAAATCTAATCACAGTCTTTAAATGATTTTGAAATTCTCAAACAGATCAATAACGATTGCTGATATGTTTGTCCACTTAAACTCATGCCCTATCTTTTTCAACAAGCAGTAGATGATTCGTTAAGGTTCGATTAAATACTTTTGAATGCTAGGACCCTACAATCATTTGGCAAAAACCCTCACCCAACCTCAGGATTTCTTGAATTTTGTTACGATCTTTATAGAGCAAGGTGTGTGCATTAGTGTGCAAGTGATTATCAACAGAATATAGCATTCTGTGAATTAGATGATTTGACACTACTTAGACCAAAATTGTGAGAGCTCCAGGTCTATACTCACGTATAACAAAGGAGATGACCATTAGATCATGTGCCGATGAGAGCTCCAGGTCAGTACTATCGTACAGCAGAGGAGATCATCACTCCAGGTCAGTACTTCCGTACAGCAGAGGAGATTAGCACAAACACAAGACACATAAATACACCAGACATGACTCAAAGCTATGACATATATGATTTGTATCATGGTGGGTGAAAGATCAATTCTCAATCCAATTTTTGTCGGGACTCAGTTTTTGTGCATGCCAAAATGATTGCGTAAATCCAGACATCCTTAAGCATGATGTTTTAATTTAAATCATTATGCTGCTGTCTACTTTATTCTTCAGGCTGAGTCTACCAAGCATATCATTAAAGAATCTGTTTGTTTTTCTATTATTTGCAATTAAAAATAAGATGTAAATCAGATAACAGCATCAGTTACTATCATTTCTCATTTAAAAAACGCAAGTCATGCAAAAACAAGCATTGCAAGAAGATATACAATCATTTCTCAATCATCTCAAATCAAGTTCCCAGTTCTCTTTTCATTTTTATTTACATATACTCTCCCCCTAAATTTTTATTTTTGCAAACTTTTTTTTATTTTATATTTATATTTATTTTTTATTTTTTAATTTTTTTATTTTTTTATTTATTTTTTTTAATTTTTTTTTTAAACTGTACAAAAACAAAAATTTATCAAAGAAGGTCTTCCAAACTACACTGATATGAAGATAACAAATGAATTCTCAAGAAATATGCAGTGATTGTGAAGTGAGAACGGTGATTGTGCATATAAATATCCAGATTGTGGATAAAATACCATGACCTTAACCTGTTTGTTCCGCCTCAAATTTGAATTAGGAACAATCCCTGTCAGTAAACCGGATTACTAACAGTCCTTCTGAATTGTTCCTGCACTCATTAACAAATTAGTTTGAAAGGGGAACCCAGGCCATCGTAGTCCTGGGTGTTTCTTTTGCAACGGCAGAAGTAACCTGCTTCAACAAACAATCTGCTGAAATATCGGGGAGAACTGTATCCTTCTTTTTAATTTTCCAAATTTGTTTTGGTTCAATTAATTTGGATTTGAATGAATTAAATTTGGAAATCATTTTGTGTTTAAGACCAGAAGGAAAAGAATTTGGTTTTAAACCTTTGGTCATTTTCATCTTTGAATCATGTGAAACTGGCTTCACATGAAAAGGTTTGGATGGAGGGTTTTTCATCCAACCATTCAAAGATGTGTGCTTTTTACCTCTTAATCCAGAGAAGCAACCTGTGTTGCCTTTACCATCTGGAACATTCTTTGTAGACTTACATCTGGAGAAGCAATTCGTTTTGCCTTTACCATCCGTAGCAAGCCTTTGAGGACATTTCTTAACCACACGACCTTCTTTTCCACACTCAAAACAAGCCTTGAATGGCTTTTGATGCTTCACTGAACCGTGAGATGCAGGTGAGGATGACGATTGCTTTGAGCTTGTAGCAGATTCTTGCTTGTTTTGGCATTTGTTATGCTGAACAGGGAATGAGATCTTCACTGATTGACTGGGTTGCTTTGCAATTGGAGAAGAGATCCGTATTGGTCTTGATTCAGCTTTTGGAAGCTTTTGTGACTTGATAATGTGAGGAGATATCTTGATCTGTGAGGAACCAACACGCTCATCGGTGATTGATTCATCATCTGAGCTTATCCAGTCTCGTATACACAGGTCATTCTCCAACGGATCTTGATTGACATCTCCTATCGTGTTGGCTTCGCTTGTAGGATTCTCATTGCCTGATGATTCAACAATTGTTCCTTCTTTGACAAACCTGACGGGAACAAACGAAGGAATGTTACCTGATTTGAATTTGTTGAAGAAAGTTGGAGAAGAAACTGATATTGGTGTTTGAGCATCAGAAGTGGAATCGTCATTAATCTTCTTATCAGACCCTTGCTTGAGGAATCCCAAACCTACAGGAGAATCCTGCACATCTCTAACCTCTTTCAGATTAACACTGCTTAGACCTGCATTTAAACGATTAGTTTCTGCAGCTTCAATCAAATCATTTGTTGAGTGAGGTCTGGGAATTGGTGAATAACATAAAGTAGAAGGAGGTGGAACTGAATTAAATACAGTTTCACCATCAGATTTATATCCAATCCCATGTTTTACCCGCACCCCTTGTTGTTTAGCAATAAGCTCATCCTTTTTCATGTGTGAAAGGGTCCATTTATCAAGCTTTGTTTGAAGCTGAGTTGTTTCAAATTGAGCTAAAACAGCCCTTTCTTTCAAAATATTAATTTCAACGTTACGCTCCAAAATGGTTCTTCTTAAAAGATCATTTTCAGCCAATGCTTCATTAAGTTTTCTTGAAAAAGCAATTTCATTTTTCTTTAATTCCTGATTGATTGTTTTTAATTCTTTTTCATTTTCCAATAACAATCTGTTTGCCTTATAAATCCCAAATAACCGGATTTTGCATGACGAAGAACACATATCCTGAACAGTCTCATAAGGAAGACCCATGATAGTTCGTTCTGCAACTAAGCTCTTTTCACAGTTGCAAGCCCATGTGATTTCTTGTTGTTCCTCTTCTTTGACCTTCAGCATCTTATCAACCTCAGACTCTTTCTCTCTTTTATCAGCTTTTCCAACCTTATCATCATCGATTCTTATAGACTCTGGTTTACTATCATTGTCGACTCTTAAAGCTTCACGATTCTCTTCAACAGTTTCTTTGAATTTAGAGTTTAAATCTGAATCAGTTCTCAATAACTTCAACTTTTCAATCATCTCTGTTTTGTAATCAAGTATGCTTGTTACAGAAGACACAAGATCAGTATTAAGCGCATGGGTTTGATGTGGGAACACGGCTTGCTGAAATTTGTTTCTTTGGATATCCAACTCGAGAGATTTTAGCTTGTTGATCATATCCATAAGTTTTGTGTCGACATAACCTCTTTCTTGCTTCAGCATTTTAACTTGATGATTCCATGCAGACGGAAGAGAGTCTAGAAGCTTTTGAATCTGTTCATGATTACTGAGATCAGGAACATGCTTCTTTAGATTATTTGCCACCTTTAAGAATCGATCAATCGAATCTGACAATTTTTCTTTCTTCATTGCTGCAAAAGAGTCAAACCGGCTTTGTGCTGTTGTGAGATTATCTGATGTAAAGTCTTCTGAAGATGACATTATAGTGTTAAAAAAATTTGAACAATTAAACGCCCCAAAAATATTTTTTCTAAATTTTTTGAATAATTCTCCCCCGAAAAAAAAATATATTCTTTTAAATGTCACGCTAGACATCTTTAACATTCGAATTTTCGCTGAAGAAATGATAATTTCGCCGAAATTATAGTTTCGCAGAGCTAGTTTCGCTGAGAACTACTTTCGCTGACAATTTCGCTGGAGCTGACAATTTTGCTAGCAATTTCAGCAGCAATTTCGCTTGTTGATCGTTTACAAACACTGATGAACTTTCGTTCAAGAGATTAGTTTCGCAGAATCCCTAGAAAACAACTTCTGATGCAAAATAGCTCATAGTTTCGCTGAAAGATGATGGCAATTTCGCTGGAAGAACACTAATTTCGCTGATCGATCTGAAAACCCTTTTTCACCTCAAAATCAATCTGAAATCATCCAAAACTCAATGAATTTGAGATCTGATGATTGTAGAATCTTCCTCAAACAAAAACTAGCATAATTCAATCAATTTCCATGTCAAAAACACTCAAATTTGATCCGAAATTGATGAAAACATGATATTGAACAAAAACAACCAAAACCTCAACTTCTCTCTCTAAAAAATCTTCAAATCTTCAGTGAATTTGATCCAAAATGGCTCTGATACCAAATTGTTAGTCCAGGATACACACTTGAATCAAATAACATGAAGAATTATGGATCAAACAATGATAATCACAATAAAACCCCCTTTGATCTATATTGATTGCATATAATATTGTACAAAGTGGAAACCCCAATCAATTGGTCATTCAACCATTTTCCAACACTAATGACAATTAACCTATTTATAGTCTAGACTAATATTCACTAATTGCACTTAACCCCCTAGACTTAGGCTAATTAACACAAAATTACATATAAAGCATAAAAATGACTAAAAACAAGACAAAATATATTTTGTTCACACAAAATATATTTATTACAATATAACTCCTAGTCATCTAAAACTTCAACGTCTCGTCTCGGTTCCTCGTCTCGAACGTGTCGGGTTTGACTTTTGTTGACTTTGACCATGACGTTGACTTTTGTTGACTTTCATAGTGTTGATAATATAGACTATATTTTCCAGCTCCAACAGTGACCCATTCGCACGATTGGACCATGAGAATGGACCAACCATGCGAATGGCTTCCACTCGCACGAATGGACATGAGAGTGAGCCATTCACACGAATGGCTTATCAGAATGGCCCATTCGACCGATTGGAAGGGGGCGAATGAGTCAGTCGACCGACTGAGACTCATTCGGTCAACTAAACATGCGAATGAAAGGCACGACTGAGTCAGTCGACCGACTGAACCTCAGTCGGTCAACAGCATGCGACTGACTGGGACAATCGCACGATTGAGCCTTAGTCGCCCGAATGAACTGAGCGATTGAGGCCAGTCGGTCGAATGAACTCAGCTTCAGTATTTAAAGGGCACAGTCGATCGCATTTCATTCATCACACCCTAATCGCTCTCAAATCGCACACCCTACCGTTACGCTGCCAAATTTTCATTAGACTTTGTTCTCGTCTTGATCTTGATTCACTGACTCTCGCTAGTGATTATACAGGTAGATTGAAGCTTCATCTTCCCAAAACTTGAAGGATTCAAACCCTAATTTGGTTGTTCGACTGTATAACAAGAACCGAGACTTAAAAGACCTAATAACCTACCAAAACTATGCAACACGTTAAAATTAAGTCTAATAGGTTATTAGTAACAAGAATGCGAGTCTATTGAACCGGTTATCTATGTTAAAACACTTGTTTTGTTAAAGATTCGAACGATTGGCGACTGAACTACAGGACAGGCGATTGGTCGCCCGGATGAACTCCAATCGCACGATTGAAACTTGCGATTGGGTAAATCGCCCGAATGAACCATGCGATTGAGCTCAGTCGGCCGACTGAACCATTCGCAGACTCAGTCAGCAGACTGAACCCAATCGCATGTCACATTGACCAGAATGAGCTCAGTCGCATGAAAGGACAGCCGACTGACTTCAGTCGCATGATTCATTCGCACGAATGAATAAGAATGAATTTCAACATTACACTTAGAACAGAACTTTCATGTATTATGTACTAATGGTTCTATGTCATGTGTTTTTCAGGATAATGGCTGAGAGATGGTCCATAAATCCAAAGCACAACATCTGTGCTCATTTGGATCACACTACCAGGAACGGGGCCGAGTTCACCGATATTATAGCCTTTCTTAGACGGTCCCGGATTCATAAGGCTATCTCCACTCCTTGCACGCCATACCGATCACTACATCAGGCTTTCTGGGAGAATGCCTCTGTGGACCGCTCCCGTGAGCCCTACAGCATAAGGAGCTCTATACTAGGTCATGATATTGAGATCACTACTGCCGACATCCAGAGGGTCCTAGAGTTTGGGGACGATACTGACCATCCTACCAGATTACATCCACTGACCGTGAGAGGATGCTTTATGAGGATAAAGTACGCTGGGGACATAAACTCAGGTCTGCTCAACAAGAGCAACCTGAGCCCCCAGTACAAGTACTTAGCACACGTGATCCTCAAGTGCGTTGCGTCGAGGAGGGGTGGGTTCGACGACCTCTCAGACCAGATCCAAAATGCCTATGTGGCACTGGTGCTGAACCACCCCTTCAGCTTTTCTAGCATGATATTCTCCTATCTGGTGGAGAACTTGGAGGCAAAAGGAAAGGAGGGGTTTTGTATGTACCCCAGGTTCTTACAGCTCATCTTCAACGAGAAGCTGCCACATCTGCCCAAAGAGAGTCATGATGCAGTGGCTCTAGAGATCATGGATGACACGACTCTGGGTCGGATGAGGGTTTATAGGGGGAAGCAGGTGAAGCCCCAAGTTAAGAGATTGATTGGCCACCTGGCCAACGAGAGGTATGTGGCTCCAGGCAGACGCAAATGGCGTCATGAGGACAGTGACTCTGATGATGAGAGGCTGCTCCTCCCAGAGATTGATTCAGATAGTGGAGACGCCGGGGACGATATGCCTGCTCCACCGAGAGGCACTGTGTCTGATATTATTCCCCCGGTGTCTGCCCCTGCCGGAGATGTTGCTGAGACAGCCGGATTTCATCAGGAGTTTGTTGTTGGTGCTGAGGAGGAGGAGGAGTCTGATGAGGAGCCCCTCACGCGAACTGTGGGAAGCAAGGTGGTTCCCACAGAACACAGGATACGGGTGGTTGGTGAACACCCTAGAGACTCCAGAGAGACTGAGACTGACCCGAGTTATGCTCCGGGTTCAGCAGGCAGGGCTGTAGGGGGAGCATCCACTTCCACAGGGACGAGGAGGAAGAGGATGGCTCCGCCCCATGGACTGAAGAAGAAGAAGCGTCGACTGACCTTCGTTACTACTGTAGCCTCTACATCCACCACCACAGCCACCACTACCACCTCCACAGCTATACCATCCACCACCACAGCTACCACAGCCACCACATCCACCACTACTACCACAGCCACCACCATACCTACCACTACAGTACATTTTCCATCCACCACCATACCATTTACACCCACATCACCTCCACCATTCTACCGACCCATATTCACCACAGCCACCACCACTACCACCTCACATCATGCAGGACCGTCAGCCCAGTCCTCACACATGTATGGATCACCTCTACCTCCAATCGGGGTAGAGGAACAGCTGTCGGCGCTAAACCGTATGGTATTGCGCTTACTAGCTGCCGACGAGGAGAAAGCTGTACAGATATGCCAACTTACCGACCTGACTGCTACCCAGTCTCAACAGATGGCAGAGCAGGCTCGTGTTATAGAGCAGCAGACCCAGCTGATGGATGCACAAAGAGTAGAGATGTCCCAACTCCAGGAGCAGCATGCCCAATCAGCCAAACGTATAGAGGAGTTGGAGACCACCAACAAGACCATCATGCTGCGGCTCAAGGGATCAAAGGATGAGCCCTTAAAGATCAAGGAAGGGGATGGAGATGATGGAGATGGTGATGACGATGATGAAGATGATGATGAGGATGAGGAGGATACTGAGGATGAGGAGGAAACAGACGAAGAGAGGACAGAGGGAAAGGATGATGATGACGAAGCAGAAGGAGGGGATGCGGCTGCATCGGCCTCTGCTTCAGGTCAAGAGAGGAGATCGAAGAATAGACAGGACCAGTCAGCTACCACCTCTGCTCCTCCGAGCGATGAGACGTTGATTCAAGATAAAAGTACAGACTAGATGTTTTATGTATTTATTTATTTTTGTGTTTGAATCATGTACTGAAAACAATGTCTTGAATGTTTATATATTAAGTTAATGTATTTTTGTTTGATTACTTACTAATGATTTATGTGTTGAATGTTTAAATCAAACAGATCCAAATTATCAAAGAGATGAGTTTGATATTGCTCCCCTTCAACAGGTCAAGACTCAACTAACCATGATTCTTGATCTGCAAGGGATTGTAAGAAGGTCTGTGAGTTATACCCCTGAAGAAGGGGAAATAATTCATGATCTATCTAACGAGCAACTCGCCGAGATCTTCAAGCTCAATCTTGGATGAAATAGTTAAAGATGCTCCAACAGTTGATTCGACTAGTGATGAAGAGCTCAACGATGTTGATGAAGTCGAAGTCAAAGTATCACTGCAGAGGAGTACCCTCAGTATGCTGACAACGAGGGTAATGTGGTCCCCAATCTGGGTGAGTCCCTCGTCAGTGATACTTTTGAGGTACTGAACAAGATGGAGCAGGAAACTGAGAAGGCAGAAGGAACAACCCAAGCCTCAAATGATGATGTTGACATTCGAAAGGCTGAGTGGGCTGCATGTTTTGAAGAAGTGAGAGCCCAACGTGCTGCACCGAAGAAAGACGCCTACACCAAGCTCTACAAAGTCAAGAAACACCACAAGGTGTCAGGCAGGATTATAGCATGGGCTTATTTTGATGATCTTAATGCGTATGCAGTTAAGAGAGAACAGGGCATAGAGTACTTCAGATTCCCACATGATCTGAAGACTCTACCAGGTTTTGAGCTCAACCAGCTGGCTAAGCTAAAGCTTTTGTATGGTGACCCGAGGAAGATGTCAGGCTGGTTCGAGGCTGCCCTTAAGAAGGAGTACCACACCAGATGGGTTAACTTCAGACCCCAACAGCCTACTAGGTACATAAGAAGGTCTGAGGTTGATGCCATTACTGGCAAACCCAAGATAGTGTTGAAGTGGAGTCCTCCGCGCACAATGTCGAGAATCCCACTCAGGGAAATGCCACAGGACTTTACTCCACACTTCAAATGGTGGTACTATGATTGGAGAACAGCTGAAGCGGTCATAGTCCTAAGCAAAGAGGGACAAATGGATACGATCAGGGTATTCGACCCGATGTGGCTTACCAACCTGTCGGCAACTGATGTCTATACGCTATACAAGTGGCCACTGTTCTATGACACGCAAGATATTGTACAAGCCCTCCAGTTTCAAAATGTTATAAGACTCTGCTTCGCGTTTGAGATTCACGCGGGAGTCACAAAAGAGGAGAAGTACAAGAAGTATAAGGAGGTTATGCAGAAGACAAGAGATTAGAGAGATCTAGGTCCAAGGGGGAGTTTGTTGATGCATGCATGTCCCTAGATCATGATTTGTAATGTAATAGATCTTGTCTGTCTGACTATGATGTAATATGTAATGATTAATGAAATGATATGGATTGTTTGTGATTTGTAATGTCTAATATTTCATTAATGAGTCGTTATTGAGTTGATTAATTGGGTTTATGATTGTTTGAATGGTTACACATAATGTTATATTAATTAAAACATTCAAATTTAACTTAATGAAGTACTCATGCGAATGGCCCATGCGAATGGACCATACGCATGAATAACTTCATACGATTGACTCAATCACACGACCGAACCAGGAGACTGGATCAGTCGTATGATTGACACATAAGATTGGCTCAGTCGCACGACTGAACACTCAGTCGTGCGGATGAATCAACCGCATGGTTCAATCGCACGACTGAACCATACTTATGGTCCAGTCGCATGAATGAACAACACTAACCTATAAATAGACCCAATTCGTGGAAAAACGTAAGCATTCATACCATTATGATTCCAGACGTACCCTAGCCGTCCAGAGACCTCCCAAATCGTTCTCCAAGTTCACAGAACACATTAGATCGATTCCTAATCGACTTCTAACGTTAGATTCAATTCTTGATTGATTCTTCGTGTGTTCTCACTGATTGGATCGCCAATCAAATAGGATTCCACACTATTTGATCTGGTTTACATGCTAATCACTAGGTATTTTGTTCAAATACCAGGTCCTAACACCATTATCACTTCTCACACATTTGACTGGAAGTGAATGCTGCTTTTCCACATACAACACAAAGTAAACGATGATTTGAGCAGCCTCATCTTTGGAATGTAAGAAGAAAGTCCATACATATCTGGAATAATCATCCACAATTACCAGACAGTATTTTTCTTTGCCATACTCATTACACTTACAGGACCAAAGAGATCCATATGCAGTAATTGCAAGCAGGCAGTGGACTTTGGTTCTTCTATTGGAGGGAATGAAACTTTGTGTTGCTTTCCTTTTAAGCAAGCTGGACAGTTGACATCACATTTGAACTCCTTCAATGGCAAACCTCTCACTAAACCATGATGAATAAGCTGATTCATGTTTTTAAGATTCACATGACCAAGCATTCTATGCCATAGTTCAGATTCTTGAGGAGAGGCTTTAGAGAACATACATGGATGGCCTTTAAGATCAATTTTCTTTGATAAATCTAAGGCATATACTCTTCCAATCCTGTTGGCCTTCAGAAGAGTATATTCATCCAATATCTTGTCAATCCTGTTCAGAACTTTGGAAGACCGAATCCGGCAGTTCTGACTTGTGAAAAGTGCAACATGCCCTTTATCACACATTTGACTGACACTCAACAGATTATACTTGAGGTTCTCCACATGGTTAACATCATCAAACCTTATTTCACCATTTGATACAAACCCTTTTCCTATGATGTAACCCTTAGCATCATTTCCAAAAGAAACAAATCCCTTCTTCCCTTGAGAGTAATCATGAAGAAGAGAGCTGCTCCCTGTCATATGCATAGATCCTCCACTGTCTACATACCAAATGCTTATTTGGCATGCTGAAGAACCCTGCATTTTCCACAAAAATTAGTTAGCCTTTGAGACCCAAACCATTTTGGTTTTGGGTCTGTTTTCATCAACAGATTTTAAACTAACTGATTTTGCATGATTAACAGCCTTTGAAGGTGTAGATGGTGCTGAAAAGGATTCCTTTGATTTTGGCTTAGTTTTCCTTTTCAGTGGTTTAATCACAGAAACATCTAATTGGTTAACTCTCCCCAACAGATGTTGAACCATCATAACAAGTTGTGTCTGATTGGTTGTCAAAGCTTTCAACTCAGTTGACACATCAGTACTTGTTGGTGATTTGTTCTTGTGATTCACCACATCCTCCCTTTTAAAAGACACAGACTTAGTCTGGGTTTTTGATATTCCATGAGGAATATTTTCAGCTGTTTTGTGATAAACCCCTTCCTTCTTTTTAACTTTTTGGAAAAACTTTGGTTTATCAGATTGAGATGTTTGTGGTACAAACTTGGTTTGAAATTCATCTTTCATTTTATTCATTTTCTTCTTAATGATTTTCTCTTTATTGAATTTTAAACCCTTGTTATACCAGCATTCATCAGTGAGATGATTAAACAAACCACATACTTCACATGGCTTTCTTTTCATCTTTTGTTGATCAACTACTGAAGATGATGAAACTACTGAAGATTTGTTCTTCAGTACTTTCTTCCTTTCAGTACTTTTGGTAATTACTGAAGGATTTGCAACAACTGAAGATTTGTTCTTCAGAAGTTTTCTATCAGTACTTTTGAAATTCCGGATAGACGTTTCAGCAGTTATCAAACAATGCTTGTTTTCCTTTGATTTGAAATGCTCTTCAGGTGTTGTGTTTTGCCCTTCAGTACTTTGAGTACTTTGTGGGACAACACCTGAATTGCTCAGTTTCTTTTTGATCATGTGTTTAGAAGCAGTGAGACCATCAGCAATTTGATTAGCTGAGGTAATAACACTGACTTCATCCTCTGATTTTGAATTATCACTTGAGGATGAGAGACATGATGATGTGGTTTGGGAATTACAATCACCTTCAGATTTTACTTCTAGCTTGGGAGTAAAATCTGTAGGAGGTATGGTATTATTATACCCAATCCCAAACTTCATATTTGAAGCTGTTTGCTTACTGAGAAGCATTTCAAATCCCTTGCATGATGTTACCCAACGTTCACAATTAACTTGAGTAGCTGCAAGTGTTTCTTTGAGATTCTTATGATTCTCCAAAATGACCTCTACCTTTGCTTTTTCATCAGTGATTTGACATTTTAGTTTGTAAATCTCCTCATCCTTTTCTTTTAAAACAGACTCAAACTCAGCTTTTCTTTTGGAAATTCCTTTCTCTAGGTCAAGGTTTTGATTAATTAAGGCTACATTTGCTTCCCTAATTGAAACAAAAGCAGCTATGCATGACTCAGAACATAACTTGGCCTTAGCCTCTGAAGATACCTGTGGTACCTGTGATGATGAAGTATTTCCATCAGTAGACTCCAAGGCCATTAGAACAAGATTTCCAAAAGGGTTTTCACCACCATGTTGACCAGCACCAGCAAATGATTGTTCAGAATAACCAGAGACATCATCTGGTAAGCTGCTCCAGTCAACAACCTCAGGGGTGAAAAAGCTCTGATGTGATTGAGATTGAGATTGTTGATTTGTTTGAGATTGTTAAGGATCAGGTAGAGCATGTGGTTGTTGAGCCATGGGTACAGGAACCTGACTAGACTGAGGCATGTAAAAACATGGATAAGGATATGGCATTGGACCTTGAGGAACAAAAAATGCAGGAGA
>CM046034.1:12928632-13241132 GCA_025215565.1 Flaveria ramosissima
CTTAACACTTGTAATTTTCTCAAACTCACTTATAATATCACTCAAACAAGATGAAGCAATGCCTTTAACAAGAGTTGATAATAATATAATAAGTAATCAAAGGAACAAGCAGGAGTATTTTCAAGGTACTTGTATATATTACTTCTCAACTCAAGATTACAAGACACTTACAAGCATGCTACAAGAGTTACAATGAGAAACTATATATACTAGATCCTACAGCCGGTTATACTTGATACCAGCTGGAAACCTATGACTAAAGCATATACTACAATGCTAAAGTTAAGGTATCTTAGATAAAGTATTATCTAAGATATGGTAGTCATGAAATTTCCATGACTTACCTTTTGTCACCAACTAAAGATGGCAACTGTACTTAACATAAAAAGGTAAACAGTAGATTAAAGTATGGTCAACTACATGGCTTTTGAGAAAACGCCATGCAGTATCTCAGAGATTTGCAGCGGACTGTCAGACAGACCATACTTATGTCTACTGGATAATAGAAGTGTCTTCCGAAGGTTAACTGGCTTTGGAAGAACAAGTTCTTCCGAAGCCACTTATACTTCGGAAGATGCTTCTATGCTTCCGAGGCTTTAAGGATTTCTCTATACTTCGGAAGTTGACTTCAGAACTTTGTCTTCAAGTCTTGATTCTTCGGAAGTAACTTCTTTACCTTCGGAAGTTGGAGTTTTCCTTCGAAAGTGTATTTTACACTTAGACTTTGGAAGAGCTCCTTCTTCCTTCGGAAGTCCCACACTTGGCTTCGGAAGTCCTGTGTATGCAGTACTCAAAATCTTCTAAGTGATATGGTTTTGGTTGCAACAGCCTCTCTAGATCCAACAAACTCCCCCTAGGCTGATGCTACCAAAACTTCACTTATTTCTACTTCTCAAAGTCTTCAGCACCAGGGACAACAGATATTTGTCTGTCTCTCTGTTCTTTCCGGAAGTGGTGCTGAGAAGCTTGTACAAGTCATTCGTGGATAGGAGATCCAGTCTATCACTTTGAATGACATGTACCCTTTGTTGTGACCCCCTGAAGAGAGTTAGTTGACGGGAGTTATAGTCATACTCCCATCTAACTATGGACTCAAGTTCAGGACCTTCAACCATTTGAAGAAAGGCTTTGCCTTTGGTTGCTGATCCTTTCCTTTCCTCCTCCTCTCTCAGTTTTGACTCCTCTTCGACCTTGCTTCTTGCAGTGAGCTCGGCCATGTGAAGGCTGCCTAGATGATTTCTGATGTGAGCAGCTACATCGGAGTTTGAGGGGTTGGAGAATGGTTTCTCTGCTAACTCAGCAATATCAAATCTGCTTAAGTGTAGCAGAGATGAGGCATTCAGCCTGTTAATCTCACCATTCTCTCTCTCAACAACAAAGTTGTGAGAAGAGTCTTCGAACCTCCACTGGACTATCTTCTTTCTAGGTACAAGAGATTGTCTTGGTACCCTATTTCCTTTCTTTGTGTCCAGCAGAGTCACCAGCCTTCTCCTCAGCTTCTTTTCTTCCTCATTCAATGTATCTGAATTGAGGCCAAGGAGTCTTGCGGCTTGGTCCAAAGTTCCTCTTGGCAGATCAAGAAACTCATCTCTTGTGAGGGAACTTGAGGATCCATCAACATAGGTCAGGTTGACTGTATCCTCCTCACAGGAGATGTCGCTCAGAGTAGTACAGTTGATGAGCTTGGTTTTGATCGCCTTGAATTCCTCCATAGAGAGATGTTTGGAAGGCTGAGGGGATGGTTTGATTGGTTGTTGGGTAGGTTTAGGAGTTTGGATTCTGGGTAAGGTTTTAGGTTGGATGATGGGTAGTTTAGGTGGTTGAGGTGAGGGAGTTGGTAGTTGTGATGGTGTAGGTTCAGGGGTGAAGGGTTCAGGTTCAGTTTTGATTAGGAAGGGAAAGGGTATTGGTTCAGGTTGAGGTTGAGTTTGGATTTTGGGCTGAGAGGTGGTTTTTAAGGTCATCCCCTGTCCCCTTCTATACATCTCCTTTCTTCTCCCCGCACGAATGTCAGCCTTGATGTCACTGACATGTCGTTGGAGAGTCTTCTCAGACATTGGACCCACTTGCCTGCCAGAGAAGCCATGAGCTTTAAGATAGTTCTTCATCCAAGCTTTCTCACCTATCTTCTTGGCGGCAGACAGTCCAGCCTCTTCTTCTTTATTCTTCTTCTCTACCAGCTTCTCCCTTGCAGCTCTCTTTCTCTCCTTCTCCATTTGATCTTGCTCTTTGTTAAAGAGCCATAAGATCGTGTCACTATTGTGTGGAGACAACTCCTCTTGAGAGAATCCTCTGGAGAGTAGGAAAGTGATCCTTTCTCTCCTGAGCTGCAGATCAGCTTCTCTTTCTTTTCTCAGCCTTTCTTCTTCCAAGGCCAACCTTGCAGCTTCTTCTTTTTGCTGTCTTTGCAGCAAGGTTGCCTTTTCAAGCTCTATCAGCTCCTCTAATGGTAGCAGGAGTACATCTTCCGAAGCAGCCCCTAGACTGACAAGTCTATCAATTACCTCCACCCTTCTTCTATTGTTGATTGCCTCTTGGTTGGCTGCAGCTGCTTTTGTACTTGCAGCTAATAGTTTCCCAGTTGGCAGTCTTCCTTTCCTTTTATGCTTCTCCAACCTTTCTTCTTCCTGAAGCTCTTCCGAAGTCATCTTCCTCTTGCCTTTAATGTCTTCGGAAGTGCTAGACTTTGGTGGTTCTTGGATAGAAGATTCAGGTTGGGTGGTGGAGGTAGGAGCTGAGGTCAATGCAGATGTGATAGCTAGTGGTTGGCTGAGAAAGTCCTCCCTATTAACCTCAGATGCAAGTTCCAGAATTGCATGTGTGACTATTAGATCATCGGAAAGAGAAAATAGTCCTTCCACAGCAGCAATCTCAGCTTCGGAAGTTTGTGTTGGTTCTTCTGAGGCTTCAAATTGTGCTTCGGAAGCCTGTGAAAACACACCTTCTGTTCCAACTATTTCAGTTGCTGGGCCATCAGTCCTAGTTTCCCCTTCGAAATCAATCTCAGGTTCCACTTGGGCCTTAGGTTGACCAACTTCCTCAACAGTGGTAGGAGGTGCATTCAACCTCTGAAGCTCTTGAGCTCCAAAGTAAATCACAGACATATCCGGACTGGGTTGATCAATTAGGGACTCTAAAAGGAACTTGTTGAAGATCCTATTTAGATCCTGAAGCATCCTTTGATCCACTTGAAAAACAACTGGAGGAGGCTCAGGGAAGATGGCAGCTTGTTGTCTTGAGCTTAAAGAAGTGAGAGCTTGACTGATGGTATCCTGTCTTTGGCTTTGTTCCTCAACATTCTCCCCCTTTTTGGTAGCATCATCTTGAGAGGTAGATGAGCTAGAGGAAGAGGTCAAGGAGACTTGAACTGGTACATGCCTAACAGATCTCTCAATCTGTTTCTCAGCTAGTTTGGCCTTGAGACTTTCAATCTCAAGTTGCTGAGTGGCAGACCTATCCTCTAAAGTCTTAACCTTTGATTCAAGGTTTGAGACTTTAGAAAGTAGGTCTCTGCAGGACCGTTTAAGGGCTTAAACACAATTACAACACAACAACACAATGAGGAGAATAACTAAGCTCTAATCAAACAGTGAAATGGGTAACCAAAGTGATACAAAGAACACAAGTAAAGTAAGAGACAGAACAAGAGAATATGGGTTTCAAGGAGGCAGTATATTGCTTTCTCAAGTTCTTTTACAAGTGTTACAAAGCATAAAGAAAAGATACAAGAACTTGAAATACTTATACTACAACCTACAGCCGGCTATACTTTGAAAGCCAGCTGGATACAATTGACTAGACACTAACAAAATCAATTGTAGGATCAAAAGGCATATCTGCCTTTTGACCTTGTGACTATGACATGCCATAGCTCACATCCTTTTACAATACAAAAAGGATAAAGTACATAAAGTGGAAAGTTGAATACTCAAGACCTCAATGTACAGTTACCAAAAGCAAGGCCCTTTTCACCAACTCATGTAAGTTGGTGACTTTACAGAGATGCAGCGGAAAAGGTGCTTTATGGAACAGTACATCAGATAAAGCATGTGTACTAAAAGTCTTCGGAAGAAATCTGTCTTCATAGGATGAGGCTTCGGAAGACTTTGTCTCTGAAGCTTCGGAAGACTTCATGTTTGGCTTCGGAAGATATTGGTCTTGGCTTCGGAAGATTTTACACTTAGAGTATTTTCTAATGCTTTGTGTAAAACTTCCGAAGCATTCTTCACTTCAGTACTTAGTGCATGTTGCTGAGACACTTAGGCTGTTTTGGGTTGCATCAGACTTCAGGAATCCTTACAAACTCCCCCTAGGCTGATGCTACCAAAACACTTGGAAGATCTTCAAATGTTGGTAGTCTTCAGTACAATCAGGACCATTCCTTTCTTCATGAGATGGTCAGGATCATCAAGACTTTCATAGTATCTTCTCATCTCAAAGAGATCATGCAGAGGTAAGTTGATTATGTCTTGCCATGAGTAGACATTCTCAACACCTTGATCTCTGATAACAGTCCATCTCTCTGGATTGGTAGAGTATGTCCAGGACAAGATGGGTGTCTCACTAGTTAGAGGAGCCACTTGAATAGGAGTTGATTGGGCTGCCTCATCATGCACTTCTCAGGTTGATCTGATTCAGCCTGAGGTGCAGAGGTAGATGACTTTGGCTTCTTCTTCTTTGTCTTTGGTTTAGAAGCCATCCTCTTCTTCCTCTTGGTTGTCTTTAACTGAGAAGACTGGTCTGCAGCACCATGTTGATCATCAGTGTCTTTCTCAGTTGGGTGTTCCTCCCTCACAGGTTCAGAAGGAGAGGGAGTTTGACCCTGCCTAGGATCAGAAGATGAAGCTTGCTGGGGCTCAGCTGGAGGTGCTGGTTGAGGTGTCTCTGGTTGTTCAAACTTGACCTCCACTTCAGGTGGGACTTGACTTGGAAGAGAGTGCAAGTCAATAAGTTCTCCACTCTTAATCTTCTGCTTGATCACCCTAATATGCTCATCCATAGTGGATAGAGACATGGGGCCAAGTCTCCTTCCGGAGAATCCATACAGCTTCAAGAAGCTCACCATTCTTTGTCTGTCAGCAGACTTCTTTGCATTCTTTTGAATGGTGGCCCTTGACTTTGCAGCTTCTTCCCTTAGTTTCCTTTTGGTTGTCTTTCTTTCCTTGACTAACTCAAGCTCAAGTTGTTTTAAGTACTCGAACTCAATGAAGTCATAGGACAAAGGGAGAAGTGCATCTGCCTGATAGAAGCCTGTGGCACTCAGGTAGTTGATCATCCTGATCCTATCTTCCTCTTTATCTACCTGAGGTTCTTGTGGAGCCACATCTTCCTGTGCAGGACTTTCTTGAACTGGTGAGAGAGTAGGAGCATGCTTGTAAAGTCTTTTCTGTCTCTTCTCCTCTTTGAGTTGGAGAAGTATCATTGCATCCTCTTTCTCCTTCAACTCTCTTGACACTTCTCTGTCAGCCAGTTCATTTAGTTCTTCTAAGGGGAGGGAGATGATCTCATCAATGTCATAGTTCCTGGTCTGTAAGTAGGTAATCCTGACTGCCCTTAACTCATCATCCTGAGTATTTGGTCTGGGGGCAGCCCTGATTGCAGCTTGCATGAAGCTAGATGACCCAGTGGAACTTTCTCCCCTTAGTCTCCTTTTCCTCTCTCTCTCTTCCTCCTCAATTTCCTCAGGAGTCATTATCCTTTTCCCTTTGTCACCAACAGACCTTTGTGACTCAGGGTGGATTGAAGCTTGGCCTTCATTGCTTGGAGTAGCTTCCATGCTCTGGCCAGAGAGAGGCTGAGAAACACCTTCACCAGCAGGTGTCTCAGATGGAGTTTGGACCTCAGCAGCAGTTGTTGATGATGAGACAGGGGTCTCAGGTTCTGTCACTGGGCCTTCAGTCAAGGTTTCCCCTATGAAACTAATCTTAGGGTCCACCTCAACATCCAGTTGACCGATGACATTGCCTGATTCCCTAAGTCTCCTTCTTAGAGAGAACTCTGCAAGGATCCTGTCTTGGATTCTTTGAGCCAGCCTGTCAGCTTGTCTTGAATTGCTTGGATTGACAAGTGGCAAGTTGACTAAATCCAGTCTTTCATAAAAGCTCAGGCTTTGGAATTGAAAAACTTCTTGTTGGCCTTGAACTCTTTGAAGTATGAGGGCTCTCCTGTCATCATCATACCTCCACCTTATGATTTGATTGCTAGTTCCCAGTGGTGGAGATGAGACAGCCCTTGGTATGCCTTCCTCAAAGAGACTCCTGATGAGAGAGTCTATAGAGTCCACATTAATGTGAACTTGAGGAAGTTGCTGAGAATGCACAACAGCAAGTGAGGATGGTGAGTCCTCTATGTCCATTCTCTCTGAAGAACTCCCAGGTTCTGTGGTTGTAACAACTTTCTCCCCCTTTTTGGTAGCATCACCCACTTGCATAGGTGAGCTGGAGGATAAGTCAATCACTTCCACAGGTTCTTGTGTTCCTGGTTGAGCTCTCCTTAAAGGTCTCCCAGCTAGTTTTTCCTGCAGATATGAAATCTGGAGTTGCTGATCATTGACCCTGTTTTGCAGGGTAGTCACCTGAGATTCCAAGTGACTAACCTTAGAGACTAAGTAGGTGCATGTTTTTGACAGTTTTTGCACCTTTAGTCTCAAATTCCCCTCATCTTCATCAGAAGATTCATTGGGGGATGAGATGATTGGACCAAAGTCCTCTCTCTCACCACCAGCTTGAGTTTCTTGGCTGCTGGTTTTCCTCTGCTCACTGGCAGCCTCAGTTGAGATGCCAATGGGCTGAGTTGCCATGGTTGAGGTCTTAATGATGTAATCACTTTCAAAAGTGAGAGCCTCTTCCATATGGACATCCTGAACAGGTTCAGAAGTGTCCACCTCAGTAATAGGTGACTGATGGGGGATAGACTGAGGAGAGTCAGAGGTACTCATCTCTCTTTGAGTAGGGGAGGAGAAGAGAGACTCATGGTACTCACTGAATCCTAAGTCTTCATCAGTGTAAAAGGATAGGTTGGGAATTGGTTGGTTGAGATCCAAAGGCTGGGGATGGTAGCTGTCCCCTGAAGGTTGTTCACTTGAGTGTTGAGACTCAGAGTGAAGGCTTAAGGTTGTTGGGCTATTGAGCTCATCAGGGTGAGCTTGAGGAACCTCAGCCCTGATAGGTGAAACAATGGGAGTGGTTTGCTCCTCAGGAGAAGTGGGAGCTCTAGTGTCCACTTCTTCCTGTAAGGTTGAGTATTTGGGGGCCTGCACAGACTCAATAGTCTGAGCAGGGGTTCGTTTGGATTTTCTTTGGTAGGTGAGGGTGATTTCTGGTCTTTTTAATGGTAGGGACAAAAGAGGTGTGGGTTCAACACTAGCTTGTGTTGCTAGGTTGTCACCTTGAGCAATGAGCTCTAACATTTTTGGGACTAGGGCTGTTTCTACCCCAGAGAAGCCTACAGTTGGCTTCTTCATTATTTTAAAGATGCCGGGCTTCATCTGTCCCAATTTAAGAATATTACCTGTTTCCCTCAACTGTGAGCCCAGTTCACAGTTGAGAATGTGTTGAACATATCTAGGAAACATGTAATACTCTAAGGAGTCTAAGTTTGCAAGTAAATTAGTATAGACAAATTGTGAATACCTGAACTTGACCCCTTGAACCATTCCATGAACATAAAGGAGAGATCCTCAGGAATCTGGTCCCATCCACCATGCTTGTTTGACAAGCTGTGGATAACCACATGGAGCAGGAATTTCCATTGGGATGAGACCTTCCCTTTCCTAAAGGTCTTTACAGAGAAATCTCCCTCATAGCCCATCTGCTCAAAAGAATGATTAACAGCTTCTTTTGGGAAGGACACCTCACCTTCTTCATCATCCAGCTGTAGATGTTGGTTAATGATGGCCGGAGTGATGAAGACTGTCCTCCCTTGCACTGTGGCAGACAGTGCCTTCTCCCCATCCATAATGACCTCTTGGCAGGTCTTCCAGAATTCAAGCAACTGATCCTCATATAGAGGAGGATCAATGGTCAGGGAGGTGAAGTAGTTTGACAGAGTCAAGAATTGGCAAATCTCTGAGAAACTTGCATCTTTCTCAGAGCTTAACAGAGCAACTTGATTATGTTGCCTGTGTAGTTGCATGGAGAAATCAGGGTTGTTTCTGCGGTTAAGGTTGGCCATTTCAGAAGCTTAAGGGTGAAGAAAGGTAGAAAGCAAAGGCGGTTTAGAGAATTAGGTTAGAGAAACAGTAGAATTGAGGAAGATAGTGGGAAAGAGGGGGAACCGTTGGGTATTTATATGAAAAGGGATTTGAACCAAAGTTAATGAAAGAGGATAAACTTTGAAATCCGAAAGTCGGTCCCACCTCTGAAAAGGTAGTTTACTTTTGCTCAAAAAGTAGTTTTCTTGGAATTCGAAAAGCTTCCGAAGGTTATTTGTCTTCGGAAGTTTTGATTTAAAAAGCTTCCGAAGCTAAAATGGCTTCGGAAGATTTTCCTGAGAGTCTTGATAATTTATGCTTCGGAAGAGAAATAAACCCTTGAATGCTTTGTATGAAAATAAACAAAGCTTCCGAAGGTTAATTTTGCTTCGGAAGGAAAAGGTTCTTGAAAATAGATAAGTGTCTGAGATAAGAATTTTAAGCTTCGGAAGATGAATTTACTTCTTCCGAAGGTAAAATCTCTTAGACAGTTATTTATTTTAAAGACATGTTTTTCTTCCGAAGATAAAATCTTTATCTTCCGAAGTATCAGAAATTTTCAAGAATCTAAGGAAAGTCTTCAAAAAGAATTTTACATCCAAAGAAAACATGAGCTTATGAAAGTGATGAACTAGACAACTTAGGACACACATATTTTAAGAAGAAATAATTAGAATTAGTTTTAATAAAAAGTCTACTCAAAGTTAATCATCCCAATAGCTGATATCAGATACTTAAATCTCTGTTCATCAAAAGCTTTGGTGAACAGATCAGCATATTGTTCATCTGTATGAACTTTGACTAGTTTAATTAATCCTTTTTCATAGTTATCCCTTATTAAATGATACCTGATGTTGATGTGTTTGGTCCTTGAGTGCTGCACAGGGTTCTCAGTGATAGAGATAGCACTATTGTTGTCTATGTGGATAGGAGTCTCTTTGAAGTTAAATCCATAGTCCAGCATCTGATTTTGAATCCAAAGCACTTGAGCACAGCAGCTTGCAGCAGCAATGTATTCAGCCTCAGCAGTTGATGCAGACACACAGGATTGTTTCTTGCATTGCCATGAGACCACCCTTCCACCAAGGAATTGACATCCCCCAGATGTAGACTTTGCAGTCATATTGCAACCACCATAATCACTATCTGTATAGGCATACAGATTGAAATTTGGATTCTTTGGATACCATAGACCAAGTGTTGAAGCACCTTTGAGGTATCTTAAAATCCTTTTCACAGTGATTAAGTGAGACATCTTAGGGTTGGCTTGATATCTTGCACAAATACATGTAGCAAACATGATATCAGGCCTGCTAGCTGTAAGATACATAAGAGACCCAATCATAGCCCTGTATAAGTGCTCATCTACACACTCCCCCTCAAGATCTGGACCAAGGGAGTGGTTTCTGGCTATGGGTGTCTTAGCAATCTTACAATCAGTCATATTGAACCTCTTGAGTATGTCTTGAACATACTTTGACTGACTTATGAAGATGCCATCTTCAACCTGCTTCACTTGAATTCCCAGAAAGAAGTTGAGTTCTCCCATTGAACTCATCTCAAATCTGTCTTTCATCAGCTTCTCAAAGTCTTTGCAGAGCTTTGGATTAGTTGAACCAAAGATGATGTCATCAACATATACTTGAACCAGCAATAAGTCATTTCCCTGTCCTTTGATGAAGAGGGTTCCATCTATAGTACCTCTTCTGTATCCATGCTTGCAGAGATACTTAGATAGTGTCTCATACCACTTCCTGGGTGCCTGATGCAGCCCATAAAGAGCTTTGTCAAGCTTGCAGACATAATCAGGATGATCAGGGTCTACAAAACCAGGTGGCTGTTTGACATAAACCTCCTCATCAATCACTCCATATAAGAAAGCACACTTTACATCAAGTTGGTAGACCTTGAAGTTCTTGGATGCAGCAAATGCCAGGAATATCCTAACAGCTTCTAGTCTTGCTACAGGAGCAAAGACATCAGTGTAGTCAATCCCTTCTTCTTGTGTGTATCCTTGAACAACTAGTCTTGCCTTGTTCTTGATGATGATTCCCCTATCATCCTTCTTGTTTCTAAAAACCCATTTGGTTCCAATGGTAGTCTTCCCATGAGGAAGAGGACAAAGGTTCCAAACTTTCTGCCTTTTGAATTGAAGCAGCTCTTGTTGCATAGCTTCAACCCAACTTCCATCCTTTAGAGCTTCATCAACTTTCTTGGGCTCTATCTGAGATAAGAAACAAGAGTGAAGACAAACATTTGCTTCATGGGTTTGTCCTCTTGTTCTTACCCCTGTGACAACATCTCCAATGATGTTTGTGGTGGGGTGAGACTTGTGGATCCTTAGCTGAGGGATCACAGCAAGTTGTTGAGAAAGATCTAAATTTGAGAAATTTAAATCTGGTCTTGAAGATTCACCCTCCACATTATCACACTTATCAAGATTAACTTGATCCAATGAGTGTGAGACATCATTGATGTTGTCATCTATGGTGTGGTTATTAGCATCAAGGAATTCCTGATCACTATCACCATCACCATTGTTGTCTTCTACAAGTGAGGTATCTTTATCTGGTTGAGAGGCCTCTGAGCTGGAATTTGAAGGCATGCCAGATGTATCAGCTGAATTTGTCATTGTTGTGCTGATAGAAACCTCATTTGCTGAAGTAGTTCCAACTGGAGCTGAAGATGTATGAGTTGAAGGTCTTCCTAGCTCAAATCTTGGATCAGGATCACCTGTATTTAGATTTTCTGCAGATCCTGAAACATGCTCACAAGATTTGTTAAAACAGTTGGTAACTAAATCAAGATCAAACAGCCAATCCGGACCAGAACCAGCCACACAAGGAGTGTGCTCATTGAAAGTCACATTGGCTGACTCCTCAACAATTCTAGTTCTGAGATTGTATACTCTATAAGCTTTAGCTTGAGAAGAGTATCCAATGAAATGTCCATCATCTGATTTCTCAGCAAACTTGGCAATTTGATCTTTGGTATTCAAGATGGTGCAGGGACATCCAAATGACCTGAGAAAACCAATGAAAGGTTTCCTCTTGTGCCAAAGTTCATAAGGAGTCTTACCATGTGTCTTAACTACTAAAACTCTGTTTTGCACATAGCAAGCAGTATTGACTGCCTCTGCCCAGAAGGTGATAGGCAGTTTAGAGTCAGACAACATAGTTCTTGCAGCTTCAATAAGTGTCCTGTTTCTCCTTTCAGCAACTCCATTTTGCTGAGGAGTCCTGGGAGCACTATATTGTCTTGTAATACCTTTTTCATCACAAAATGCATCAAGGATTTGGTTCTTGAATTCAGTTCCTTGATCACATCTTATGGTTTTGACCTTGTGATCACATTGATTCTCAACTTTTAAGATGAAATTCTTCAGAATCTCAGGGGTTTCATCCTTAGTTCTAAGAAGAAGACCCAAGTGAATCTTGTAAAATCATCTGTGATCACCAGACAGTAAGAGGTCCTTCCTAAACTCATTACACTGGTGGGGCCAAAGAGATCCATATGTAACAAGTGTAGGGGAGTAGTGATGGAGTTCTTTTCCTTAGGCTTGTGAGATACCTTGTGTTGCTTCCCTTTCAGGCATGCCACACAATGATCATCACTAGTAAACTCTTTCTTTGGCATTCCAGTTACCAATCATGTTTAATTAATTTATTCATGTTCTTAAAGTTTACATGGCACATTCTTTTATGCCATAGGAAAGACTCATCACTATTTGCTTTAGATAGAAAGCATGAAACTTCTCCTGAGGGAGATGTTTCTTGCAAATCCATCTTGTACATGTTCCCTTTCCTGGGGGCTCTGAGCAGGATATGCTCATGAGGAATGACCACACCAGGTTTGAGAACAATGCACTCATGCTCAGTAAAGAGCATGTTATGACTCTGATCACAAAATTGGGATACACTCAGAAGATTGTACCCAAGCTCCTTAACAAAGTTTACCTTCTCAATGCTGAGCTTACCATTTGTGACCTTGCCCCTTCCAGAAATGTAACCACCTTCATCTCCTCCAAAAGCAACTGGTCCTCCATCAATTCTCTCAAAATTATGGAGTAGAGACCTATTGCCTGTCATGTGCCTGGAACAGCCACTGTCAATTATCCAGACATTCCTGTTGGTCTTGAGCTGTTCCTGCACAGAGAAGATGATTAGTTACATTTGGAAACCCAAGCCTTACTTGTCTTGGGCTCATTAACAGTAATAGAAGGTAATGCAACAGTAATAGATCCTATGGTTGTACTATGGGGATCTTCAGCTGTTGTTGATGGAGAAACCTCAGTCATTTGGTCTTTCTTAGACTTCCACACCACCTTTGGAGTCTTGGACTTGACCTTCAAAACCTTAGAAGCTTTTAGAACTTCATAAGTTTTGATGACTGATCCTTCGGAAGAATCTACAGTCACTGCAGCAGACTTTAGTGCTTCGGAAGAACTCCTTTCTTCCGAGACCAACTTTGCTTCCGAAGGTAATTTTCCACTTACCTCCTTCTTTGATTTGGAGCTTCCGAAGGAAACAGACTTTCCTTCCGAAGCTTGAGACTTCTTGAGACTCTTTGAAGTCTTTGTTTTAGTCATGTGGACAGTACTTTTAGGATTGTATGGGCAATCCTTAGCAATGTGAGAAGTACTTTCACACATAACACATAACATTTTCTTCTTCAAAGAAGTCTCCCTTTGAGAGCAAGACTGGCTTTGGTCACATCCCTTCTCCACCTTCATCTTGGTAGATGCTGAGACAGTTCCTTTGGGCTGTGAACTGTTCTTGGAGTTTGATGGTCCAGGCTGTGCAGCAGTGGTACACAGCAGCTCAGTCTTCTTCTTGACACTGAGATGATTTGAACAAGAACCATGACTCTTAGCTGAGGAGTCTTGGTTGATGTCTTCAGTCCTTACTACTTTGAAACCTGCAGAGATAAAAACTTGTTTCTGCTTAGCATCAAAAGTAGCCTTGATTTCTTGAGCCTTCTTTGCCTTTCTTTTGCTCTTTCTGATCAAGTTCTTTCTTTTGGACTTGGTCATCACAGTTGATTTCTTCTCCTCAGAAGGATAGTGGCCCTTGGAAGAATCCTCTTCTTCACTCTTCTCAGAGGAATTCTTCACTATCACTTCTTCATCATCCTCACTTACAGGATCTATGAGAGGAAGCTCATCTTCACAAGTTCCACACCTAGGAGATCTTACAGACAAGATTGTGTGTGGAGGAGCTATCTCATTTGATCCTAGTCCCTGTCTATTTTGATAACAAACCTTGTTGTGCAGGGATGAGGATATCATGTTCTTGAAGGTCTCTTCTTCAAGAACACTTTTCTCTGCCTTGGCTTTGCTGATCACAAGCTCAGCCTGGCACTCAGTTAACTTAGTGATGAGATCTTGGATCTGAGTTCTGAAATCTGTATGTTCATGTTTTAGTACTGAAATGGTTTTCTCCAAGTCTTCTATCTTTAACTTGTAATCATTTTCAGACTTTCTAAAATCAGATTTTAATATGTTTAATGACTCAAGATCAGATCTCATCTCTAGGTTATAGGACCTGTATCTATTTACTTTAGCAATGCATTCAGGGGAGCAAAGATGTTCCAATACCTTGGCTTCATCATGGTCAGCCATCAGTGCTTGGTTTGGAGAAGCATCCTCCACCTGAAAACTCCAGTCAAAGCCTCCTTCTTCAACAGCAACAACAGCATGTTGCTTTGTCTTCTCAGCTTGAGGAGCTTTGTCAGTAAAGTTTGGTCTGGGTTGTGTTTGGCCCCCATTTGCTTTAGGTGCCTTACACTCCCTGGCAAAGTGACCCATAAGGTTACAGTTGTAACACTTAACTTTGCTTTTATCCAGCCCAAACTTACTGCTGGTAGCATTGCTTGGAAATCTTCTTCCTGTCCTCTTGTAGAACTTCTTGGCTCTGTGAGTGAGGAGAGCCATCTGCTGAACTATCTCCATGTATTCCAGGTCATCTGGATGGATACAGTCCAGGTCTTCAAGAGTGAAGAGATAATTCCACAGCTTTCATCTGCAGACACAAAGGCTTGAGAAGAACTTGTCTCTTGGAATGGGCTTCCTTGAGTAAAGTTCTCCCTTGGTGTCTCCGGGAAGGTGATGAAAGGACCCTTTTGTGAGTTGTCAGGGTAGCATAAGAGATGATGCTGAGGTTCTATGCTGTCCCTTTCAACCACATGAAGGGCTGAACCCATTTGATTGTTGGAGTTGCCAGATGAACCTTGCATGTTCATCTCCATCTGGTATCCACTGAGAATCCCATACAACTCTGTAAGAGTAAGAGTCTTAAGGTTCTCAGTCCTCTTGATCACCACACAATAGTGTGTCCATTGCCTAGGAAGTGAGGACATGAACTTCCTTACAATGTCCCTGTTCTCAAGAGGAACTCCTCCATCCACTAGGGTATCCACAATCTCAACATACCTGAAGTATTGTTGAGTCATGGTCTCACCTGCTTGAAGGTGAAATTTTCAAACTGCTGCTTCAGAAGATCTTTCTTGTTCTCCTTGGCTTCAGAGGAGCCTTCATACATCAGCTTCAGTGCATCCCACAGCTGTTTGGCTGTCTTGCACTTCTTGAAGCCTCTGTATACAGAGTTTGGGAGAGCAGTCTGAAGAGCAGTCATGGCCTTCCTGTCAATCTCTACTCTTTTTCTATCTTCATCTGAGTAGTTGGCCACATCTTTAGGAATCATACCAGCACCAGTAGCAGAGGGGGTGCTGGGTATGAAAGGTCCATTCTCAACAGATTCCCACATTCTTGAATCAAGAGACCTGATGAAGCCTTCCATCCTCATGCACCAGGTGTCAAAATCATCAAGAGTGATCAGTGGGGATTTGTTCATGGTTCCAGTCTCCATATCAGTCTTAGAGATGGCAGCCATTTGAAGAGTTTAGCTTTTGTGTGTGTGAGGGATCTTAAGATGGTTAGATCTTATATCAAGAGCCTGGAATGCTCTGATACCAATTGCAGGACCGTTTAAGGGCTTAACCACAATTACAACACAACAACACAATGAGGAGAATAACTAAGCTCTAATCAAACAGTGAACTGGGTAACCAAAGTGATACAAAGAACACAAGTAAAGTAAGAGACAGAACAAGAGAATATGGGTTTCAAGGAGGCAGTATATTGCTTTCTCAAGTTCTTTTACAAGTGTTACAAAGCATAAAGAAAAGATACAAGAACTTGAAATACTTATACTACAACCTACAGCCGGCTATACTTTGAAAGCCAGCTGGATACAATTGACTAGACACTAACAAAATCAATTGTAGGATCAAAAGGCATATCTGCCTTTTGACCTTGTGACTATGACATGCCATAGCTCACATCCTTTTACAATACAAAAAGGATAAAGTACATAAAGTGGAAAGTTGAATACTCAAGACCTCAATGTACAGTTACCAAAAGCAAGGCCCTTTTCACCAACTCATGTAAGTTGGTGACTTTACAGAGATGCAGCGGAAAAGGTGCTTTATGGAACAGTACATCAGATAAAGCATGTGTACTAAAAGTCTTCGGAAGAAATCTGTCTTCATAGGATGAGGCTTCGGAAGACTTTGTCTCTGAAGCTTCGGAAGACTTCATGTTTGGCTTCGGAAGATATTGGTCTTGGCTTCGGAAGATTTTACACTTAGAGTATTTTCTAATGCTTTGTGTAAAACTTCCGAAGCATTCTTCACTTCAGTACTTAGTGCATGTTGCTGAGACACTTAGGCTGTTTTGGGTTGCATCAGACTTCAGGAATCCTTACAGTCTCTTATGATGAGTTGCATTCTTCCCTCATCTTCTTTTGAAGAATCACGGGGAGATGAGGTAACATACCTAGTATGTTCATCCTCACCACCAGATGTGGTTTCTTGGCACCCTGGTTTCCCTTGCACAATGATGTCTCTTTCAGAGGCATCATAGGGCATGGTTGTTGTAGATTCAGTCTGACTGATGTTACCACTGTCCTGAGGATCCATCGAGGCTCCTTCAGTAGTGGCAGCTGAATCTACATGAGTCCCCTCCATATCAGTGGGACTCACCTCAGTAGGGCTTTGCTGGTGTGGGCTAGAGACAAGAGGTTTCTCTAGGCTCTGTTGATCCTTAATAGGGTGTAGTGGTTCAACTTCATCGCCTTTGAGAGACATAGTCTCTTCACCAGCTCCGGTCAATAGGTCAGTAAAAGAAAAGGAATGAAGACCTAAGGACCCGGGACTTTGATCAATGTCAAAAGGCATTGAGCTGTCCCTTGGTGGCTGCTCAGGGGAGTATAGAGACTCACCCTGAGGGCTATCAGCTGGGGTTATGGGCTCATGGGTCTGAGACTGAGGAGACTCAAGACCCATATTGAGGTCAATAGTGAAGGATTGGTGGACCTCTGGCTGAGTGGGAGCCCCTTGTTCCACTCTAGCCTTTTTGGTTTGAAGAGGAGGGGCTTGTTCAATCAGAGTAGATTGAACAAGGGTTCGTTTGGTACGTCTCTGGTAGGTGACAGTGATTGGAGGAGAAGGTAGATTTGGAATGGTGAGGGTAGTTGCTGGTGTGGGTTCATTACCTGTGGGGTTAACAGGGATGTCACCAGGAGCCATTGGCTCAATCATACCTGGAAGTAGTGCGGTATCCCTTCCATTGTAGTTGGTAGACACTCTCTTCAAGACTTTGAAGATGGTCGGCCTCATTTGGGGAGCAGACAGAGCAGCTGCACAGACAAGCTTACCCTGATCTAGCTGGCAGTTGATTATGTGCTGTAGAAATCTGGGATACATAAAGAATGTGTCCCTTTGCAAATTTCCCATGAGGTTAGTCAGCACAAACCTTGAATAGTTGAAGCGCAGGCCTTGTACCAACCCATGAACTAAGCACCCGAGTTCATAGGGAATTTGATCCCATCCCCCGGATTTGTTAGATAGACAGTGAAGAACCACATGTAGCAGGAACTTCCACTTGTAGGAGAAGTTGAATTTGTAGACTGTAGACCTGCTTACATATCCACCGTATCCCATTTGGAGATAAGAGTTATCTAACTCAGATTTGGGGAATTCCGTCGGTGCGCCTTCATCATGGAGCTCAAGATGCTCCCTGATGATTTGTTCCGTGATGACCAACTCTTGGCCACAAACACTTGACCTGATAGCACGAACCCCATTTAGGGTTTCAATCCGACCATTTGCCCAAAATTCGGACATTTGGTTGGAGTAAATGGTAGGGTTTACGGTCAATGCTGTGTAGTATGAAGATTGGGCTAAGAAAGAGATAATATCAGAGAAGTCAGCATCCCTTGAAGAGTCAAGGAGTGCGACCTGGTTGTGCTGAGGGTTTAGAGCCATTTGAGAAAGATAGCAGAGGAAAAGTTCTGAGAGAGGTAAATTGGAGAAGAAGAAAGCTTTTAGGGCAGAGAATTTGGTAAAAAGAGTGTAAGTGATTAACCGGAAGTATTTAAATGGGTGAAATGGCGGTTTAAAGGGTGGTTTGGATAAGATGATGTGAGGGTTCAGAGGATGATGTGACAGGGGCGGTAAGGTTAAGCCATTTAAATAATCCGACATCATTAACAAAATCTTTACTTTTTACAGAGTGGGGCCCAAAAGATTTCCGTTACACAGTAAAATCTTTCTTCCGAGTATAAGGTATTTCCGAAGGTAAAGTTCTTCCGAAGGCAAATGTTCTTCCAAAGGTAAATAACTTACTTCCGAAGATACATGTTGCTTTCAAGTGGAAAGTATTAAGTGCTTCGGAAGTAGATCTGAGATAAACTCAATCGCTTCTTCCGAGACTTAGTACACTTCCGAGAAGAAAATTATCCTATGAGAAATTTGCTTCGGAAGTTATGCTAGATATCTTCCGAAGGCAAGTTTCTCTTCGGAAGAACTTATACTTAGTTAAATAAGAAATGATCTTTTGTAACAGGGCTTAGATTGTATTGACATAAGACTTTACACATTTAAAAAGGTTTTCAATTGAGATTAACTAGTCAATGTTTATCATCCCAATAGCTGTAATGAGATATTTAAATCTTTGTTCATCAAATGCTTTTGTGAACAAATCAGCATATTGTTCATTTGAGTCAACTTTGATTAGTTTTATAAGATTTTTCTCATGAATATCTCTAATGAAATGATACCTGATATCAATGTGCTTTGTCTTTGAGTGCTTCACTGGATTTTCAGTGATGGATATAGCACTGTTGTTGTCAATGTGGATAGGAGTTCTCATGAAGTTGAATCCATAGTCAATCATCTGGTTTTGAATCCACAGCAGCTGAGCACAGCAACTTGCTGCAGCAATGTATTCAGCTTCAGCAGTTGATGTAGAGACACAGGATTGCTTTTTGCATTGCCATGAGATGATTCTTCCGCCAAGAAATTGACATCCACCTGATGTTGATTTCTTGTTGATGTTGCAGCCACCATAATCACTATCAGAGTAACCATAGAGATTAAAATCACTATTTCTTGGATACCAGAGACCTAACTTAGGTGCTCCTTTGAGGTATCTGAGGATTCTCTTGACAGCAATTAGGTGGGACACCTTTGGAGCAGCCTGATATCTTGCACAAATGCAGGTTGCAAACATGATATCAGGTCTACTTGCTGTGAGATAAATCAGAGAACCAATGATTGCTCTATACTGATGTTGATCAGTATCCTCCCCCTCAGAATCAGGGCATAAATCATGGTTTCTGGGTATGGGTGTCTTTGCTGCTTTACAATCCTTCATATCAAATCTCTCTAAGATATCATTGACATACTTAGATTGATTGATGAAAAACCCTTCCTTCAGTTGCTTTACCTGAATTCCAAGGAAAAAGTCCATTTTTCCCATAGAACTCATTTCGAACTTCTTCTTCATAATGCTCTCAAAGTCTTTGCACATTTGGTCATTTGAGGAACCAAATATGATGTCATCGACATAGACTTGAACTAGCAAAATGTCTTTCCCAGACTTTCTGATGAAGAGAGTCTTGTCAATGGTTCCTCTAGTATAACCATTCTTCAGAAGAAATTGAGACAATGTCTCATACCACAGCCTAGGTGCCTGGTGCAGCCCATATAGAGCTTTATCCAATTTGCACACGTAGTTTGGGTGCTGTGGGTCTTCAAATCCTGGAGGCTGGCATACGTAGACTTCCCTATCTATATCCCCATATAGAAAGGCACACTTGACATCAAGCTGGTAGACAGTGAAATTCTTGGATGCAGCATAAGCAAGGAAGATCCTAACTGCCTCAAGTCTTGCAACAGGTGCAAAGACATCAGTATAATCAATTCCTTCCTCTTGAGTGTATCCTTGAACCACCAGTCTTGCCTTGTTCTTGATAATCAAGCCTCTGTCATCTTTTTTGTTTCTGAATACCCACTTGGTGCCTATAGGTACCATCTGGTCAAGTACCTATAGGCACCAAGTGGGTTTTCAGAAACAAAAGAGATGACAGAGGCTTGATTATCAAGAACAAGGCAAGACTGGTGGTTCAAGGATACACTCAAGAGGAAGGAATTGATTATACTGATGTCTTTGCACCTGTTGCAAGACTTGAGGCAGTTAGGATCTTCCTTGCTTACGCTGCATCCAAGAATTTCACTGTCTACCAGCTTGATGTCAAGTGTGCCTTTCTATATGGGGATATAGATAGGGAAGTCTACGTATGCCAGCCTCCAGGATTTGAAGACCCACAGCATCCAAACTATGTGTGCAAATTGGATAAAGCTCTATATGGGCTGCACCAAGCACCTAGGCTGTGGTATGAGACATTGTCTCAATTTATTCTGAAGAATGGCTATACTAGAGGAACCATTGACAAGACTCTCTTTATCAGAAAGTCTGGGAAAGATATTTTGCTAGTTCAAGTCTATGTCGATGACATCATATTTGGTTCTTCAAATGACCAAATGTGCAAAGACTTTGAGAGCATTATGAAGAAGAAATTCGAAATGAGTTCTATGGGAAAAATGGACTTTTTCCTTGGAATTCAGGTAAAGCAACTGAAGGAAGGGTTTTTCATCAATCAATCTAAGTATGTCAATGATATCTTAGAGAGATTTGATATGAAGGATTGTAAAGCGGCAAAGACACCCATACCCAGAAACCATGATTTATGCCCTAACTCTGAGGGGGAGGATACTGATCAACATCAGTATAGAGCAATCATTGGTTCTCTGATGTATCTCACAGCAAGTAGACCTGATATCATGTTTGCAACCTGCATTTGTGCAAGATATCAGGCTGCTCCAAAAGTGTCTCACCTAATTGCTGTCAAGAGAATCCTCAGATACCTCAATGGAGCACCTAAGTTAGGTCTCTGGTATCCAAGAAATAGTGATTTTAATCTCTACGGCTACTCTGACAGTGATTATGGTGGCTGCAACATCAACAAGAAATCAACATCAGGTGGATGTCAATTTCTTGGTGGAAGGATCATCTCATGGCAATGCAAAAAGCAATCCTGTGTCTCTACATCAACTGCTGAAGCTGAATACATTGCTGCTGCAAGTTGCTGTGCTTAGCTGCTGTGGATTCAAAACCAGATGATTGACTATGGATTCAACTTCATGAGCACTCCTATCCACATTGACAATAACAGTGCTATATCCATCACTGAAAATCCAGTAAAGCACTCAAAGACAAAGCACATTGACATCAGGTATCATTTCATTAGAGATATTCATGAGAAAAATCTTATCAAACTAATCAAAGTTGATTCAAATGAACAATATGCTGATTTGTTCACCAAAGCATTTGATGAACAAAGATTTAAGTATCTTATTACAGCTATTGGGATGATAAACATTGACTAGTCAATCTCAATTGAAAACCTTTTCAATATGTAAAGTCTTATGTTAATACAATCTAAGCCCTGTTACAAAAGGTCCTTTCTTATTTAACTAAGTATAAGTTCTTCCGAAGAGAAACTTGCCTTCGGAAGATATCTTGTATAACTTCCGAAGCAAATTTCTCATAGGATAATTTTCTTCACGGAAGTGTACTAAGTCTCGGAAGAAGCGATTGAGGTAATCTCAGATCTACTTCCGAAGCACTTAATACTCTCCACTTGAAAGCAACATGTATCTTCGGAAGCAATTTATTTACCTTCGGAAGTACATTTGCCTTCGGAAGAACTTTACCTTCGGAAATACCTTATACTCGGAAGAAGGATTTTACTGTGTAACGGAAAATCTTTTGGGCCCCACTCTGTAAAAAGTAAAGATTTTGTTAATGATGTCGGATTATTTAAATGGCTTAACCTTACCGCCCTTGTCACATCATCCTCTGAACCCTCACATCATCTTATCCAAACCACCCTTTAAACCGCCATTTCACCCATTTAAATACTTCCGGTTAATCACTTACATTCTTTTTACCAAATTCACTGCCCTAAAAGCTTTCTTCTTCTCCAATTTACCTCTCTCTCAAGAACTTTTCCTCTGCTATCTTTCTAAATGGCTCTAAACCCTCAGCACAACCAAGTCGCACTCCTTGACTCTTCAAGGGATGCTGACTTCTCTGATATTATCTCTTTCTTAGCCCAATCTTCATACTACACAGCACTGACTGTAAACCCCACCATTTACACCAACCAAATGTCCGAATTCTGGGCAAACAGTCGGGTTGAAACCCTAAATGGGGTTCGTGCTATCAGGTCAAGTGTATGTGGCCAAGAGTTGGTCGTTACTGAACAAATCATCAGGGAGCATCTTGAGCTCCATGATGAAGGCGCACCGACGGAATTCCCCAAGTCTGAGTTAGATAACTCTTATCTCCAAATGGGATACGGTGGAGATGTAAGCAGGTCTACAGTCTACAAATTCAACTTCTCCTACAAGTGGAAGTTCCTGCTACACGTGGTTCTTCACTGCTTATCTAACAAATCTGGGGGATGGGATCAAATTCCCTATGAACTCGGGTGCCTAGTTCATGGGTTGGTACAAGGCCTGCGCTTCAATTACTCCAGGTTTGTGCTGACTAACCTCATGGGAAATCTGCAAAGGGACACATTCTTTTTGTATCCCAGATTTCTACAGCACATAATCAACTGCGAGCTAGATCAGAGTAAGCTTGTCTGTGCAGCTGCTCTGTCTGCTCCTCAAATGAGGCCGACCATCTTCAAAGTTTTGAAGAGAGTGTCTACCAACTACACTGGAAGGGATACCGCACTACTTCCAGGTATGATTGAGCCAATGGCTCCTGGTGACATCCCTGTTATCCCCACAGGTGATGAACCCACACCAGCAACTACCCTCACCATTCCAAATCTACCTTCTCCTCCAATAAAAGTCACCTATCAGAGACGTACCAAACGAACCCTTGTTCAATCTACTCTGATTGAACAAGCCCCTCCTCTTCAAACCAAAAAGGCTAGAGTGGAACAAGGGGCTCCCACTCAGCCAGAGGTCCCCCAATCCTTCACTATTGACCTCAATATGGGTCTTGAGTCTCCTCAGTCTCAGACCCATGAGCCCATAACCCCAGCTGATAGCCCTCAGGGTGAGTCTCTATACTCCCCTGAGCAGCCACAAAGGGACAGCTCAATGCCTTTTGACATTGATCAAAGTCCCGGGTCCTTAGGTCTTCATTCCTTCTCTTTTACTGACCCATTGACCGGAGCTGGTGAAGAGACTATGTCTCTCCAAGGCAATGAAGTTGATCCACAACACCCCATTAAGGATCAACAGAGCCTAGAGAAACCTCTTGTCTCTAGCCCACACCAGCAAAGTCCTACTGAGGTGAGTCCCACTGATGTGGAGGGGACTCATGTAGATTCAGCTGCCACTACTGAAGGAGCCTCATTGGATCCTCAGGACAGTGGTAACGATAGTCAGACTGAATCTACGGCAACCATGCCCTATGATGCCTCTGAAAGAGACATCATTGTGCAAGGGAAACCAGGGTGCCAAGAAACCACATCTGGTGGTGAGGATGAACATACTAGGTATGTTACCTCATCTCCCCGTGATTCATCCAAAGAAGATGAGGGAAGAATGCAACTCACAATAAGAGACCTACTTTCTAAAGTCTCAAACCTCGAATCAAAGGTTAAGACTTTAGAGGATAGGTCTGCCACTCAGCAACTTGAGATTGAAAGTCTCAAGGTCAAACTAGCTGAGAAACAGATTGAGAGATCTGTTAGGCATGTACCAGTTCAAGTCTCCTTGACCTCTTCCTCTAGCTCATCTACCTCTCAAGATGATGCTACCAAAAAGGGGGAGAAAGTTGAGGAACAAAGTCAAAGACAGGATTCCATCAGTCAAGCTCTCACTTCTTTGAGCTCAAGACAACAAGCTGCCATCTTCCCTGAGCCTCCTCCAGTTGTGTTTCAAGTGGATCAAAGGATGCTTCAGGATCTAAATAGGATCTTCAACAAGTTCCTTTTAGAGTCCCTCACTGATCAACCTAGTCCGGATATGTCTGTGATATACTTTGGAGCTCAAGAGCTTCAGAGGTTGAATGCACCTCCTACCACTGTTGAGGAAGTTGGTCAACCTAAGGCCCAAGTGTAACCTGAGATTGATTTCGAAGGGGAAACTAGGACTGATGGCCTAGCAACTGAAATAGTTGGGACAGAAGGTGTGTTTTCACAGGCTTCCGAAGCACAATTCGAAGCCTCGGAAGAACCTACTCAAACTTCCGAAGCTGAAATTGCTGCTGCGGAAGGACTGTTCTCTCTTTCCGATGATCTAATAGTCACAGATGCAATTCTGGAACTTGCATCTGAGGTTAATAGGGAGGACTTTCTCAGCCAACCACTAGCCATTACATCTGCATTGACCTCAGCTCCTACCTCCACCATCCAACCTGAATCTTCTACCCAAGAACCACCAAAGTCTAGCACTTCCGAAGACATTAAAGGCAAAAGGAAGATGACTTCGGAAGAGCTTCAGGAAGAAGAAAGGCTGGAGAAACTTAAAAGGAAAGGAAGACTGCCAACTGGGAAACTGTTAGCTGCAAGTTCAAAAGCAGCTGCAGCCAACCAAGAGGCAATCAACAATAGAAGAAGGGTGGAGGTAATTGATAGACTTGTCAGTCTAGGGGCTGTCTCGGAAGATGTACTCCTGCTACCATTAGAGGAGCTGATAGAGCTTGAAAAGGCAACCTTGCTGCAAAAACAGCAAAAAGAAGAAGCTGCAAGGTTGGCCTTGGAAGAAGAAAGGCTGAGAAAAGAAAGAGAAGCTGATCTGCAGCTCAGGAGAGAAAGGATCACTTTCCTACTCTCTAGAGGATTCTCTCAAGAGGAGTTGTCTCCACACAACAGTGACACGATCTTGTGGCTCTTTAACAAAGAGCAAGATCAAATGGAGAAGGAGAGAAAGAGAGCTGCAAGGGAGAAGCTGGTAGAGAAGAAGAAAAAGGAAGAAGAGGCTGGACTGTCTGCCGCCAAGAAGATAGGTGACAAAGCTTGGATGAAGAACTATCTTAAAGCTCACGGCTTCTCTGGCAGGCAAGTGGGTCCAATGTCTGAGAAGACTCTCCAACGACATGTCAGCGACATCAAGGCTGACATTCGTGCAGGGAGAAGAAAGGAGATGTATAGAAGGGGACAGGGGATGACCTTCAAAGCCACCTCTCAGCCAAATATCCAAACCCAACATCAACCTGAACCAATACCCTTTCCCTTCCCAATCAAAACTGAACCTGAACCTTTCACCCCTGAACCTACACCTTCACATCTACCAACTCCCTCACCTCAACCACCTAAACTACCCATCATCCAACCGAAAACCTTGCCCAGAACCCAACCTCCTAAACCTACCCAACAACCAATCAAATCATCCCCTCAGCCTTCCAAACATCTCACAATGGAGGAATTCAAGGAGATCAAAACCAAGCTCATCAACTGCACTACTCTGAGCGACATCTCATGTGATGAGGATACAGTCAACCTGACTTATGTTGATGGATCCTCAAGTTCCCTCACAAGAGATGAGTTTCTTGATCTGCCAAGAGGAACTTTGGACCAAGCCGCAAGACTCTTTGGCCTCAATTCAGATACATTGAATGAGGAAGAAAAGAAGCTGAGGAGAAGGCTGGTGACTCTGCTGGACACAAAGAAAGGAGATAGGGTACCAAGACAATCTCTTGTACCCAGAAAGAAGATAGTCCAGTGGAGGTTCGAAGACTCTTCTCACAACTTTGTTGTTGAGAGAGAGAATGGTGAGATTAACAGGCTGAATGCCTCATCTCTGCTACACTTAAGCAGATTTGATATTGCTGAGTTAGCAGAGAAACCATTCTCCAACCCCTCAAACTCCGAAGTAGCTGCTCACATCAGAAATCATCTAGGCAGCCTTCACATGGCCGAGCTCACTGCAAGAAGCAAGGTCGAAGAGGAGTCAAAACGGAGAGAGGAGGAGGAAAGGAAAGGATCAGCAACCAAAGGCAAAGCCTTTCTTCAAATGGTTGAAGGTCCTGAACTTGAGTCCATAGTTAGATGGGAGTATGATTACAACTCCCGTCAACTAACTCTCTTCAGGGGATCACAACAAAGGGTGCATGTCATTCAAAGTGATAGACTGGATCTCCTATCCACGAATGACTTGTACAAGCTTCTCAGCACTACTTCCGGGAAGAACAGAGAGACAGACAAATATCTTTTGTCCCTGGTGCTGAAAACTTTGAGAAGTAGAGATAAGTGAAGTTTTGGTAGCATCAGCCTAGGGGGAGTTTGTTGGATCATAAGAGGCTGTTGCAACCAAAACCATATCACTTAGAAGATTTTGAGTACTACATACAAAGGACTTCCGAAGCCAAGTGTGGGACTTCCGAAGGAAGAAAGAACTCTTCCGAAGTCTAAGTGTAAAATGCACTTCCGAAGGAGAACTCCAACTTCCGAAGGTAAAGAAGCTACTTCCGAAGGTTCAAGACTTGAAGACAAAGATCTGAAGTCAACTTCCGAAGTATAAAGAAGTCCTTAAAGCCTCGGAAGCATAGAAGCATCTTCCGAAGTATAAGTGGCTTCGGAAGAACTTGTTCTTCCGAAGCCAGTTAACCTTCGGAAGACACTTCTATTATCCAGTAGACATAAGTATGGTCTGTCTGACAGTCCGCTGCAAATCTCTGAGATACTGCATGGCGTTTTCTCAAAAGCCATGTAGTTGACCATACTTTAATCTACTGTTTACCTTTTTATGTTAAGTACAGTTGCCATCTTTAGTTGGTGACAAAAGGTAAGTCATGGACATGTCATGACTACCATATCTTAGATAATACTTTATCTAAGATACCTTAACTATAGCATTGTAGTATATGCTTTAGTCTTAGGTTTCCAGCTGGTATCAAGTATAACCGGCTGTAGGATCTAGTATATATAGTTTCTCATTGTAACTCATGTTCTATGCTTGTAAGTGTCTTGTAATCTTGAGTTGAGAAGTAATATATACAAGTACCTTGAAATTATTACTTCTCAACTCAAGATTACAAGACACTTACAAGCATAGAACATGAGTTACAATGAGAAACTATATATACTAGATCCTACAGCCGGTTATACTTGATACCAGCTGGAAACCTAAGACTAAAGAATATACTACAATGCTATAGTTAAGGTATCTTAGATAAAGTATTATCTAAGATATGGTAGTCATGACATGTCCATGACTTACCTTTTGTCACCAACTAAAGATGGCAACTGTACTTAACATAAAAAGGTAAACAGTAGATTAAAGTATGGTCAACTACATGGCTTTTGAGAAAACGCCATGCAGTATCTCAGAGATTTGCAGCGGACTGTCAGACAGACCATACTTATGTCTACTGGATAATAGAAGTGTCTTCCGAAGGTTAACTGGCTTCGGAAGAACAAGTTCTTCCGAAGCCACTTATACTTCGGAAGATGCTTCTATGCTTCCGAGGCTTTAAGGACTTCTTTATACTTCGGAAGTTGACTTCAGATCTTTGTCTTCAAGTCTTGAACCTTCGGAAGTAGCTTCTTTACCTTCGGAAGTTGGAGTTCTCCTTCGGAAGTGCATTTTACACTTAGACTTCGGAAGAGTTCTTTCTTCCTTCGGAAGTCCCACACTTGGCTTCGGAAGTCCTTTGTATGTAGTACTCAAAATCTTCTAAGTGATATGGTTTTGGTTGCAACAGCCTCTTATGATCCAACAACTTTGATTAGTTTTATAAGATTTTTCTCATGAATATCTCTAATGAAATGATACCTGATATCAATGTGCTTTGTCTTTGAGTGCTTCACTGGATTTTCAGTGATGGATATAGCACTGTTGTTGTCAATGTGGATAGGAGTTCTCATGAAGTTGAATCCATAGTCAATCATCTGGTTTTGAATCCACAGCAGCTGAGCACAGCAACTTGCAGCAGCAATGTATTCAGCTTCAGCAGTTGATGTAGAGACACAGGATTGCTTTTTGCATTGCCATGAGATGATTCTTCCGCCAAGAAATTGACATCCACCTGATGTTGATTTCTTGTTGATGTTGCAGCCACCATAATCACTATCAGAGTAACCATAGAGATTAAAATCACTATTTCTTGGATACCAGAGACCTAACTTAGGTGCTCCTTTGAGGTATCTGAGGATTCTCTTGACAGCAATTAGGTGGGACACCTTTGGAGCAGCCTGATATCTTGCACAAATGCAGGTTGCAAACATGATATCAGGTCTACTTGCTGTGAGATACATCAGAGAACCAATGATTGCTCTATACTGATGTTGATCAGTATCCTCCCCCTCAGAATCAGGGCATAAATCATGGTTTCTGGTTATGGGTGTCTTTGCTGCTTTACAATCCTTCATATCAAATCTCTCTAAGATATCATTGACATACTTAGATTGATTGATGAAAAACCCTTCCTTCAGTTGCTTTACCTGAATTCCAAGGAAAAAGTCCATTTTTCCCATAGAACTCATTTCGAACTTCTTCTTCATAATGCTCTCAAAGTCTTTGCACATTTGGTCATTTGAGGAACCAAATATGATGTCATCGACATAGACTTGAACTAGCAAAATGTCTTTCCCAGACTTTCTGATGAAGAGAGTCTTGTCAATGGTTCCTCTAGTATAACCATTCTTCAGAAGAAATTGAGACAATGTCTCATACCACAGCCTAGGTGCCTGGTGCAGCCCATATAGAGCTTTATCCAATTTGCACACGTAGTTTGGGTGCTGTGGGTCTTCAAATCCTGGAGGCTGGCATACGTAGACTTCCCTATCTATATCCCCATATAGAAAGGCACACTTGACATCAAGCTGGTAGACAGTGAAATTCTTGGATGCAGCATAAGCAAGGAAGATCCTAACTGCCTCAAGTCTTGCAACAGGTGCAAAGACATCAGTATACTCAATTCCTTCCTCTTGAGTGTATCCTTGAACCACCAGTCTTGCCTTGTTCTTGATAATCAAACCTCTGTCATCTTTTTTGTTTCTGAATACCCACTTGGTGCCTATAGGTACTTGACCAGATGGTAGCGGACATAGGTTCCAAACCTTTTGTCTTTTGAATTGAAGCAGCTCCTCTTGCATTGATTCAACCCAGCTACTATCCTTCAAGGCATCTTCCACCTTCTTGGGTTCCATTTGGGATAAGAAGCATGAGTACAAGCAGACATTCCCATTGTGAGTTTGTCCCCTTGTTCTCACACCCTCAGAGACTTCCCCTATGATGTTTTCAGCTGGATGAGTATTGTGAGTTCTGAGTCTTGGAATCACCTCCAGTTGCAAAGATAGGTCCAAGTTGGACATATTTTGCTCTGGAGCTTGAATACTTGGTCCAGCTGCTGTTTCAATCTCATTCAATGAGGACTGATTGAATGAAAGAGAAACATCATCATTTCTTTGCTGTGAAGCATCATTAACAGTTGCCTGTTCCTTCAAAATGCTGCTTCCATCAGCTTGGTGTTGTGTAGGATCACCTGAGGAGACTTGAAGATCATCAGGTGAATCCCTTGTTGAAGTTCCACTATTTCTTGAAATGGTAATACTGTCAGATCTTTCAATAGTGGGAACTTGATTTGTGGTTGCTCTTGGAGAACTTGGAGCAGGTCTGGGAAGCTCAAACAGTTGATCTTCATCAGAATTGCCTTGAGCACCTGTTCCAGCTGAAACATTCTCACAAGATGGTTTAGAATAGTTTGGAAACAATTCTAAATCAAAAATATGATCAGGGCCATTCCCCCTAACACAAGGAGTGTGCTCATTAACTACAATGTTGGAGGATTCCTCAAATTGTTGGTTTTTAATATTATAAACCCTGTAAGCTTTAGAATGGGAGGAATATCCAACAAAGATAGCATCATCTGACTTTTCAGCAAATTTTGCCAAATTGTCTTTTGTGTTAAGTATGGTACACCTGTTTCAAAGGACCTTAGAAAGCCAATGAACGGTGGCCTCTTGTTCCATAACTCATAAGGGGTCTTTCCATGTGGCTTTACTACAAGAACTCTGTTCTGCACATAGCATGCAGTGCTGACTGCCTCTGCCCAGAATGTTAGAGGCAGCTTTGAATCAGCTAACATAGTCCGAGCAGCCTCAATAAGTGTCCTATTTCTCCTCTCAGCAACACCATTTTGTTGAGGAGTTCTAGGAGCACTGTATTGTCTGGCAATCCCTTTTGAGTTACAAAATGAGTCAAGAACAAAGTTCTTAAACTCAGTCCCTTGATCACTTCTAATTATTTTAACCTTGTGATCAACTTGATTTTCTATTTTAAGAATAAAAGATTTTAAAGTTTCAGCAGTTTCATCTTTAGTTCTTAAAAAGAATACCCATGTAAATCTAGTAAAATCATCAACTACCACAAGGCAATATGATTTCCTTCCAATGCTCATTATACTTGTGGGACCAAATAGATCCATGTGCAATAAGTGTAATGGAGTAGTGATAGAGTTAACATCTTTGGATTTATGAGAAGACCTGTGTTGTTTCCCTTTCAGGCAAGCAACACAGTTATCTTTGCAGAAAAATTCCTTTTTAGGCAAACCATGTACCAAGTTATTTTTAGCCAATTTATTCATTGTCTTAAAATTGACATGACACATTCGTTTATGCCATAGTGTTGACTCATCACTATCAGCTTTGGAAAGAAAGCATGATACTTCTCCCATTGGGGAAGCATTGTTCATATCAAGCTTGTACATATCCCCTCTCCTGGGAGATCTGAGAAGCACCAATTCCTGAGGAATTGTCATCCCAGGTTTGAGGATGATGCACTCATGTTCTGTGAAAAGCATTTGATGCTTTTGATCACAAAACTGAGAAACACTTAACAGGTTGTGTTCAAGTTGTTTGACAAAATTAACTTTGTCAACTTTTAACTTTCCGTTGGATATACTTCCTCTGCCAGAAATATATCCTCCGGCCTCACCTCCAAACTGGACAGGAGCTCCATCATAATGTTGAAATTGTTGAAGGAGAGATCTGTTCCCTGTCATGTGCCTGGAGCATCCACTATCTACAATCCAAATGTTGTTATTCTTGTCATATGGTTGTCCCTGCACATAAGGTGAGATAATTAGTTTTGATTGGAAACCCAAGCCTTATTGGTCTTGGGTTCTTCCAATGAGAGTGACATGATTGAACCAAAATTTATGCATGGGGGTTTAATGGATGTCTTTGAAGAAGAGGTTTGGGCTACAGCATCTTCCTTGATCTTCCATTCCATCCCTTGGTTGATCATAGAAGATGAGCTTGATGAAGCTTTTGTAGCTTGGCATTCTTCCGAAGCTTCTTTCTTTTCGGAAGAGACCTTCACCACCTTTTCTTCCGAAGCAGTCTTCTTCTGGGATGGTTTCAAGGGGACTCTTTTGTGAGTCTTTGCAGCTTTCACTTCCGAAGCCTTTTTCCTCTCGGAAGAAGAATTTTCTTCCGAGACAAGCCTTGCTTCGAAAACAAGCTTTCCCTTTTTCATCACTTGAACCATTTGATATGGTCCAAATGTGAAACCTTCCCTGACTCCTTCTCTTTTAACATTATTTGCATAATGTATGCTAGCAGGATTGTAGTAACAATCTTTAGCCATGTGGTTTTGCAGACCACACATTATGCATGCAATGTTAATTTTCTGGGAATTGGAGGGTTGCTGTTTCTTGTTCTTTTTCTCCTCATCAGCAACCTTTCCCTTTAACTTCTGATCCTTTGGTAGGATAGGAGTACTGGTACTATATTCCTTTCCTGAATCAGAAGGTCCAACCACCTGGAATCCTGCTGATATGAATACACCCTTTTGCTTTGGGTCTATCTTCAGCTTGGATTCAGCCACCTTCTTGGCAGTTTTTCTGGCTGCTTTAGCCCTGCTTCTTCTGGCTTTGGTGGTCAGGGTTTGATCATCATTGGCCTGGGAGGGCACAATTACCTGTTCCTTCCCTGTTATGGTCATGGTCTCCACAGTTGCATCACTCTTTGACTCTTTACAAGGTGGGTCAACAGATGGAACCTCTTGCTCTTCAGTACCACATCTTGGTTGTCTTATAGACTCATAAGAGTGTGGAGGAGCAATTTCATTGGTTCCCAACCCACTTTTGTTTTGATAGCAAAGTTTGGAGTGAGAGGATGATGCAAGTATGTCTTGGAAGTTTTGCTCAGAAATAGCATACTTCCTGGCTTGAGCCTCAGCTTTGACAAGCTGGGCTTGAGCCTCAGTCAATTTGGATATTAAATCCTTGATTTGAGTCTTGTAGTTGGTGTGTTCATGTTTCAAAAGAGATACAGTTTTCTCTAACTCCTCAATTTTCTTTTGGTAGTCAGATTCAGCTCTTTTAAAGTCAGATTTTAGCACATTTAAAGACTCAATATCGGATTTAATTTCCATATTGTAGTCCTGGTACAATTTAACCTTTGCAATACAAGCAGGGGTACAGAGATGTTCATATACCTTATTTTCATCTGTTCCTGCCATGAGTGCTTGAGCTGGAGTCACATCTTGAACCATAAAGCTCCAGTCAACTTCTTGAGCCATAGCTGCTGTTTCAGTTGACTTCCCGTTGGGCTTTGGTGTAGAAGGATGTGAGGAGGCCTGTGAGGTTCCCGGGTTGGATTTGGGAGCCTTGCATTCCCTTGCAAAATGGCCAAGCTGGTTACAGTTGTAACACTTAGCCTTGCTTTTGTCAAACCCAAACTTGCTAGTGATTGGGTTTTGAGGGAATTGCCTTCCAGTTCTCTTAAAGAACTTCTTCGCTCTGTAGGTTAGGAGAGCCATTTGCTGGACAATGTCCACATACTCTATGTCATCTGGACTGAAGCACTCAAGATCATCAAAGCAAAATTGATGATCATTGGAGTGTCCACTCCCTGAGACAAACGCACAGCCCTCCTGAAAGGAGCTTTGCTGAGCTTGATGAGACCTTGGAGTCTCAGGGAATGTGATGTAAGGCCCAGATGAGCAAGATGGCTGCTGGGTGTATGACAGGTACTGCTGAGACTGGGAGATACCTGAGCCTTCAGCAACCATTAAAGCGTTGCTAGCAGGAAGGCTCAAGGGTCTGCTTGCTTGGTGACCCTTCTTACTTTCCATTTCCAAACGGTATCCATCAAGGATCCCATAGAGTTCGGTCATGGTGAGAGTGTTTAAATTCTCTGTTCTCTTAATGGAGACACAGTAGAAAGTCCACTCATTGGGTAGAGCACTCATGAACTTTCTGGTAAGGTCTCTAAGTTCTTGAGTGATTCCCACAGATTGGAGGGAGGAGATAAGATCCATATACCTGAAATATTGCTGGCTAAAAGTTTCTCCAGCAACATAGGTGAAGTTCTCAAACTGCTGCTTCAGTGAGTCCTTCTTTGAATCATTAGAGCTTGAGTACATTTGAGCAAGTGCATCAAAGAGTTCTTTGGCTGACTTACAATGCTCAAACCCCACCATGATGGAGTTTGGGATTGCAGTCATGAGAACAGTCATAGCATTGCTGTCTATGTCGAGCTTCTTCCTGTCTTCATCGGAGTAGTCTTCAACAGCCTTCTCGATCATGGCACCGTTTCCACCAGCAACTTTTGGTTTGTACGGGCCATTAACGATGGACTGCCACATCTTGCTATCCTGGTATCTGATGAAGCCTTCCATTCTTCTGCTCCAGGACCTGAAGTTTTCAGGGTCGATGATGGGAGCTTTGGTCATCGTTCCCATTTCAACTTCAGATTTGATGAGGGCCATTTTTGAGTGAGGTATAAGGAGGAATGAAAAACTGGTTGATTAGGATGGTAAGATCTCACAATCAAGAGCCTAAAAAGCTCTGATACCAATTGCAGGATCGGGTTTTGTCACTTAACACTTGTAATTTTCTCAAACTCACTTATAATATCACTCGAACAAGATGAAGCAATGCCTTTAACAAGAGTTGATAATAATATAATAAGTAATCAAAGGAACAAGCAGGAGTATTTTCAAGGTACTTGTATATATTACTTCTCAACTCAAGATTACAAGACACTTACAAGCATGCTACAAGAGTTACAATGAGAAACTATATATACTAGATCCTACAGCCGGTTATACTTGATACCAGCTGGAAACCTATGACTAAAGCATATACTACAATGCTAAAGTTAAGGTATCTTAGATAAAGTATTATCTAAGATATGGTAGTCATGACATGTCCATGACTTACCTTTTGTCACCAACTAAAGATGGCAACTGTACTTAACATAAAAAGGTAAACAGTAGATTAAAGTATGGTCAACTACATGGCTTTTAAGAAAACGCCATGCAGTATCTCAGAGATTTGCAGCGGACTGTCAGACAGACCATACTTATGTCTACTGGATAATAGAAGTGTCTTCTGAAGGTTAACTGGCTTCGGAAGAACAAGTTCTTCCGAAGCCACTTATACTTCGGAAGATGCTTCTATGCTTCCGAGGCTTTAAGGATTTCTCTATACTTCGGAAGTTGACTTCAGAACTTTGTCTTCAAGTCTTGATTCTTCGGAAGTAACTTCTTTACCTTCGGAAGTTGGAGTTTTCCTTCGGAAGTGTATTTTACACTTAGACTTCGGAAGAGCTCCTTCTTCCTTCGGAAGTCCCACACTTGGCTTCGGAAGTCCTGTGTATGCAGTACTCAAAATCTTCTAAGTGATATGGTTTTGGTTGCAACAGCCTCTCTAGATCCAACATACATGCTTTTATCTGATGTACTTTTCAATAAAGCTGGACCACCTTTTCGCTGCAACTCTGATCAGTCACCAACTTACATGAGTTGGTGAAAAGATCCATGCTTTTGGTAATTGTATATTAAGGTCTTGAGTCTGAGCTTTCTACTTTATGTACTTTTATCCTTTTTATAATATATTAGGATGTGAGTTATGGCATGTCATAGTCACTAGTCAAAAGGCAATCTGCCTTTTGACTCTACATTTGATTTTGTTGTCTAGTCTTATGTATCCAGCTGACCTTCAAAGTATGGCCGGCTGAAGGATGTAGTATAAAGTATCTCAAGTACTTGTAACTTTCAACTTATGCTTTGTAACATTTGTAAAAGAACCTGAGAAGAAATATATAGCATTCTTGAAATCTAAATACTTGTGTTGTTAGCTATCTTGTTCTGTCTCTCATTTTACTTGTGTTCTTTGCATCTTTCACTTAAGCTACCAATTCCCTATTTGATCTGTTAAGTGTTCTAAAGAACTCTCCTTATTGTGTTGTTGTGTTGTAATTGCATATCCTTCACTGGTCCTACATTTGGTATCAGAGCATTCCAGGCTCTTGATATAAGATCTCACCATCTTATGATCCCTCACACACACAAAATACTTAAACACTCAAATGGCAGCTATTACCGAAGCTGATATGGAAACTGGAACTATTACAAAGTCTCCACTGATCACTCCTGAAGACTTTGATACTTGGTGTCAAAGAATGGAAGGCTTCATCAAGTCTCAAGACTCCAAGATGTGGGACTTTGTTATTGAAGGACCTTACATACCAAGCACTACTTCTGCTATTGGTGGTGGTATGATTCCAAAGGTTGTGGCTGATTACTTTGAAGAAGACAGGAAAAGAATAGAGATTGATCAGAAAGCCATGACAGCCCTTCAAACTGCTCTTCCAAACTCCATCTATAGAGGCTTCAAGAAGTGCAAAACTGCCAAGCAACTATGGGTAGCATTGAAGTTGATGTATGAGGGGTCCAATGAAGCAAAGGAGAACAAGAAGGATCTCTTGAAGCAGCAATTTGAAAACTTCACCTTTAAGGTAGGTGAAACCATGACTCAACAATACTTCAAGTATGTTGAGATTGTGGATACTCTAATGGATGTTGGAGTAACTCTTGAAAACAGAGACATTGTAAGGAAGTTTATGTCCTCTCTTCCTAGACATGGACACATTATTGTGTCGTTTACAAGAGGACTGAGAACCTTAATACTCTTACTCTCATAGAGTTGTATGGTATTCTTAGTGGCTACCAGATGGAGATGAATATGCAAAACTCATCTGGTAACTCCAACAATCTACTGAGTTAAGCCCTCCATGTGGTTGAAAGGGAGAGCATTGAACCACACCATCATCTTATATGCTACCCTGAAAACTCACAAAAGGTCCCTTTCATCACCTTCCCAGAGACTCCAACAGCAAGCTACACTCAAGGAAGTCCTTTCCAAGAGACAAGTTCTTCTCATGCCTTTGTCTCTGCTGATGAAACCACAGGCAACTTTCTCTTCACCCTTGATGATTTGGATTGTATCCATCTAGATGATCTGGAGTACATGGAGATAGCCCAGCACATGGCTCTTCTCACTCACAAAGCCAAGAAGTTCTATAAGAGGACATGGAGGAAGTTTCCAAGCAATGTAGTAGGCTAGATAAAAGCAAAGTAAAGTGTTACAACTGTAACTAGATGGGACATGTTGCAAGGGAGTGTAAGGCACTAAGGACAAATGGTGGCCAAACACAAGCCAGACCAAACTACACTGAGAGAGCTCCCCAGAATGAGAAGCCAAAGCAACAAGCTGCAGCTGCTGTTGAAGAAGGAGGCTTTGACTAGAGCTTTTAGGTAGAAGATGCATCTCCAAACCAAGCACTCATGGCAGACCACGATGAAGCCAAGGTATTGGAACATCTTTGTACTCCTGTATTGCTAAAGTTAATAGATACAGGTCCTATAACTTAGAAATGAGATCTGATCTTGAGTCCTTAAATATCTTAGAAGCTGAGTTTAAGAGAGCTGAAAATGATTATCAACTAAACATAGAGGACTTAGAGAAAACCATTTCAACTCTTAAACATGGGTACACAAACTACAGGACTCAGATCAAAGACCTCATTATTAAGTTAACTGAATGTCAGGCTGAGCTTGTGATCAGCAAAGCCAAGGTAGAAAAATGTGTTCTTGAAGAAGAGACCTTCAAGAACATAATATCCTCATCCTTGCATGCAAAAGTTTGTTATCAAAATAAGCAGGGACTGGGATCTAGTGAAATAGCTCCTCCAAACACAATCTTATCTGTAAGATCTCCTAGGTGTGGAACTTGTGAAGATGAGCTTCCCCTCATAGACCCTTTGTCTGAAGAGGATAAAGAGGAGATGGAGAAGAATGGCTCAGAGAAGAGTGAAGAAGAGCATTCTAAGAAGGGTCACCATTCCTCTGGGGAGAGTAACGCTGTTGGGATGAGCAAGTCCAAGGCAAAGAACTTGATCAGGAAGGCCAAAAGAAAGTCCAAGAAGGCTCAAGAGATCAAGGCCACCTTCAACTCTACACAGAAGCAAGTCTTCATTTCTACAGGATTTGAAGTGGTGAAGGCTGAAGACATCAACTTGACTCCATCAACAAGAGTTCTGGTTCATGTCCAAATCATCCCATCATCAAGAAGAAGGCTGATCAGTTGTGCACCACTGCTGTACAACCTGAACCATCCAGCTCCAAAGTTAGTTCTATCCCCACAAGAATTGCCACAGCATCTGCAAAGATGAAGATAGAGAAGGAAAGTGATCAAGTTCATCCTTGTTCACAAAAGAAGGAAGAAAATTGACTGTGTTATGTGTGGGAGTACTTCTCCTCTTGCTAAGGATTATGCTTACAATCCAAAAAGTACTCTCCACATGACCAAAAAAGAAACTTCTAAGAGTTTGGAGAAGAAGAAGCAAGCTTTGGAAGGAAAATCTCTTTCCTTCGGAAGCTCCAAAATGAAGAAGAAGACAAGTTGAAAATTGCCTTCGGAAGAAAATTTGGTCTCGGAAGAAAGGAATACTTCCGAAGCACTAAAGCCTGCTACAGTGAAAGCAAGATCTTCCGAAGGTCCAGTCATCAAAACATCCAAAGTCAACAAAACTTATGAAGTATTGAAAGTTAAGTCTAAGCTTCCAAAGGTGGTGTGGAAGACAAAGAAAGACCAAGTGGCTGAAAGTTCTTCATCAACTTCAGCAAATGATCCTTCTAGCATGACTATAGGATCAATTACTGTTGCATTGTCTTCACCTTCTTTTAATGAGCCCAAGACCAATGAGGCTTGGGTTTCTAAATGTAACTAACCATCTCTATTGTGCAGGAACAGCTCAAGACAAATAGAAATGTATGGATCATTGATAGTGGCTGTTCCAACACATGACAGGCAATAGGTCAGTACTCCAAAAGTTTGAAAGAATTGATGGAGGACCAGTTGCTTTTGGAGGAGATACAGGAGGTTACATTACAGGAAGGGGCAAGGTCACAAATGGTAAGCTCAGCATCGAGAAGGTAAACTTTGTCAAGGAGCTTGGGTACAATCTTCTGAGTGTATCCCAATTTTTTGATCAGAGTCATAACATGCTATTTATTGAGCATGAGTGCATTGTCCTCAAGCCCGGGGTGGTCATTCCTCATGAGCACATCATCCTCAGAGCCCCCAGAAAAGGGAACATGTACAAGATGGATTTGCAAGAAACATCTCACTTAGGAGAAGTTTCATGCTTTCTATCTAAAGCAAATAGTGATGAGTCCTTCCTCTGGCATAAAAGAATATACCATGTAAACTTTAAAAATATGAATAAATTAATTAAGAATGATTTGGTAATTGGAATTCCAAAGAAAGAGTTTACAAGTGATGACCACTGTGTTGCATGACAGAAGGGGAAGCAACACAAGGTATCTCACAAGCCAAATGAAAGAAATTCCATCATTAATCCCCTACACTTATTACATATGGATCTCTTTGGCCCCACCAGTGTAATGAGTCTAGGAAGGAACTCTTATTGTTTGGTGATCACAGATGACTTTACAAGATTCACTTGGGTCTTCTATCTTAGAACTAAGGATGAGACCCTTAAGATTCTAAAGAATTTCATCTTAAAGTATAAGAATCAATGTGATCACAAGGTCAAAACCATAAGATGTGATCAAGGAACTAAATTCAAGAATCAAATCCTTGATACATTTTGTGATGAAAAAGGTATTACAAGACAATATAGTGCTCCCAGGACTCCTCGGCAAAATGGTGTTGCTGAGAGGAGAAACAGGACACTAATTGAAGCTGCAAAAACTATGTTGCTGACTCTAAACTACCCATCACCTTCTGGACAGAGGCAGTGAACACTTCTTGCTATGTGTAAAATAGAGTTTTAATAGTTAAGACACATGGTAAGGCTCCTTATGAACTTTGGCACAAGAGAAAACCTTTCATTGGTTTTCTGAGGTCATTTGGATGTCCTTGCACCATCTTGAATACCAAAGATCAAATTGCCAAGTTTGCTGAGAAATCAGATGATGAACATTTTATTGGATACTCTTCTAAAGCTAAAGCTTATAGAGTATACAATCTCAGAACTAGAGTAGTTGAGGAGTCAGCCAATGTGACTTTCAATGAGCACACTCCCAGTGTGAAAGGTTCTGGTTCGGATTGGCTATTTGATCTTGATTAAGTTACTAACTGTTTTAACAAATCTTGTGAGCATGTTTCAGGATCCACAGATATACTACCTACAGGTGATCCTGACCCAAGATTTGAGCTAAGAAGACCTTCAAGCTATGCATCTTCAGCTCCAGTGGTAACCAATCCTGCAAATGAAGTTTCTACCAGCACATCAATGACAAATCCTACTGATACTTCTGGGGTGCCTTCAAATTCCAGCTTAGAGGCACAAAGCTCAGATGAAGGAGCTTCAAATGTTGGAGAAATGGTGGTGGTGAAAGTGATCCAAAATTTCTTGATGCTGATAACCACTCCATTGAAGACAACATCAATGATGTCACACACTCATTGGATCAAGTCAATCTTGATAAGTGTGCTGATGTGGAGGGTGAATCCTCCTTACTAGATTAGAATTTCTCAAATTTAGATCTGTATAAGCAACTTGTTGTGATCCCTCAGCTAAGGATCCACAAGTCTCATCCTACCACAAACATCATTGGAGATGTTGATTCAGGGGTGAGAACAAGAGGATAAACCCATGATGCAAATGTTTGTCTTCACTCTTGTTTCTTGTCCCAGATAGAGCCAAACAAGATTGATGAGGCTATAAAGGATGGAAGTTGGGTTGAAGCTATGTAAGAGGAGCTACTTTAATTCAAAAGACAAAAGGTTTGGAACTTATGTCCTCTTCCTCAAGTGAAGACTACCATAGGAACCAAATGGGTGTTCAGGAATAAGAAGGATGATAGAGGACTTGTCATCAAGAACAAGGCAATACTAGTTGTTCATGGGTATACTCAAGAAGAAGGAATTGACTACACAGACGTTTTTGCTCATGTAGCAAGACTTGAAGCTTTTAGGATATTCCTAGCTTTTGCTGCATCCAAGAACTTCAAGGTCTACCAACTTGATGTCAAGTGTGCTTTTCTCTATGGGGTGATTGATGACGAGGTGTATGTCAAACAACCACCTGGGTTTGCAGATCTTGATCATCCTGATTATTTCTGCAGGCTTGATAAAACTCTTTATGGGCTACACCAAGAACCAAGGAAGTGGTATGAGACTATATCTCAGTATCTCTGTCAGCATGGCTACAAAAGGGGTACTATTGATGGAACTCTCTTCATCAAAGGGACAGGAAATGACATAATGCTAGTTCAAGTATATGTAGATGACATTGTCTTTGGGTCAACTAATACAAAGCTCCGCAAAGACTTTGAGAACCTGATGAATGACAGGTTTGAAATGAGTGCCATGGGGGAACTCAATTTGCTTCTACGAATTTGAATTCAGCAAGTTGACAATGGCATCCTCATAAGTCAGTCAAAGTATGTACAAGACATATTTAAAACGTTCAACATGACTAATTGTAAGGTTGCTAAGACAACCATAGCCAGGAACCACTCCCTTTGACCTGATCTTGAGGGGGAGTGTGTTGATGAGCATCTCTACAGGGCATGATTGGGTCTCTTATGTACTTCACAGCTAGCTGGCCTGATGTCATGTTTTCTACATGCATTTGTGCAAGATATCAAGCCAACCCCAAGATGTCACACCTGATCACTGTCAAAAGAATTTTAAGATATCTCAAAGGTGCTCCATCACTTGGCCTTTGGTATCCAAAGAATTCCAACTTTAGTCTGTATGCTTATACAGATCGTAAATATGGTGGTTACAACATGACTGCAAAGTCTACATCAAGGGGATGTCAGTTTCTTGGTGGAAGGATAGTCTCTTGGCAAAGTAAGAAACAATCTTGTGTGTCTGCATCAACTGGTGAGGCTGAATACATTGTTGCTACAAGCTGCTGTGCTCAAGTACTTTGGATTCAAAATCTGATGCTGGACTATGGATTCAACTTCAAGGAGACTCCCATCCACATAGACAACAACAGTGCTATCTCAATCATAGAAAATCCTATACAACACTCAAGGACAAAACATATCAAAATCAGGTATCATTTGATTAGAGATAACTTTGAAAAGGGATTAATCAAACTATTCAACGTTAACACAAATGAACAATATGTTGATCTGTTCACCAAAGCTTTTGATGAATAAATATTTAAATATCTTGTATCAGCTATTGGGATGATTAACTTTGAATAGCTTTTCTTAAAACTTAATCATATTATTTCTAAAACCTGTGTGTCCTAAGTTGTCTATTTAATCAACTTCATAAACCCTTATTCTCTTTGGAAGAAAATCTTTTCAAAAGACATTCCTTAGGTTTTTGAAAAGTTTGATCTTTTTACTTTTCGGAAGATTTAAAATTACCTTCGGAAGAAACTTATGTCTTATTTAACAAATAACTACTTCAGTAATTTTACTTTCGGAAGAAATCTCTGAAATATCTTCTGAAGCTTAAAATCAACTTAAGTACTTTTATGTTTTAAATGAACAATTTTCTTCAGAAAGCAATTTACCTTCGGAAGTTTTCTTTCTTTATAGAATAAAAACTCTGAGTATTAAATCTCTTTCGGAGCGAAATTCTCAAAAACTTTAAAATATCTTCCTAAGCCAATTTGCCTTCGGAAGCTTTTTCTTTAGAACTTCCGAAGTTAACTTTCGGAAGATTTCTCGATTTCAAGAAAACTACTTTTGGGCAAAAGTAAACTACTTTTTCAGAGGTGGGACCGACATCCGGATTTCAAAGCTTATCCTTTTTCATACAGATCCTTTTCACATAAATACCTAACTCCCCCATCTTTCACTATCTTCTTCAATTACACTATTACTTAAACCTAAATTCTCCCAAACAGCCTTTGTTCTTCACCTTCCTTCACCTTTAAGCTTCTCGAAATGGCCAATCTAAACCGCAGAAACAACCTTGAATTCTCCATGCAACTTCACAGGCAACACAAGCAGGTTGCTCTGTTGAACTCTGAGAAAGATGATAGTTTCTCAGGGGTTTGCTGTTTTCTGGCTCTATCAAACTACATCACCTCCCTAACCATTGATCCTACTCTCTATGAGGATCATCTGCTTGAATTTTGGAAGACCTGCCAAGAGGTCATTATGGATGGGGACAATCTTCATCACTCCGGCCATCATCAACACTCATTTATAGCTTGATGATGAATGAGGCGAGTTGTCCTTCCCAAAGGAAGATGTTAATCATTCTTTGTGAAGATGAGCTATGAGGGAGATTTCTCTGTAAAGACCTTTAGTAAAGGGAAGGTCTCATCCTAGTGGAAATACCTACTCCATATGGTTATCCACAGCGTGTCAAACAAGCATGGAGGGTGGGACCAGATTCCTGAGGATCTCTCCTTCATAGTGCATGGAATGGTTGAAGGGGTCAAGTTCAGGTACTCTCTGTTTGTTTACACAAATTTGCTTGCTAACTTGGACTCCTTAGAGTATTACATGTTTCCTAGATATGTTCAATACATTCTCAACTGTGAACTGGGCTCACAGTTGAGGGAAACAGGTAATATTTTTAAATTGGGACAGATGAAGCCTGACATCTTTAAAATAATGAAGAAGCCAACTCTAGGCTTCTCAGGGGTAGAAACAGCCCTTGTCTCAAAAATGTTAGTGCCTCATAGCTCAAGGTGACAACCTAGCAACACAAGCTAGTGTTGAACCCACACCTTCTACTCCCAACCACCAAAAAGACCACAAATAACCCTCACCTACCAAAGAAAATCCAAACGAGCCCCTGCACAAGCTATTTAGCTTGTGCAGGCCCCCATACACTCACCCATACAGGAGGAAGTGGATACTAGAGCTACCACTTCCCCTAAGGAGGAAACCACTCCCATCTCTTCAAGAATCAGTGCTAAGGCTCCTCATGCTCAGCACGATGAGCTCACAAGCCCAACTGCCTTAAGCCTTCACTTTGAGTCTCCAAACTCAAGTGAACAACCTTCAGGGGACAATTACCATCCACAGCCTTTAGACTTAAATCAACCCATTCCTAACCTTCAATTCTATACTGATGAAGACTTAGGGTTCAGTGAGTACCATGAGTCTCTCTACTCTTCCCCTACTCAAAGAGAGATGAGTGCTCCTGAGTCCCCTATGTCTAGCCCACATCAGTCACCCATTACTGAGGTGGATCAACCTGAACATGTTCAGGAGATCCATATGGAAGAGGCTCTCACTTCTGCAAGTGATTACATCATTAAGACCTCAACCATGGCAACTCAGCCTACTGACACCTCAACTCAGGCTGTCAATGAGCAGAGGAAATCCAGCATCCAAGATCCTGAAGCTGATGGTCAAATAGAGGACTTTGGTTCAATTATCTCATCCCCAATGATTCTTCTGATGAAGATGAGGGGAACTTGAGACTAAAGGTGCAAAAACTGTAAAAAAATGCACCTATTTATTATCTAAGGTTAGTCACCTTAAATCTCAGGTGACTAACCTGCATAACAAGGTCAATGATCAGCAACTTGAGATATCTTATCTCAGGGAAAAACTTGCTAGGAGACCTTTAAGGAGAGCTCAACCAGGAACCTAAGAACCTGTGAATTTGATTGACCTAACTCCTAGTTCACCTATGCAAGAGGGTGATGCTACCAAAAAGGGTGAGAAAGTCATTACAGTCACAGAACCTGGGAGTTCTTCAGGGAGTATGGACATTAAGGACTCACCATCCTCACTTGCAGTTGGACATAATCAGCAACTTTCTCAAGTTCAAATTGATATGGACTCTATAAAATCTTTCATTTAGAGTCTCTTTGAGGAAGGCATTCCAAGAGCTATATCATCCCCACCCCAAGGAACATCAAATTATATTATTGGGTGGAGGTATGATGCTGATAGAAGATCCCTCATTCTTTAAAGAGTTCAAGGGCAACAAGAGGTGTTCAACTTTCAGACCTTGAACTACTATGAAGGTCTTGACCTGATCAACATGCCACTTGTTAACCCAAGTCAATCTAGACAAGCTGACAGGCTGGCACAAAGGACTCAAGACAGAAATACTGAAGAGTTCAGTCTAAGAAGGAGACAAAGGCAATCAGATAATGTCATTAGTCAACTGGATGTTGAGGGAGACCTTAAGATTAGCTTCAAAGGGAAAACCTTGACTGAAAGCCCAGTGATAAAGTCTGAGATCCCTGTCACACCAACAACTACCATAGAAATTCATTCCCTCAGTGAAACACCTGCTGGTGAAGGTGTATCACAACCTCTCTCTAGCCAGAGCTTGGAAGCTACACCAAGCAATTAAGGCCAAAGCTCTCTCCACCCTGTGTCAGAAAGGTCTGTGGGTGACAAAGGGAAAAGGATTTTTACTCCTGAGGAGATTGAGGAGGAGGAGAGAGGGAGGAAGAGAAAGCTAAGGGGAGAAAGTTCCTCTAGGTCTTTAGACTTCATGCAAGCTGCAATCAGGGATGCCCCCAGACCAAACACTCAAGATGATGAGTTGAGGGCAGTCAGGATTACTTACCTGCAGAGCAGGAACTATGGCATTAATGAGATTATATCTATTCCCTTAAAGGAACTTAGTGAACTGGCTGACATGGAAGTGTCAAGAAAGATGAAGGAAGCAGAGGATGCAAGGCTACTTCTCCAAATCAAAGAGGAGAAGAGAAAGAAAAGATTATACAAGCATGTCCTTACTCTCACCCCAGTTCAAGAAAGCCCTGTGCAAGAGACTATGGCAGCTACACAAGAACCTCAGGTAGACAAAGAAACAGATAGGCAAAATATGATCAACTACCTGAGTGCCATAGGTCTCTACCAGGCATCTGCACTTCTTCCTTTGTTCTTTGAATGCATTGAGTTTGAGTATCTCAAACAACTTGAACTTCAAGTACCCAAAGAACAAAAGGCAACAAAGAGAAAAATGAGGGAAGAGGCGATAAAGTCAAGAGCCATTATCCAAAACAGCATGAAGAAGTCTGCTGACAGACAAAGGATGATGAGCTTCTTAAAGTTGTATGGATTCTCCAGAAGGAGACTTGGCCCTATGTCTCTATCCACAATGGATTAGCACATCAGGGTAATCAAGCAGAAGATCAAAAGTGGAGAGCTAATTGACTTACACTCCCCTCCAAGTCAAGCTCCTCCTGAAGTGGAGGTTAAGGTTGAACAACCTCAGACAACGCAACCTGGACCTCCTGCTGAACCTCAGCAAGCTTCATCTTCTTATCCACAGCAGGGTCAAACTCTCTCTCCTTCTGAACCTGTGAGGGAGGAACACCCAACTGAGCAAGACAACACTGATCAACAAGGTGTTGCAGATCAGTCTTCTCAATTAAAGTCCTCAAAGAGGAGGAAGAGGATGTCTTCTAAACCAAAGACAAAGAAGAAGAAGAAGTCTGAATCATCCACCTCTATACATCAGGCTGAGTTAGATCAACCTGAGAAAGTGCATGAAGAGGCAGCCCAATCAACTCCGATCCAAGTGGCTCCTCTTGCATATGAGAGACCTATCTTATCCTGGACCTTCACAACTAATCTAGAGAGATGGCATGTGATCAGAGATCAAGGTGGTGAAGATGTCTACATATGGAAAGACCTATTCAACCTACCTTTGCATGATCTCTTTGAGATGAGAAGATACTATGAGAGTCTAAGTGATCCTGACCATCTAATGAAGAAGGGCATGGTCATCATCATAATGAGGACTGTCAAAAGCTGAAGATCTTCAAATGTTTTGGTAGCATCAGCCTAGGGGGAGTTTGTAAGGATTCCTATAAGTCTGATGCAGCCAAAACATCCAAAGTCTTTCTACATGCATGCACTAAAGAACAAAAGTAGAAATGCTTCAGAAGTTTTACACCTTGCACTAAGAAATATTCTAAGTGTAAAATCTTCCAAAGCCAAGACCAACATCTTCCGAAGCCAAAAGTGAAGTCTTCTAAAGCTTCAAAGACAAAGTCTTCCATAGCCAAAGAATGAAGACAAATTTCATCCTAAGACTTTTAGATACATGCTTTTATCTAATGTACTTTATCATAAAGCTGGACCATCTTTCCGCTGCAACTCTGATCAGTTACTAACTTACATGAGTTGGTGAAAAGGTCCATGCTTTTGGTAACTGTACATTGAGGTCTTGAGTCTGAGCTTTCTACTTTATGTACTTTTATCCTTTTTGTAATATATTAGGATGTGAGCTATGGCATGTCATAATCATAATCAAAAGGCAATCTGCCTTTTGACTCTACATTTGATTTTGTTGTCTAGTCTTATGTATCTAGCTGACCTTCAAAGTATGGTCGGCTGTAGGATGTAGTATAAAGTATCTCAAGTACTTGTAACTTTCAACCTATGCTTTGTAACATTTGTAAAGAACTTGAGAAGCAATGTACATCATTCTTCAAAACTAAATACTTGTGTTGTTAACACTCTTGTTCTGTCACTTATTTTACTTGTGTTCTTAGCATCTTTCACTTAAGCTACCAGTTCCTTATTTGATCTGTTAAGTGTTCTAAAGAACTCTCCTCATTGTGTTGTTGTGTTGTAATTGCATATCCTTCACTGGTCCTGTAGTTTGTGCAATTAGTAAATGATCTGGAGATTATGGGGGTTACTTACAAGGAAAAAGAGATGAACAAAAAGATGTTACATAGTATACTTGAGAGTTGGAAGCAAAATGTAACCATTGTGAAGAACACACTTGATCTAGAGAGCACAAGTTTGGATATCATGATTGCAAAAATTAAAGCTCTTGAGCTTGATGAGAGGAGCAGGAACCTTAGTGGCCTCAAGTCGTTGAGGCCTATAAATTTCTATCATAACTCATTTTGTTGAAAATGCATTTGTTACTGAAGAAGACTACTTTCTCTCCTCACGAGATCAAGCAAGGTCAACTTGATTTATTGCCACCCTATCATAAAGCAAACCCTCAACATCCAATCAATCAACTTCCACCCCTTCAAGTATCTTTGCTAACTCAAGATCTAAAGAGCAAAAGGCAACTTATAATGCCTTTGTTGCAAGCTTTGAAGCATACCTGGGAGGAAGACTCACTTTAGCCCATCTAATTCAAAATGACTTAGAAGAAATGGATCCTGATGATGTGGAAGAAATAGATCTGTAGTGGCAAAAGGCCATGATAGCTATGAGGGCTAAAAAGTTCTTCTGAAAGGGAAAGAAGCTAAGTCTGAATGAAATACTAAACTAGGATATGAAAAGTCCAAGGTTAACTGCTTCAACTGTGGTATGACTGACCACTTTTCAAGAGAATGTAATGCACCAAGAAGAGGCAACAACAACTTTCAAAGAAATTCTCATGGACAATCATCATCACAACCGAGTTCAAGCTTCCAGCAAAGCAATTAACAACCATTTCATTATCAAAGTCAACATCAACAATTTCATCAAAGGTAGCCTCAACTAACTAATTAAGCTCATGGAAGCAGCCAAACTACTTCAAATGCACTTGTCATCTGGAAAAGATGGAGTATGTGATTGGAGCTTGTATGTTGAAGAAGTGAAGCTTCAATTTCAAAATCATGCTCTTGTGGCTCACATAAAGGATGTCCCCACACCAATGCCATCTGAGGTAAAATCAAATATTTGCAGTGAAAAATCCATTAATGAACTACAGGCATACCATGAGCAAAATCACAAATAGGCTGCTAAAATCAGAGAAGAAAAAGTAAAGTCTAAAATGCTAAAACATGAAATGAATTGTTTTGAAATTAAAATCAAATCTTTGTTTTCAAATATTGAAAAATTGCATTGGGAAAAGTATACTTTTGCAGTCGAAAATGAAAAGTTAACTGAATTCTTAACTCAATCCAAAGCTGAGCAATCAGCCATTGAAGTGAAACTTAAAAAGTTTTAACTGTCTTCAGCAAAGCTGCAAGAGTTGCATGATTCACAAAAGGATCCGAAGGACATGACTGGAATATGATACAATTCATGTCCTCCTCCTTATATGATAATTACACTATCATGCCTGAGTCACTCACTTTTTCTAAGCCAAAAGAATCTAAGATTATCAAACTAAATCAATAGTTTCACAGACTACAAATCCTTAAAATAAACCAAACGTTTACATTAAAACAAATGAGAATAAAATTAAATTAGGTCAGCCCATGAAAATAAAAGAGTGTTCAGACAAACTGTAACTGTCAAAAAACCAAGGAGCCCAGTCAAGGTAATTGTGCCATTTATGTAGTTCATTCCCGATGTTCTCAGAGCTCATAAGAATACTGAAGCTTCTGTGAAATCCTCTGCTGAAAGCAGATATGATAACGAGATTAAATCTCCAAAGAATTCAATCAAATCAGAAAAGATTTCATAGAAAAACAAAAGAAAAGCTTCATTGATTTAAAAGACAAAAGTTGAAACCAAATCCTCACCATCATCAAATCAAAAGCAAAGACTAGGTTTTGACATTTTAACAAAGTTCATGCCATTAAATTTGAGAAAGAGTTGAGTAAAAGCAAAAGGAAACAAAATCACCCTAAAAAGACCAAACCAAGTAGAATTATGAAACAATCTACAGAATCAAATTGGCTGATGTTGTTTCCTCACAGAAAACAAAGACTGAGTCAAAACTAAAATCTGGAAAAACAATTGAATGCTCAACATCAAGATCATTTATGATATGTCAAATCACAAAATAGATGAGTGTTATTTCAACCAATACTGCTCAATCTATGACATAAACAATCACTCAACCAAAAATCGTTATTTCAACAAATATTGTTCAGTCTGTGATATGACCAATCACAACACATATGAGTGCTTCTTTGTTGATACATATGTACCTAGATTTTGATCTGAATGTAATATGTCTTTATTGTCTTAAACTTATGTATCGTTGGGTACTTAATGAAATACAAATGTTTGGTTGTGTTTATAATGTTTAATATTTCATTAATGAGTTGTTTAACGCATATTGACTTGATTATATAGGTTTGTGGTTGTTTGAATGAATCTTGATATTGTAATGAAAATGAATACATTCAAACTTAGCAATATGAAGTTCTCATGCGAATGGCCCATGCGAATGGACCATACGCATGAACAACTTCAGGCGAATGACTCAGTCACACGACTGAACCAGGAGACTGGATCAGTCGTATGATTATAACGTGAGATTGGCTCAGTCGCACGACTGAACACTCAGTCGTGCGAATGGATCAACCGCATGGATCAATCGCACGACTGAACCATGCTAATGGTTCAGTCGCCCGAATGAGCAACCCTAACCTATAAATACCACCTAATTCGTGGAAAAACATAAGCATTCAATCCACTTCGACTCAAGACGTACCCTAGCCGTCCAGAAGCCTCTAAGTTCGTACTCCAAGTTCATAGAACGCTGTAGATCGATTCCTAATCGATTCTTGATGTTAGATTCAATACGTTATTGTTTCTACGTGCGTTCTCACTGATTGGATCGCCAATCAAATAGGATTCCGCACTATTTGGTTTGGTTAACACGTTAATCAGTTGGTGTTTCGTTCAAATACCAGATCCTAACAAGTGCTATCAGAGCTTTGGCTCTTGATTACGTGTGATTCAATCGGTTTTGATACAAAAGTTGTGTTTTTTCACTAAAAACGCAATCTTTTCGTGTCAAACGGTGTCTTGGACGTTCCCTGCTCATAAAGTTTTGGTTTCTCCGGCATAAGGCGATTAGGGTTGGTGAAAATTCGGGTTTTTACGGCCAAAACACTTTAAACCTAGAAATTTTCGAAATCCAGCACCTTCAGTCGCACGATTGACTCAATCGCACGACTGGACTTCATTCGCATCCCTCAGACGTACGATTGGACTCAGTCGTACCTTCATTCGTACGACTAAGCAGACTGTTCGCATTGTTCAACCACATCAGTTCATTCGCACGACTGGACCAATCGCTTAGTTCAGCCGCACGATTGAACCAGTCGTATCGTTCATTCGCACGGGTAGCCCAATCGCACAGCTCCATTCGCACTAGTAGAACAAGTTGTTTAAGAGACTTAAAGTAAATCGAGATGGAGGATCAGTATTCAGCGTTTACTGTCGGGAAGGACTCACGTATTCAGAACTTACTACTGCTGGAGAGTGAAGTGGGGAATCACAATAAACCCCCGAAGCTTATAACATTAGATGAGTTTCCACACTGGAAACAATGTTTTGAGATCTACTTAAATGGAGTAGATCCTAATATGTTTGAAGCTATTGAGACGGGGTACAGCATGCCGGTAGGAGCTTATGGGGTGAAACTTACATTAGGAGGCATGACTGATGCACAGAAAGTCAAATATAATGCTGAAAAGAGAGTGTATGCGTTGCTTACTCAGTCTATCCCAAAGGAAAATTTTCATCAATTCTTTGAGAATAAGCAAGCCAAGAAGTTATGGGATGAGCTGGAGAAAAGATATGACGGGGATGCTTCATTAAAGGCCATTAAAGCTAAAGAGTTGAAGAAAGAATTTGACAACTTCTCATCGATGGGTAATGAGAGTTTAGACGATGTCATTGATAGATTCTACCATTTGATGAGCGAGCTGCACACGCATGGTGTCACAACTACCATGGAAGACAAAGTGTCGAATTTTGCAGACGGGTTGCCAGAAAAATGGGCTTCTTTTGTTTCAAATCTGAGACAGAATGGAATGCTAGCAAAGCTGGACATCAATGATTTCATTCTAAAGCTGCGAGAAGAAGCACTAAGGATGAAGTACCTAGCTCAAAAGTCTTTGTATACTCAGAATCCAGCTCTGTACAATGCAACTCCACAAGTTAAGACGTCTGGAGCACCACTTCAGACCGCCTTTGTGTCAAGCTCATCTGGTCCTTCACAAGCTTCTCCTTCAGGATCAGAAACGTCAGGGTCTTCTAGTACCCAATACATTGGATCTGAAGCAAATGCTACAAGACTGAAGACCGAGAATCTCAGAAACGTGACAGTAGAAGTAGCAAGAGAGCACATGGATCTCTTAGCAGTAGTAGTCCATTCCTATGATGGACTTGTTGCTGGGAAAATTGGAAACTGTCATCTGGTAGATGAGGACTACGAGCAGGTAGATGAGACAGAGCTGGAGAGGATGGATATCATGTGGGCCTTAGCAAGTGCTGTTTGGAGAGCTAAGAAGTTTGTGAAAAAGACCGGACAAAACTTGGTTGCTACTAAGGACACTACTTTTGGTTTTGACAAGGTCAAGGTGACCTGTTTCAACTGTGGATAAAAGGGGCACTTCAAACGAGAGTGTGTGAAGCCAAAGAAGACTGGAAACGGGAATCCATTCTCGTCCTTCACTCGTCAAGATAAGCCAACTAGCAGTCCTACTTCATCAAGCAAGGATCCAAAAGCCTTGACTGCTCATGATGATGAAGGACAGGAATGGAGTTTTTGGTTTGTCTCTCCGGGAGAATCCAATATTGCCAGTGTGGAAGACTTAGATGACAATTCCGCGAGTGAATGAGATATTGTAGTAGAGCTAGCGATGTCAAACAGTGAAGAGACTGCAACTGAGGTCAACTACAAGCCTGAAGAAGGGACAACTACAACAAAGACAGAATCACTAGAACCAGAAACATCAGATGCTGCGTTGATGGCTGATTCATCAGAACCTCCTCAGGTAAGTACTACTGACCAACTTTTCAAAAATCATGCTTGTTCTGATTGTAATAAATTTAGGGAAAGCATAGATCTGAAATTTGCTAGGTTATTAGATCATAACAATAGCTTAGTAAAGGATTTGCAACTGTGTACTGAGGCAAATAGAGTTTTAAAACAAAATGAGCATAGTTACAAAGAAAAGATAGACCTTTTGAATAAACAGCTTAGGGAAACAGAAGTAGTAGCATTTAACCAAGCAAATGACATTAGGTACTATCTTAACTCCATAGAACACACTAAGAAACAAAAAGCAGTTCTAGAAGTAGAAGTCAATTCATTAAAGCAAAGCTGCACAGTTGGACAAGTTCATCTCATATTGTCCAACACTTAGTGAGAGAGCGTAACAACGGGGAGGGTTTGGGTTATAAAGTGGTTCCACCACCACCTGAGACCTTGATGAACACTAAGAGTAAACCAATAAATAACAATCCAATCAAGGATCATGTGGTGTCTACTCCTCTTGTAAGTGATCCAGATTCATCATGTTCTTCAATTGAATCTGGAACAAAACAAAAGGAGGCCACTTCAAAGGCAAAGGGTAAAATGCCTTGTGTTAATCTGGAAAAAGAATTTGAAAAGGTTAATATAAAGTCAGGGTCAAACAAAGTCAAATCTGAACCTAAAAAGACTGTTAATGTTAACCTATCAAGAGTTTCATGTCAAAGTCCAGTTAACCAAAATGGTAAAGATGTTAAGTATGTTAAAACAATTAAGTTTGTTAAACAAGGTAAAACATCAAAAGAAGTAGAGTCAAAGCCCAAACATATTTATGTCACTAGGGTGTCACACACGTCTCCACATAGACAGTTTAATCATAAAGTTGATAGCAGGTCATGCTACAATTATGGAGAGTGTGGACACATTGCGTCTTATTGTCCTTACTATCAGACACCTAGGAAGAAAGTTGAACTTCAGGAATCAAAACCTAGGTATTCTAAGAGGAGTTCATAGACTCCACCTAGAAGAACTAGTGAACCCAAAGTTCAACCCATTAGCCAGTCGTCTGTTTATCACAAACAAGCCTTACACAAATCTGGCTTATGGAAAGAAAAATCAGCCTTTGTGTCTGATAATGAGGACAAGAAGTTACCTGAGCTATACCCTCACCTTCTAAGGGTCAATGGGTTGAATTCATGATGTGTGATGCCTCTGGGAAACCCAAGCCAGTAAAGGCTTGGGTTCCTAACCTAAACTAATGCTTTAAATTGAATGTGTAGGGTGTTCGCTACAGTGCTGAAACCAACACGTGGATTGTAGATAGCGGAGCATCCAGGCACATGACAGGAAACAGGGCTCTCTTATCGAACGTCAAACAAATAAAAGGAGGGCATGTTTCTTTTGCTGGTAACAAAGGAGGTTATATCACAGCTCAGGGAGAGGTTGGAAATCAGAAAGTTAAGTTTGATAAAGTGAACTACGTTCAACAACTTCAAAACAACTTACCTTCTATTTCCCAAATATGTGACAAAGGATTTAAGGTCAAATATGATAACAAGAAGTGTTATGTCCTGAAGAAAGACTATGTGATTCCGGAGGACCAAGTTTTGATGACAGCTTCAAGATATAAAGATCTTTATGTTTTGGATCTCTCAACGGCTTCTACAACGGATCATGAAGTTCAGTGCTTCTTATCAAAGGCTACTGAGAAGGACTCCATTTCCTGGCATAGGAGAATGGGACACATTAATCAACGGAAGATGAATCACTTGATCCAGAATGATCTAGTGAGAGGAGTTAACGTCAAAAATTTCCAACTTCCGGATTTTGTGTAGCATGCAAGAAAGGCAAACAGACGAAGAAGTCTCATAAGGAAAAGAAATTTCATTCTATCAAGCTTCCTCTTGAACTTCTTCACATGGATCTGTTTGGTCCAGTCAGTACAAAAAGCATTGCAGATGACTTGTACTGCTATGTGGTTACTAATGACTACTCAAGATTCTCTTTGGTAATGTTTCTGAAGTCCAAATCAGAAACATTTGAGTCTTTCAAGGAATTAGTAACCACACTGGAATCTCTCTACAAGCTGAAGGTAAGACAGGTACGCTCAGACAACGGGACCGAGTTCAAGAATCAGTGGATGGAGGCTTACTGTAAGAAAAAGGGAATTGTGCACCAGTTCACTTCTGCCTACACGCCTCAGATGAATGGCGTTGCTGAGAGAAATAATCGCAGCTTGATAGAGACAGCACGGACAATGCTAGCAGACTCGAAACTGCCTATCCAATTCAGGAATAAGGCAGTAGCAAATGCATGTTACACATTAAATCGAGTTCTAGTATTCAAGCGCCATGGCAAGACATGTTACGAGTTACTACAACGACGTAAACCGAATCCGGAGTATCTCGAACCATTTGGCGCGCCGTGCACACTTCTGAAGAAGACTCAAGAAGGAAAATTCAGCTAGAAGGCTGATGAAGGTATCTTCCTAGGATACAACATACCGAACAAAAGAGTTTACAATAACTCAACGGGTTTTGTAGAATTGTGGTGTAATGTTGATGTTCAGAGATACACCACACCACCTACTGGAAAAGGACCTGCTTACTTTTCTGACTATGATGGATTCTTCAAGTCCTTCAACATACCTATCTCCACTTCTGACGAAGAGTTAGCTACAAGGATGATGTATGATATCTTGAACTCACCTTCACTAGATTCAGCATCATCAGGTTCACAAGGTGACTCATCTCACCACTTAAGGGGAGCACTCGAAGCAAGTGACTCCTCCTCAGAAGATGAAGCTGAAGAAAATGACCAGAACAATCAGGAGGGACAGGTTCCAATTCCTGCAAGTCCACAAGCATCTAACAGTGATGCCTCTTCGACTTCGGAACCTCAAACTCCTACTACCTCAGATGCAGAACCTAATGTTCACAAACTTGACTCTGAGGTAGTTGTTCCCACCACTCCAGGATCACGTCTAAATCTCTATCATCCCCTGGACAATGTCATTGGGGATGTCAGATCAGGAGTGCAGACCAGAAATAAACTGTACTCAGCGGATTATGCCTCGGTAATGGAAAAAGGATACATTCACGACGGTGCTTATCGTTGTTTTGTCTCACAGGTTGAGCCAAAATACGTCAGTGAAGCACTGAATGATGAGGCATGGGTGAGTGCCATGCAAGAAGAACTTCTTCAGTTCAAGAAATTAGGTGTATGGACTCTGGTAGATAGACCTAAAGGTGCTAAGGTCATTGGCACCAAATGGATCTTGAAATGCAAGAAGGATGACCAAGGCGTCATTATCAGGAACAAGGCTCTACTTGTAGTTCAGGGATTTCGACAAGTCGAGGGCATTGATTATAATGAAGTGTTTGCACCCGTGGCAAGGATGGAAGCCATCCGCATCTTCCTTGCCTATGCATCGTATATGAAGATTAAAGTTTATCAACTGGATGTGAAGAGTGCATTCCTTCATGGTGAAATCCGAGAGACGGTGTATGTCAGTTAACCCGAGGGATTTGAAGATCCTTATCATCGGGACAGAGTTTACAAACTGGACAAGGCTTTATACGGGCTTCATCAAGCTCCAAGGGCCTGGTATGAGAAACTCTCAACTCACCTTGTGAAACATGGATTTCACAGAGGTGTTATTGATTGCACACTGTTTATCAAAGAGAAAGATGGTGATTTGCTGCTGGTTCAAATCTATGTTGATGATATCATCTTTGGATCAAAGAATGAAAAGTTATGTAAAGAGTTTGAAGCAGTAATGAAGGCTGAATTTGAGATTAGTGTAATGGGAGAGATGAAATTCTTTCTCGGGTTACAGGTGGATTAGAGTCCCAAAGAAATTTTCCTACATCAGACCAAGTATGTAGGAGACATTCTCAGTCGATTTGACATGGAGAATGCTTCTGCAGCTGGGACTCCACTTGCTACAAACCATGATATAGCACCCAATGAAAATGGATATCTGGTTGATGCAACCATGTACCGAGGAATGATTAGATCTCTCATGTACCTCACTGCCTCAAGACCTGACATCATGTATGCTACATGTCTATGTTCTAGATATCAGGCTAAGCCAAAGGTTAACCATCTGATTTGGGTCAAAAGGATATTTCGTTATTTGAAGGGTACTCCAACACTTGGGTTGTGGTATCCTCATGATGATGATTTTGAGCTCACAGCGTATAGTGACTCAGATTATGGTGGCTGCAAGATGAATTACAAGTCTACATCAGCAGGGTGTCAATTCTTTGGGAGAAAATTAGTGACATGGCAGTGTAAGAAGCAGACCTCGGTTGCATTGTCAACCTGTGAAGCCGAATACGTTGCTGCTACAAGTTGTTGTTCACAAATCATTTGGATTCAACAGCAAATGCGGGACTACGGTTTAAATTTCTCTTCTACTCCTATTTTTGTTGATAACTCTGCTGCAATTGTAGTAACTAAAAATTCGGTACAACATCCTAAGACCAAACACATTGGCATAAAATATCATTTTATACGTGACTGTTTTGAAAAGAATTTAATCGATGTGGTAAAAATAAATACTGATTTTCAAGTTAGGACCTGGTATTTGAACGAAATACCTAGTGATTAGCGTGTAAACCAGATCAAATAGTGTGGAATCCTATTTGATTGGCGATCCAGTCAGTGAGAACACACGAAGAATCAATCAAGAATTGAATCTAACGTTAGAAGTCGATTAGGAATCGATCTAATGTGTTCTGTGAACTTGGAGAACGATTTGGGAAGTCTCTGGACGGCTAGGGTACGTCTGGAATCGTAATGGTATGAATGCTTACGTTTTTCCACGAATTGGGTCTATTTATAGGTTAGTATTGTTCAATCGGGCGACTGGGCCATAAGTATGGTTCAGTCGTGCGATTGAACCATGCGGTTGATTCATCCGCACGACTGAGTGTTCAGTCGTGCGACTGAGCCAATCTTATGTGTCAATCATACGACTGATCCAGTCTCCTGGTTCAGTCGTGCGATTGAGTCAATCGTATGAAGTTATTCATGCGTATGGTCCATTTGCATGGGCCATTCGCATGAGAAATTCATTAACTTAAGTTTGAATGTTTTAATTAATATAACATTATGTGTAACCATTCAAACAATCATAAACCCAATTAGTTCAATAACGACTCCTTAATGAAATATTAGACATTACAAATCACAAACAATCCATATCATTTCATTAATCATTACATATTACATCATAAACAGACAGACAAGATCTATTACATTACAAATCATGATCTAGGGACATACATGCATCAACAAACTCCCCCTTGGACCTAAATCTATCTAATCTCATGTCTTCTGCATAACCTCCTTGTACTTCTTGTACTTCTCCTCTTTGGTGACTCCCGCGTGAATCTCAAACGCGAAGCAGAGTCTTATAACATTTTGAAACTGGAGGGCTTGTACAATATCTTGCGTGTCATAGAACAGTGGCCACTTGTATAGCGTATAGACATCAGTTGCCGACAAGTTGGTAAGCCACATCGGGTCGAATACCCTGATCGTATCCATTTGTCCCTCTTTGCTTAGGACTATGACCGCTTCAGCTGTTCTCCAATCATAGTACCACCATTTGAAGTGTGGAGTGAAGTCCTGTGGCATTTCCCTGAGTGGGATTCTCGACATTGTGCGCGGAGGACTCCACTTCAACACAATCTTGGGCTTGCCAGTAATGGCATCAACCTCAGACCTTTTGATATACCTAGTAGGCTGTTGGGGTCTAAAGTTAACCCATCTGGTGTGGTACTCCTTCTTAAGGGAAGCGTCGAACCAGTCTGACATCTTCCTCGGGTCAGCATACAAAAGCTTTAGCTTAGCCAGCTGGTTGAGCTCAAAACCTGGTAGAGTCTTTAGATCATGTGGGAATCTGAAGTACTCTATGCCCTGTTCTCTCTTAACTGCATAAGCATTAAGATCATCAAAATAAGCCCATGCTATAATCCTGCCTGACACCTTGTGGTGTTTCTTGACTCTGTAGAGCTTGGTGTAGGCATCTCTTCTTTGGTGCAGCACGTTGGGCTCTCACTTCTTCAAAACATGCAGCCCCACTCAGCTTTTCGAATGTCAACTCATCATTTGAGGCTTGGGCTGTTCCTTTGCCTTCTCAGTTTCCTGCTCCATCTTGTTCAGTACCTCAAAAGTATCATGACGAGGACTCACCCAAATTGGGGACCACATTACCCTCATTGTCAGCATACTGAGGGTACTCCTCTACAGTGATATCTTCGACCTCGACTTCATCAACATCATTGAGCTCTCCATCACTGGTCGAATCAACTGTTGGAGCATCTTTAAACTTTCATCCGGATTGAGCCTGAAGATCTCTGCGAGTTGCTCGTTTAGATAGGTCATGAATATTTCCTCTTCTTCAGGGGTATAACTCACAGACCTTCTACAACCTTGCAGATAAAGAATCATTGTTAGTTGAGTCTTGACCTGTTGGAGGGGAGCAATATCAAACTCATCTCTTTGATAATTTTGGATTGTTTGATTTAAACATTCAACACATAAATCATTAGTAAGTAATCAAACAGAAATACATTAACTTAATATATAAACATTCAAGACATTGTTTTCAGTTCCATTTCAAACACAAAAATAAATAAATACATAAAAACATCTAGTCTGTACTTTTATCTGAATCAACATTATCGCTCGGAGGAGCAGAGGTGTAGCTAACTAGTCCTGTCTGTTCTTCGATCTCCTCTCTTGACCTGAAGCAGAGGCCAATGTAGCAGCATCCCCTCCTTCTGCTTCGTCATCATCCTCCTTTCCCTCTGTCCTTCTTCGTCTGTTTTTCCTCATCCTCAGTATCCTCCTCATCCTCATCATCATCTTCATCATCGTCATCACCATCTCCATCATCTCCATCCCCTTCCTTAATCTTAAGGGCTCATCCTTTGATCCCTTTAAACGCCAGCATGATGGTCTTGTTGGTGGTCTCCAACTCCTCTATCCGTTTGGCTGATTGGGCATGCTGCTCCTGGAGTTGGGAAATCTCTACTCTCTGTGCATCATCAGCTGTGGTCTGCTGCTCTATAACACGAGCATGCTCTGCCATATGTTGAGGACTGGGCAGCAGTCAGGTCGGTAAGCCAGAGCAGCTTTCGCTCGTCGGCAGCTAGTAAGCGCATCACCATACGGTTTAGCGCCGACAGCTGTTCCTCTACCCCGATTGGAGGTAGAGGTGATCACTTACATGTGTGAGGACTGGGCTGACGGTCCTGATGATGTGAGGTGGTGGTGTGGTGGCTGTAGTGAAGAGGGTCGGTAAACTGGTGGAGGTGATGTGGGTGTTGAATGGTATGGTGGTGGATGGGAAATGTTACTGTAGTGGTAGGTATGGTGGTGGCTGTGGTAGCAGTGGTGGATGTAGTGGCTGTGGTGGTGGATGGTATATCAGTGGAGGTTGTAGTGGTGGCTGTGGTGGTGGATGTAGAGGCTACATTAGTAACGAAGGTCAGTCGACGCTTCTTCTTCTTCAGTCCATGGGGCTGAGCCATCCTCTTCCTCCTCGTCCCTATGGAGGTGGATGCTCCCCCTACTGACCTGCCTGCTAAACCCGGAGCATAACTCGGGTCAGTCTCAGTCTCTCTGGAGTCTTTAGGGTGTTCACCAACCACCCGTAGCCCGTGTTCTGTGGGAACAACCTTGCTTCTCACAGTTCGCGTGAGGGGCTCCTCATCAGACTCCTCCTCCTCCTCAGCACCAACAACAAACTCCTGATGAATCCGGCTGTCTCAGTAATCTCTCCAGTTGGGGCAGACACCGGGGGAATAACATCAGGCACAGTGCCTCTCGGTGGAGCAGGCATATCGTCCCCGGCGTCTCCACTATCATCATCATCCGAATCATGAGCTGGTAGAGCAATCTGCTCCACATCGGAATCACTATCATCGTGGCGCCCACTTTCTCTTGGCTGGCACCACGTATCAGCACGGGCCAGATGCCCAAACAACCTCCTAACCGGGGGTTCACCTGCTTCCCCCTGTACACCTTCATCCTCCCCAACGTAGTGTCATCCATGACCTCGAGCACTATGCATCCTCCTTCTCCCGCAGGGAGGGAAGCTTCTGATCTATAATCATCTGAATACCTCGGATACATGCAAAAGCCCTCATTCCCTTTCCCCCCAATGTTCTCCACCAGATAGGTGAAGATCATTTTGGAGAAGCTGAACGGGTGGTTCAGCACCAACGCCGCAATGCATTCTGGATCTGTCCGACAGCTCATCAAATCCCCCTCCTAGCGCTATGCACTCAGTAGAACATGCGCAAGATACATGAACTGGGGACAGAGTTTACTTTTGTTGAGTACCCCAACATTGATGTCCCCATAGTACTTGGCCTCAGAAAACATCCTCTGACTGTGAGGGGGTGAAACGAGTAGGACAATCAGCGTCATCCCCTAAACTGTAGAACGATCCTTAGATCCTCCTCTGAGATGGTAATAGCTCACCAAAGATCGTGCTCCTGTTGCAGTGAGGCTCAGAGGATCTATCAACGGTAGCACCCTCCAGAAGGCCTGCTGAACTGATCTATAGGAGTACCAGGTGTAGAGATAGCATATGCAATCCTCGATCTCAGCAGAAATGTGATGATGCCTGAGAAATCAGCAGCGTTCCTGTATGTCAAATCCAGATGAGCACATATGTTATGCTTCGTGCTCATGGTCCATCGACTCGCATCTTTTAAACACATATCAAATTAAACATTCGTACATTTGGCTAAGAACATCATGAAACACTTAAACTTGAAGAAAATGTTTCTGTCATGCGATTGAGGTTGTGCGACTGAGATCAGTCGTTGACTTGATGCGATGAGATCAGACGTGCGAATGACCTCAGTGTACGACTGTGGTGCGACTGGACTCATGTGCATGTAATCTCATGCGTTACACCAGTCGTGCGACTGAGCTTCATACGCATGGTCAGTCGTGCGGTTCTACAAATCGCACCCTTCAGTCGGCGACTGAAGTTATCAGCATGCGACTGGACTCAGGTGCATGTAATCTCATGCGGTTACACCATTCTGCGACTGAGCTTCATACGCATGGTTCATGCGGCGGTTCTACAAATCGCAACCCTTCATCGTGCGACTGAATTTCATCAGCATGTCCAATCGCATGATGTACTGTTTGTTCAATTCAATTTTACCTTTTTCTTTTTCACCATTTTTGAGTTTTAGACATCGTTATCTGGTTCATTTGACTCGCAATACGTTCTTATAACCCTAACAAACTGAATTTCATCTGTTTGAGTAGTTATGTTAGGTTATTAGGCCGTTTAAGTCTCGGTTTTGCTTTCGGGTCTGATTTTTTCAGATCTATAATCAAATTGACCGTTATTTTGGTTTCTATTCACCGCAAATTACCTGTAAAGTCGATGGAAATGATCAGTAATCAAGAAACGGGTGTTTTAGGAATCAAATGAAATTTTGGCAGAGTGGAGTTAAGTCGTGCGATTTAGGGTTTCTTTGAGGTGATGAGTCTCTGCGACCAACTCCCCCTCTATTATACTAACCCTAGATTCAATCGTGCGACTGAGCTCATACGCACTCTTTCAGTCGTGCGAGTGGGACTCAGTCGTGCGATTGGGTCAGTCGCCCTTCTTCAGTCGTCCGACTGAATCTCAGTCGTGCGACTGACTCACTCGTTTGCCCTTAAGCCTCCGACTGGGCCAATCGTATGGGCCATTTGGTTGGATGGTCCATACTCATGGTCCATTCGTGCGAATGGCTTCCATTCGTATGGTTAGTCCATACGTATGGTCCATTCGTGCGAATGGTCACACTTATAAATTTTTCTGCCACTTTGAAAATTAACATTTAAAACCCCCTTTTAATTATTCAAATTGACATTATGAGCTTTTGATAATCTCAGACATGATCATTTTAATTTGAAAACCTTTTGATCACCTCAGACGTGATCCTTTTAAACAAATTAGTCACCTCAGACGTGACCATTTTAAACAGTTTGTCACCTCAGACGTGACTGTTTTAAACTTTTAAAGCACATGTGGTCATCTCAGACATGACCCTTTTTGTGAGTTGATTCCTTACTGATTTTCCTGATGTAGTCCGACAAACTAACAAACTTAAAACTACAAACTAACTTAGAAACTTTAAACTAGGTACTCAAAACAAGACTTGTTTTTGGCGTTTTGTGAGAGATAAATCCTAAGATGGACATCTACGGGATTTGGTTCTGGAATAGACAGCTTCAACTTGGTTTGACCACACCTGGACCAATTCAATTTTGTAATCATACAGGCAAGTCAAATCATTTGGGACTTGTTATCATAATCGTTTGATGCTCAATTTTTGGTGTTCATCCAGAGTCATTAGCAAATTTAGGAAATCATACTGGAACTCTTAGTTTTTCACATTGATTTGAACCTTTGAGAATTACAGCCACAATGATTGTCAATATGTTTGTCCACTTAAATCCATACACAGACTTTTGACACAGACTGGTGACTGATTTAGGTTTAATTATTTCAACTAACATTTGTGGATCCCACACTTATATGGTAATCAACATTCCCCAGGAGCTTTTGAGCGGTCTACGGGTATTATTACAAGAAGAGACTATTCTTAGAGCTTTCAAAGAGAAGCCAGTCCTCAGGTCAGTGCCATCGCACAGCAGAGAGGCGGCAAACAACAATGAATTCTAGAATATCTAGGTTATGCTTATCCTCAGGTCAGTGCCATCGCACAGCAAAAAGGCACACAACCTATCTTCTTGTTAGAGCAGCTTATTTTATTTTGCACATAATGCACCAACAACATAAGTCATTAGCTTTATAGCATTTGTTTTTCATTTTTCTTTGCTTTGCTCTAGTTATGGTCATCCGCACACATTTGTGGCGTTTACATGCTCATTACCCCTTATTGGAATATTGTTGATTGTGTTAACCAGTGATAAGATGGAAGCCGACAGACTGTTGAACAACTTAGTTTGATCTTGAGATCACCAGTCAGGTCTAATCATCTATTGTGAATCTAGCGACATATCATTTGTGGTCTAGCACCTCTAGGTCTACTTTCTTTGTGTTACCTTAGGAGTTACCAGTTTTCTATCATCTTCCCTTTTATATTGCATAGACTACACAGACTTATACTTTAAATTTTTGCATCTTTTCAAAACTTAAATTTTTAAAGACCCTCTTGATTTGTTCCTATGTACTATTATTTTCCAAAGATTTTGAATCGGTATCACAGATACGATCTACCTTATATCAGCTATCCACTCCTTCTCCCTCGTTTTTTTTTTAATGTTAACTTACTGACATATTCTCCCCCTAAAATACTAAAATCATTACTGGTTTAATTATTTTAGGATTTTAATAAACAGCAAAATAAGATGAGTTTAAATTTAACAGACGAAAATAAACAGATAAAATAAAAAAAAACTTTAACTAAACTACATCGGACTACACATTATCATCATCAGGAATAACCTCACTTTTCTTTTTAACGCCGTTGACCTCTAGCAAATATTGAAAACGTGGTTTATCAAAGGCTTTAGTATAGAGGTCAGCGCGTTGAAAATCAGTATTAATTTTAACCACATCAATTAAGTTCTTTTCAAAACAATCTCTTATGAAATGGTATTTAATACCGATGTGTTTGGTCTTAGGATGTTGAACCGGATTTTTAGATACTGCAATTGCAGCAGAGTTATCAACAAAAATAGGAGTAGAAGAGAACTTTAAACCGTAATCCCGCATTTGCTGTTGAATCCAGATGATTTGTGAACAGCAACTTGCAGCAGCAACATACTCAGCTTCACAGGTTGACAATGCAACCGATGTCTGCTTCTTACACTGCCAGGTAACTAATCTTCTCCCAAAGAATTGACACCCTACTGATGTAGACTTGTAGTTCATCTTGCAGCCCCCGTAATCCGAGTCACTATACGCGGTAAGCTCAAAGTCATCATCATGAGGGTACCACAATCCAAGTGTGGGTGTACCCTTCAGATAACGAAAAATCCTCTTGACCCCGATCAGATGATTGACCTTAGGTTTAGCCTGATATCTAGAACATAAGCATGTAGTATACATGATATCAGGTCTTGAGGCAGTGAGATACATGAGGGATCCAATCATCCCTCGGTACATCGTGGCATCGACAAGATCTCCATTTTTATCAGGTGCTATATCGTGATTCGTAGCAAGTGGAGTCCCAGCAGCAGAAGCATTCTCCATGTCAAAGCGACTGAGAATGTCCCCTACATACTTGGTCTGATGTAGAAAGATCCCATGTGGTGTCTGATCCACCTGTAACCCGAGAAAGAACTTCATCTCCCCCATAGCACTCATCTCAAACTCTTTCTTCATCACTGCTTCAAACTCTTTGCATAACTCTTCGTTCTTTGAACCGAAGATTATGTCATCAACATAGATCTGTACAAGCAGTAGGTCGCCATCCTTTTCTTTAATAAACAGCGTGCAGTCAATGACTCCCCTGCGAAAGCCGTGTTTCACAAGATGAGTCGAGAGTTTCTCATACCAAGCTCGAGGAGCTTGATGAAGCCCGTATAAAGCCTTGTCGAGCTTGTAAACTCTATCCCGATGATAAGGATCTTCAAATCCCTCGGGTTGACTTACATAGACTGTTTCTCTGATTTCCCCATGAAGGAATGCACTCTTCACATCTAATTGGTAGACTTTAATCTTCATGTACGATGCATAGGCAAGGAAGATACGAATAGCTTCCATCCTTGCCACGGGTGCAAACACCTCATTGTAGTCAATCCCCTCGACTTGGCGAAAACCCTGAACCACCAATCGAGCTTTGTTCCTGATAATGACCCCTTGGTCATCCTTCTTGCATTTCAGTACCCATTTGGTGCCAATGACTTTAGCACCTTTGGGTCTATCAACCAGAGTCCATACACCTAACTTCTTGAACTGTAGAAGTTCTTCTTGCATGGCACTCACCCACGCCTCATCATTTAGTGCATCACTGACATATTTTGGCTCAAACTGCGAGACAAAACACCGATAAGCACCATCATGAATGTAACCTTTCTCCATAACTGAGGCGTAATCAGCTGAGTATAGCTGATTTCGGGTTTGTACTCCTGATCTGACATCCCCAATGACATTGTCAAGGGGATGATAGATGTTTAGTCGTGATCCTGGAGTAGTAGGAACAGCTACCTCAGAGCCAAGATTATGAACATTTTGTTCTGCATCTGATGTAGTTGGAGTTTGAGGTTCCGAAGTCGAAGGTGCATCACTGGTAGATGCTTGTGGACTTTCAGGAACTGGAACCTGTTCCTCCTGACTGTTCTGGTCATCTGCTTCAGCTTCATCTTCAGAGGAGGAGTCACTGTCATTGACTACTCCCCCTGACTGAGTAGATGATTCTCCCTGTGAGCTAGATGGTGTATTCAGGATATCATACATCATCCTAGTAGCTAACTCATCATTCGAGGGAGAGAGAGGGATGTTGAAGGACTTGAAGAATCCATCATAGTCGAAGAAGTAGGCGGGTCCTTTGCCTGTAGGTGGTGTGGTATATCGCTGAACGTCAACATTACACCACACTTCTACAAGACCCGTTGAGTTGTTGTAAACTCGCTTGTTCAGTATGTTGTATCCTAGAAAGATTCCTTCATCCGCCTTCTCGCTGAATTTTCCTTCTAGTGTCTTCTTTAGAAGTGTGCACGGCGCGCCAAAAGGTTCAAGATACTCCAAATTCGGTTTGCGTCTTTGTAGTAGCTCGTAACATGTCTTTCCGTGGCGCTTGACTATCAGGACTCGATTCAGTGTATAACATGCATTTGCCACTGCCTCATTCCAGAATTGGATAGGCAGTTTCGAGTCTGCCAGCATAGTCCGTGCTGTCTCTATCAAGCTTCTGTTCTTCCTCTCAGCAACACCATTCATCTGAGGCGTGTAGGCAGAAGTGAATTGATACACAATTCCCTTTTCCTTGCAGTATGCCTCCATCCATTGGTTCTTGAATTCTGTCCCATTGTCTGAGCGTACTTGTCTAACCTTTAGCTTGTAGAGAGATTCCAGTGTGGTTACTAACTCTTTGAATGACTCAAATGTTTCTGATTTGGATTTCAGAAACATTACCCAAGTGAACCTTGAGTAGTCATCAGTGACCACAAAACAGTACAAGTCGCCTGCAATGCTCTTTGTACTGACTGGACCAAACAGATCCATGTGAAGAAGTTCAAGAGGAAGTTCTATTGAATGAACTTTCTTTTCCTTATGAGACTTCTTCGTCTGTTTGCCTTTCTTGCAAGCTACACAAAAGTCAGGAAGCTGGAAGTTCTTGACATTAACTCCTCTCACCAAATCCTTCTGAATCAAATGATTCATATTCCTTTGACTAATGTGTCCCATTCTCCTATGCCAGGAGATGGAATCCTTCTCAGTAGCTTTAGATAGAAAGCACTGAACCTCATGATCCGTTGTAGCAGCTGTTGACAGATCCAAGACATAAAGGTCTTTATATCTTGAAGCAGTCATCAGAACTTGGTCCTCTGGGATCACATAGTCTTTCTTCAGCACATAACACTTCTTGTTGTCGAAGATGACCTTAAATCCTTTATCACAGATTTGGGAAACAGAAAGTAAGTTATTTTAAAGTTGTTGAACGTAGTTCACCTTATCAAACTTAACTTTCTGATTTCCCACTTCTCCCTGAGCTGTGATATAGCCTCCCTTGTTTCCAGCAAAGGAAACATGCCCTCCTTTTATTTGCTTGACGTTTGATAAAAGGGCCCTATTTCCTGTCATGTGCCTGGATGCTCCGCTGTCTAAAATCCACGTGTTAGTCTCAGCACTGTATCGAACACCCTGCACATACAGAGTAAATAATTAGTTTAGGTTAGGAACCCAAGCCTTTACTAGCTTGGGTTTCCCAGAGGCATCACACATCATAAACTCCACCCATTGACCCTTAGAGGGTGAGTGTAGCTCAGGTTCCTTCTTGTCATCAGTATCAGACACGCAGGATGACTTCTCTTTCCATAAGCCAGATTTGTGTAAGGCCTGTTTATGATAAACAGTCGACTGGCTTAAAGGTTGAACTTTAGGTTCACTAGTTCTTCTAGGTGGAGTCAGAGAGCTCCTCTTAGAAGACCTAGGCTTAGTGTCCTGAAGTTCAATCTTTTTCCTAGGTGTCTGATAGAAAGGACAATAGGAAGCAATGTGTCCACATTCTCCACAGTTGTAGCACGACCTGCTATCAACTTTATGATGAAACTTTCTCTGTGGAGAAGTGTGTGACACTCTAGTAACATCAATCACTTTAGGTTTTGACTCTAGTTCTTTTGATGTTTTCTCTGGTTTAACAAAGTTAACTGTTTTAATCTGTTTAACATCTTTCTCTTTTTGGTTAACTGGTTTTTGACTTGAAGCATGTGAAAAATTAACATTAGAAGTCTTTTTAGGTTCTGATTTGACTCTGTTTGACCCTGACTTTAGGTTAACTTTTTCAAATTCCTTTTCCAGATTAACACAAGGCAATTTACCCTTTGCCTTTGAAGTGGTCTCCTTTTGTTTGTGTCCAGATTCAATAGATGAACATGAGGTATCTGGATCACTAACAAGAGGAGTAGACACCACGTGATCCTTGATGGGGTTATTATTTACTGGTCTAGTCTTAGTGTTCATCAAGATCTCAGGTGGTGGTGGAACCACTTTGTAACCCAATCCCTCCCCGTTATTCCTTTCTCTCAATAAGTGTTGAACTATGTGTGAAGAACTAGTCCAACTATGCAGTTTCTGTTTTAATGAATTTACTTCTACTTCTAAAACTGCCTTCTGCTTCTTAGTGTCTTCTAGGGAGTTTAGATAGTACCTAATATCATTAGCTTGGTTAAAGGCAACTACTTCGGTTTCCCTAAGCTGTTTAGTCAATAGGTCTATCTTTTCTTTATAACTATTCTCATTTTGTTTTAATACTCTATTAGCCTCAGTGCACAGTTGCAAATCTTTTACTAAGTTATCATTATGATCTAATAACCTAGCAAATTTTTCATCTATGCTATTCCTAAAAGTATCACAATTAGAACAAGCATGATTATTAAACATTTGGTCAGTAGTACTTACCTGAGTTGGTTCAGAAGAGCTAGCCATCAACGCAGCATCAGATGTCTCTGGTTCTGGTGATTCTGTCTTTTCTGTCTCTGACGTGGAAGTCTCCTCCTTAGGCTTGTAATTGACCTCAGCTGCAGTTGCTTCTTCACTATGTGACATCGCTATCTCAACTGCTAGATCACCTTCACTCGCAGAATCATCATCAATATCTTCTACACTTGCAATGTTTGATTCCCCTGGTGAGACAAACCTAAAGCTCCAATCCTGTCCTTCATCATCATGAGCAGTCAAGGCTTTTGGATCCTTGTTTGATGAAGTAGAACTGGAAGCTTGCTTGTCTTGGCGAGTAAAGGACGAGAACGGGTTCCCATTACCCGTCTTCTTTGGCTTGACACATTCTCTCTTGAAGTGCCCCTTCTCTCCACAGTTGAAGCAGGTCACTTTGCTCTTGTCAAAGCCAAATGTGGTATCCTTAGTAGCTACCAAGTTCTGTCCGGTCTTTTTAACAAACTTCTTTGCCCTCCGGACACCACTAGCTAAGGCCCACATTATATCCATCCTCTCAAGCTCCATTTCGTCCACCAGCTCGTAGTCCTCGTCTGCCAGATAGCAGTTTCCAATCTTCCCGGCAACAAGTCCATCATATGAATGAACCACTGCAGCTAAAAGATCCATATGCTCTCGAGCTACTTCTACAGTCACATTACCAAGGTTCTCGGTCTTTAGTTTAGTAGCACTTGCTTCTGATCCAATATAGTGGGTACAAGAAGACCCTGACGTGTCTGATCCAGAAGGAGAAGCATGTGAAGGACCCGACGAGCTAGACACAAATGCGGTCTGGAGAGGTGCTCCAGAGATCTTAGCTTGAGGCGTGGCGTTGTACAAAGCTGGATTTTGTGTATACGAAGACTTCTGCGCTCTGTACTTCATCCTTAGTGCTTCTTCTCGCAACTTAAGAATGAAGTCATTAATATCCAGCTTTGCAAGCATTCCATTCTGTCTCAGGTTAGACACGAATGAAGCCCACTTGTCAGGCAATCCGTCTGCAAAGTTACTCACTTTCTCTTCCATGGTAGTTTCCACTCCATGTGTATGCAGTTCGCTCATCAAATTGTAGAATCTATCGATGACGTCGTCTAAACTTTCATTACCAATCGATGAGAAGTTATCGAATTCCTTCTTTAACTCCTTGGCCTTGATTGCCTTCAACGAAGCATTCCCATCATACCTCTTCTCTAGCTCATCCCACAGTTTCTTGGACTGCTTATTCTCTGAGTACTGGTGGAATATGTCTTTTGGGATAGACTGTGTAATCAATGCATAAACCCTTTTCTCTGCATTGTACTTAACTTTCTGCGCGTCTGTCATCCCACCTAACGTTAGCTTAACTCCATCAGCTCCCACCAGTGTACTATAACCAATCTCAATGGCTTCCCACAGATTAGGATCTACTCCATTGAGATAGATCTCAAAACGTTGTTTCCAGTGGGGAAACTCATCTAAAGTCAAGAGCTTTGGTGGTTTATTGTGATTACCCATCTCACTCTCAAGCAGCAGCAGGTTCTGTATCCTAGAGTCCTTCCCAGCAGTAAAGGCTGACATCTGATCTTCCATGGCGAATAACTTTAAGTCTAATCAAACAAACTTTCACTGATGCGACTGAAGGATGCGAATGGTCTAGTCGTGCGTATGAACTCTGCGACTGGTTCAATCGTGCGGCTGAACTGGGCGATTGGTTCAGTCGTGCGAATGAATCTGGTGCGTATGAGCTATGCAAACGAACGGTTCAGTCGGCCGAATAAAGGTGCGACTAGGTCCAATCGTGCGAATGGGTCACGCGAATGGAGTCCAGTCGTGCGAATGGGTCACTCGTGCGACTGAAGCTGCTGTTTTGCGAAATTTTCTAGGTTTGACGTGTTTCAGCCGTAAAAATTCGAAATTTCACACGTTCTAATCGCCTAAGTCCGTAGAAACCAAACTTCGATGAGCAGGGAACGTCCAAGATCACTTTTGACACCAAAGATTGCGTTTTTAGTGCAAAAACACAAACTTTTATGCAATCTTGATTGAATCACACGTAATCAAGAGCCAAAGCTCTGATACCACTTGTTAGGACCTGGTATTTGAACAAAATACCTAGTGATTAGCGTGTAAACCAGATCAAATAGTGCGGAATCCTATTTGATTGGCGATCCAATCAGTGAGAACACACGAAGAATCAATCAAGAATTGAATCTAACGTTAGAAGTCGATTAGGAATCGATCTAATGTGTTTTGTGAACTTGGAGAACGATTTGGGAGGTCTCTGGACGGCTAGGGTACGTTTGGAATCGTAATGGTATGAATGCTTACGTTTTTCCACGAATTGGGTCTATTTATAGGTTAGTATTGTTCAATCGTGCGACTGGGCCATAAGTATGGTTCAGTCGTGCGATTGAACCATGCGGTTGATTCATCCGCACGACTGAGTGTTCAGTCGTGCGACTGAGCCAATCTTATGTGTCAATCATACGACTGATCCAGTCTCCTGGTTCAGTCGTGCGATTGAGTCAATCGTATGAAGTTATTCATGCGTATGGTCCATTTGCATGGGCCATTCGCATGAGAAATTCATTAAGTTAAGTTTGAATGTTTTAATTAATATAACATTATGTGTAACCATTCAAACAATCATAAACCCAATTAGTTCAATAACGACTCCTTAATGAAATATTAGACATTACAAATCACAAACAATCCATATAATTTCATTAATCATTACATATTACATCATAAACAGACAGACAAGATCTATTACATTACAAATCATGATCTAGGGACATACATGCATCAACACAACGCGCTGACCTCTATACAAAGGCTTTTGATAAACCACGTTTTCTATATCTGTTAGAGGTCAACGACGTTAAAAAGAAAAGTGATGTCATTCAAGATGATGACCATGTGTAGTCTGATGCATTTAGTCTAATTTTTTATTTTTTCTTTTTATTTCCCTTATTTATTCTATTTTCTGTTTACATTAAATATATGTTATTTAGCTGTCTATTAAAATCCTAAAAAAAACGTAAATCGGTTACGGTTTTAGAATTTTAGGGGGAGAATAGGTTAGCGAGTAACATTAGAAAAAAACGAGGGAGAAGGAGAGGCTAGCTGATAGAAAGTAGATCGTATCTGTTATACCGATTCAAACTTTGGAAAATGATAGTACACAGGAACAAATCTAGTGGGACTTTAAAAGTTTAAGTTAGATAAGATGCAAATATCAAAGTATAAGTCTGTGTAGTCTGAGCAATATAAAAGGAAAAATGATAGAAAAACTGGTAACTACTAAGGTAACACAATGAAATTAGACCTAGAGGTTGCTAGACCACAGATGATATGTCGGTAGATTCAACACAATAGATGATTAGAACTGACTGGTGATCTCAAGATCAAACTTAGTTGTTCAACTGACTGTGGGCTCCCATCTTATCACTGGTTAACACAATCAACAATATTCCAATAAGGGGTGACGAGCAAATAAACGCCACAAATGTGACCGGATGACCATAAATAGAGCAAAGAAAAAAAAAATTAAAAAGCAAATGCTATCAAGCTAATAACTTATGTTGTTAGTGTGTTATGTGCAAAAGAAAAATAAAGATGCTCTAACAAGAAGATAGGTTGTGTGCCTCTCTGCTGTGAGATGGCACTGACCTGAGGATAAACATAACCTAGATATTCTAGAATTCATTGTTGTTTGCCGCCTCTCTGCTGTGCGATGGCACTGACCTGAGGATTGGCTTCTCTTTGAAAGCTCTAAGAATAGTCTCTTCTTGTCAAAATACCCGTAGACCGCTCAAAAGCTCCTGAGGAATGTTGATTACCACATAAGCGTGGGATCCACAAATGTTGGTTGAAATAATTAAACCTTAAACTATCACCAATCTATGTCAAAAGTCTGTGTATGGATTTAAGAGGACAAATATACTGACAATCATCGTGGCTACAATTCCTGAAAGTCCAAATCAATGTGGGAATCTAATAGTACCGGTATGATTTCCTAAATTTGCTAACGACTCTAGATGAACACCAAGAAGTGAGCATCAAAAGGTTTTGATAACATGTCCCAAATGATTTGACTTGCCTGTATGATTCCAAATTGAATTGGTCCAGTTTTGGTCAAACTAAATTGAAGCTGCCTATTCTGGAACTGAATCCAGTAGATTTCTATCTTAGGATTTACACCTCACAAAAAGTCAAAAACAAGTTTATTTTTGTACTTCAGTTTAAAGTTTTTATTTATTTAGTCTATTCATTTTGTTTAATATCGAACTACATCATGGAATTCAGAAAGGATTAAATCACCTAAAAGGGTCATGTATGAGATGACCACATGTGTTTTCAAAAGGTAAATGGGTCACGTCTGAGGTGACAAAGTGTTTAAAAAGATACGTATGGGGTGATCAAAAGTTTTTCAAGTTAAAATGATCATGTCTGAGATGATCAAAGGTTCATAATGTAAATTCAACAGTTTAAAAGGGTTTAAATGTCAAATGGTCAAAAAGGCAGAAAACTACATGAGTATGACCCATTCGCTCGAATGGACCATACTCATGCCTGTTATAGCCGAATGGACATGAGTATGGACCATTCAACCGAATGGCTTATGCGAATGACACATTCGACCGAATGAGAGTGTGCGAATGAGTTAGTCGACCGACTGAGCTTCAGTCGGCCAACTGAATGTGAACGACTGAGCCAGTCGCCCGAATGAACTGAGCGAATGATGCCAGTCGGCCGATTGAACTCATATTCAGTATATAAAGGGCCTTAGTCGATCGCATTCTCCTCATCACTCCCAATCGCCCTTATATCGCACATTGTACCGTTACGCTGCCCAAATTTCATTAAACCTCAATTATACATTCTTCTTGATCTTCTGACGTGTGTTTCCATTTATACAGGTATAATAAAGTGAAATCTCACAGAAATCAGAAGAAATGGTGCCCTAATTTGTGATGTTCGATTGAAACAAGAACTGGACCTTTAAATGACCCAATAACCTACTGAAACTAAGTAAAATGTTAAAAATAAGTCTAATAGGTTATTAGTTATGAGATTGCGAGTCTAAAGAACCATTAAACCACGTTTAATTACATGAATTGGTCAAGATTCGAACCTCAGTCGACCGAACAGTGGGTCATGCGAATGGTCGTCTGGATGAACTCCAATCGCACGATTGAGTCGTACGAATGGGTCAATCGGCCGAATGTATTATGCGAATGAGCTCAGTCGGCCGACTGAACCAGTCGCAAGCTCAGCCAACAGATTGAACTCAGTTGCATGTTCATTCACCCAAATGGGTCCAGTCGCATGATAGAACAACAGACTGACCACAGTCGCATGATTCATTCGCATGAATGAATCAGAATGAATTCAAACAAGATACTTAGAACTGAATTGTGGTATGTGATTTTCTAATGTTTTTGTGTCTTGTGTTTCAGGTCGATGGCTGATAGATGGTCTATCAACCATAAGCATAATATATGTGCTCATCTTGACCATACTACTCGGAATGGTGCCGAGTTTGCAGAGATCATTGCTTTTCTCAGGCGATCAAGGATCCACAAGGCCATCTCTACTCCATGCACTCCCTATAGGTCTTTACATCAGGCCTTCTGGGAGAATGCTTCTGTTATCGATCACGTGAGCCATATAGCATACGGAGCTCTATCTGTGGCATGGATATTGAGATTACTGCTGCCGTTATTCAGAGAGTACTTGATCTGGGAGACGATACTGATTACCCCACTAGACTTCACCCGCTTATGGTGAGAGGATGTTTCCTGAGGATTAAGTACGCTGGGGACATCAACTCAGGTGTGCTCAATAAGAGCAACATGTGTCCCCAGTACAAGTACTTAGCACATGTCATTCTGAAGTGCATTGCTTCCAGGAGGGGTGGGTTTGATGATCTTTCAGAACAGAATCAGAATGCCTATGTGGCACTGGTGCTGAACCACCCCTTCAGCTTCTCGAGCATGATCTTCTCTTACCTTGTGGAGAATCTGGAGGCAAAGGGTAAGGAGGGTTTTCGCATGTTCCCCAGATTCTTGCAGTTGATTTTGTTGGAGCATATATTGTCATATATAGTGTGTACGTCGCTTGTCGAATAGTCTAGACTTAATGTAATAAACCTGATATGTTGTAAACACATGAAACTGGGTCATTCGCAGGAGCATTTGCGAATGAGACTCAGTCGTGCGACTGAGCCTTACTAATGGGCCAGTCGTGCGACTGAGAGATGCGATTGGGTCAGTCGTACGATTGAACCATACGCATGGTCCAATCGCACGAATGGGCCCAGTCGCATCTAATATGGGCCGAAGCCTATATATACCAGTTTCAATGTGTAGAGTGAAAAGGGTTTTTAGGGAGGGAGTCTGCTCGGGGCCTAGGGCTGCCGGATGAGAGGGGAGGTCATGCTCGATCTCCCCTTGCCAAGAGTCTTGATTCTTATGTTGTAACGAGCTTGTAATCGTTAGGTTTTATCAATGAAACCATTATATTATAGTTCGTGTTATTGATTGTCTCTTGGTGTTTGCTGGTGTTTATCCTTCCGTCAAGAACATGCTCGGATGTTTACCGATCCAGTGACTTCACAATTGGTATCAGAGCCGGTTACTGCTGGAATGATCTAACAATCATTCTAGCAACCCGAGCTCTTGATTTCTGGATCCAATTTTAGATCTTGACGTTAAACCCACTTCGTGTTCTTCGTGTTTTGGTCGGATTTGGTAACGTGTGTTGGTTTTATGTTAAAATCGAACTCGAAACCACGTTCCTATCACCCTTGCGAATCTGATGATGTCTACTTTGTTTCGGTTCATGTTGAATTCGTCAGATTAGGGTTTTGGGCAGCCCTGACGGCTGCAGATCTGAAAATCTGCGTGCAGACCCGTTCATGCGACTGGGCCATACGAATGGACCATTCGTACGACTGGGCCATACGAATGGACCATTCGTACGACTGGACCATGCTAATGGAGCAGTCGTGCGACTGGACCAGTCGTATGTTCAGTCGTGCGACTGGACCAGTCGTATGTTCAATCGCACGAATGGACCATCCGCGTTGACTTATCCGCATTTGTTCCAGACCTAAAAAAAAAAAAGAGTCTGGAACTGCCTCTTGTACAGATTTGAAGATGAGCAAAGCACATTCACCCTGCGGTTCTTTTGTCAAACAAGTTCGATGTATACCCCATTATTCATCGGACCTCCAGAATAGGTGAATGTATTTGGAACACGAAAGAGAGAAGAGAAGATGTCAGCAGTCAGTGCTGATTTTGTGGGGTAGTCAGGAGCATCTGACTATTTATGGGCCAATCAAGTTATATCTATCCGCACAGAGAGGATTCTCATTCTTAGGGGGAATCCATGTATAGAGAAATTGAAGACGCAATCAGAAAGTGATGATGTGAGCCGGTTTCCGATGAAGAATCTACATACATGCTGATTTGGTTGATATTGTCAGCTGTGGATTGGAACCTTCAACCTTTTGCCCAATACACCGTATGAAGACGCCAAGAGAGCACAACGTTTATATATTGGGATATGCTCAATGTGAGGGGGAATTTCTGCAGGTGTTAATGTTAATCAAGTTAGCCTGTGTGAAGATTGAAGCAATGGAAAACTGTTCATGTCATTATCTGGAAAAATCAGTCATATGGGGAATCTTGATGCTGTGATGGTGTTCTGCAAAGTAAACGAAAGCTATTGTGCCTAAATTCATTTTCAGGGATATTGTAGCAACCTGACGGATCGACAACGTTGGCTAATATGGTTTTCGTTTGATTCTATTGACAACCAGAGCAAAGATTGTCATATATTGTCATATATAGTGTGTCCGTCGCTTGTCGAATAGTCTAGACTTAATGTAATAAACCTGATATGTTGTAAGCACATGAAACTGGGTCATTCGCAGGAGCATATGCGAATGAGACTCAGTCGTGCGACTGAGCCTTACTAATGGGCCAGTCGTGCGACTGAGAGATGCGATTGGGTCAGTCGTACGATTGAACCATACGCATGGTCCAATCGCACGAATGGGCCCAGTGGCATCTAATATGGGCCGAAGCCTATATATACCAGTTTCAATGTGTAGAGTGAAAAGGGTTTTTGGGGAGGGAGTCTGCCTGGGGCCTAGGGCTGCCGGATGAGAGGGGAGGTCATGCTCGATCTCCCCTTGCCAAGAGTCTTGATTCTTATGTTGTAACGAGCTTGTAATCGTTAGGTTTTATCAATGAAACCATTATATTATAGTTCGTGTTATTGATTGTCTCTTGGTGTTTGCTGTTGTTTATCCTTCCGTCAAGAACATGCTCGGATGTTTACCGATCCAGTGACTTCACAGATTTTCAATGAGAAGCTGCCATCACTTCCTAAGGAGCGCCACGATGCTGTGGCTTTAGAGATCATGGACGATACGACTCTGGGTCGTATGAGAGTTTACCGGGGTAAGCAAGTAAAGCCCCAGGTAAAGAGACTGATAGGCCATCTGGCCAATGAGAGGTTCGTGGCACCTGGCAGACGTCAATGGCGTCACGTAGACAGCGACTCTGATGATGAGCGGCTACAGCTCCCAGAGCACAACGCTGATGATGACGATAGCGGGGATGCTGGAGATACCATGCCCACTCTACCAAGGGGCCCCACTACTGATAGTACATCTCCGGTATCTGCCCCCACTGGAGATATAGCAGAGTCTGCTGGGTTCCAACAGGATTTTATACCTGGTGAGGAAGAGGAGGAGTCAAATGAGGAGCCACTAACAGGGACTGTGGGAAGTAAAGTCGTTCCCACAGAACATGGGCTCCGGGCTGTTGGTGAACGCCCCGGTGGATCGGGAGAGACTGATGCTGACCCTACATATGCTCCAGATCCGTCAAGCCGCGTTCTAGGGGGAGCATCCTCCTCGACAGGATCGAGGAAGAAGAGGATGGCTCAGCCCCACGGCATGAAGAAGAAGCGCAGACTCACCTTCATCACCACCACAGCCACCACCACTACCACCTCTACAGCCACACCATCTGTCAACACAGCCACCACCACAGCCACTATCCCTACCACCATTCCTCCTAACACCGCTACCACACTTCCATCCACCACCACATCATTCACACCTACACCACCACCACCTCCAATCTTCACTACTGTGACCACCACCACTAGCCATCCTGCTACACCATCTTCTTTCACTCCATATCCATCAGGATCACCTCTACCTCCCTTTGGGGTAGAGGAACAGCTATCAGTGCTGAACCGTATGGTGATGCGTCTGTTAGCAGCCGATGACGAGAAGACAGCACAGATCCGTCAGCTAGTAGATCTTACTATTGCGCAATCTCAGCAACTTTCTCAGCATGTTCGATTGATTGATCAGCAGGCTCAGTAGATGTCTCAGCTCCAGGAGCAGCATGACAAGAAGATTGAGGAGTTGGAGGCTGCAAACAAATTTCTGCAGCTAAAGCTCAAAGGGTCTCAAGACAAGCCCTTAAAGATTGGAGAAGAAGATGAAGATGATGACACTGATAATGAAAGTGATGATGATGATGGTGACAATCATGAGGGTGATACAGATGCAAATGGTGATGATGATGAATATGACTTTTCTGCTGCTAATGCCACAGCTACAAGCGAAAGGAGGATCAAAAGGAATCAAGATCAGAGTGCCTCTACATCCGCCCCAGTAGCAGAAGAGTTAAGGATACATGATAAGAGTAATGCTTAGTTATTTATGTTATTAAAATCATATGTACTTGAATCCTATATTAAACTTATGAAATGAACATCTATTTTAATGTTAAGAGTTTTTGCTTTGAGTATTTACTAATGTTTGGTGTATTACACGTTTAAATCAAGCAGATCCAAATTATCAAAGGGATGAACACGATATTGCTCCCCTCCAACAGATCAAGACTCAACTAACCATGATTATTGATCTGCAAGGGGTTGTAAGAAGATTAGTGAGTTACACCCCTGAAGAAGGGGAAATAATTCATGATCTTACTGATGAGCAACTGGCAGAAATGTTCAAGCTTAATCCCGATGAGATTGTAAAAGACGCTCCAACTTTTGAAAAAGACAGTGACGATGAGCTGAATGACATTGATGAGAAAGAGATTGAGGACGTCACAGCAGAGCATTATCCTGAGTACGCTGATAAAGAGGGAAATGTGGTTCCCAATCTGGGTGATTCCCTAGTCAGTGATACATTTGAGATATTGGATCAGATGGAGCAAGAATCTGAGAAGATTGAAGAACAAGCTCACGCCTCAAACACCGATGTTGATATCAGAAAGGCAGAATGGGCTGCATGTTTTGAGGAAATTCGAGCCCAACGCGCTGCACCTAAACAGAATGTCTACACCAAGCTCTACAAAGTGAAGAAACATCACAAGGTGTCAGGCAAGATTATTGCGTGGGCACATTTTGAGGATCTTAACGTTTATGCCACAAAGAGAGAAAAGGGTATTGAGTACTTTAGATTCCCACATGATCTACCTGGTTTTGAGCTCAACCAGCTGGCTAAATTGAAGCTTCTATATGCTGACCCGAGGAAAATGTCAGGCTGGTTTGAGGCTGCCCTGAAGAAAGAGTACCACACCAGGTGGGTCAACTTCAAACCTCAACAACCTACGAGGTATATCAGACGTTCTGAAGTTGATCCCATAACTGGAAAGCCCAAGATAATGCTGAAGTGGAGTCCCCCAAGAACAATGTCAAAAATCACTCTCAGGGAAATGCCACAGAACTTCACTCCACACTTTAAATGGTGGTACTATGATTGGAGAACAGGGGAAGCGGTCATAGTTCTGAACAAAGAGGGAAGTATGGATACTATCAGGGTATTTGACCCGATGTTGCTCACTAACTTGTCTGCTGATGATGTATATACATTATACAAGTGGCCACTGTTCTATGACACGCAAGATATTGTACAAGCCCTCCAATTCCAAAATGTGATACGACTCTGCTTTGCGTTTGAGATACACGTAGGAGTCACAAGAGAGGAGAAGTACAAGAAGTATGAAGAGGTGATGAAGAAGGTAAGACATTAGATAGATCTAGGTCCAAGGGGGAGTTTGTTGATACGTATGTACCTAGATTCTGATCTGAATGTAATATGTCTTTATTGTCTTACACTTATGTAATCGTTGGGTACTTAATGAAATACAAATGGTTGGTTGTGTTTATAATGTTTAATATTTCATTAATGAGTTGTTTAACGCATATTGACTTGATTATATAGGTTTGTGGTTGTTTGAATGAATCTTGATATTGTAATGACAAATGAATACATTCAAAGTTAGCAATATGAAGTTCTCATGCGAATGGCCCATGCGAATGGACCATACGCATGAACAACTTCAGGCGAATGACTCTGTCGCACGACTGAACCAGGAGACTGGATCAGTCGTATGATTATAACATGAGATTGGCTCAGTCACACGACTGAACACTCAGTCGTGCGAATGGATCAACCGCATGGCTCAATCGCACGATTGAACCATGCTAATGGTTCAGTCGCCCGAATGAGCAACCCTAACCTATAAATACCACCTAATTCGTGAAAAAATGTAAGCATTCAATCCACTTCGACTCCAGACGTACCCTAGCCATCCAGAAGCCTCTAAGTTCGTACTCCAAGTTCATAGAACGCTGTAGATCGATTCCTAATCGATTCTTGACGTTAGATTCAATACGTTATTGTTTCTACGTGCGTTCTCACTGATTGGATCGCCAATCAAATAGGATTCCGCACTATTTGGTTTGGTTAACACGTTAATCAGTTGGTGTTTCGTTCAAATACCAGATCCTAACATTCTTCCAACAAAAAGGCTTGAGAATTCCGCAAAGCAAGACCATCTTACCAATTTCAATAGTTAAGCACAAAATTAGAAGTTCATCATACATCAAACAATCCAGGGTTCTAACTTCTGATGATGACTTCAATAATCAAAGAGGAGTTAAGAGTGTCAAAAGAAACAATAATCAAATTATGTAACAATCACATGATTTTCATTCAAGAGATAAAACAAAATTATTTCTAAAAATAAAAAAACATTTTCAATTTCTTTACAGAAACAGGGATCAAAGATTTGACTACTCATGTCACTCTTCTGTTGAAATTGATCAGATGAAATCAAAAGGAAACTAACATAAATCCATCAAAGCTTAATCCTCTAAACCAAAACCTAGAGAAAAGTACCAAGAAGTGACTATCATGGATAGGAACGGAAAACCAAAGACCATCACGGCTTGGGTTCCATATTGTAGTTAGTGATTTTTATGCTTGTAGGGTCATCCATACAGGTCCAACAGTTTGTGGTATGCAGATAGTGGATGCTCCCGAGACGTGATAGTAGACAGTTCCCTCCTTTATGACTTCAAGCATATACAAGGAACTACTGTAGTATTTGGGGGAGATTCACAAGGTGGCAGAATTATAGGTGTAGGATCTGTAACAAACGGATTGCTGAGCTTTGATAAAGTGAACTATTGTGAGGAACTAAACTTTAATCTTCTTAGTGTGTCTCAGCTCTACAACAAGAAATATTCCACTCACTTCACAGACACTCATTGTTACATTCTGAAACCAGGATTTCAAATTCCTGAAGAATGTGTTGTCTTGAAGACCCCAAGGAAGAATAATACCTATATCTTAAACCTTAATGATGTAATTCCTAAGGAAGAAACATGTCTTTTATCCAAAGCATCATTTGATGAGTCACAACTAAGGCATAGACATTTAGGACATACAAATTTCAAAAACATGAATTGATTTGTCAAAGGAAACCATATAATTAGTTTACCTCAAAAAGAATTTCATTTCACTGACCACTGTTCTGCATGTCTCAAAGGGAAACACCACAAATCATCCCACAAACCAAAACTTGTGAAAACAAACAAATCTCCATTGAAACTTCTTCATATGGATTTGTTTGATACAACTCATTTTATGAGCATGGCAAAGAAAAAAATATTGTTTGGTGATCACTAATGACTTTTCAAGATTTACATCGGTTTTCTTTCTACTTCATAAAAATGAAGTGTCCCAATTATAGAAAAAGTTCATCATTAAAATTGAAAATCGACTTGACCTTAAAGTCGAATCAAGTAGAAGTGATAATGGGACTGAATTTAAAAATGAAGATCTTAGTTCATTTTGCACAAACAAAGGCATTGCTCATCAATTCAGTGCAAGTAGAACTACTTAGCAAAAATGTGATAGCTGAAAGGCGAAATACAACAATGATTGAAGCAGTACGAACAATGCTAGCGATGCTAAACTGCCAATTATCTTTTGAGCAGAAGTAGTAATACATCATTCTTTGTTCAAAATCAAACTTTGATTGTCGAAGAAAGCAACAAGACTCCTTATGAACTTATATTTCATAGAAAACCATTCATTGGATTTTTTGAGTCATATGGCAGTCCTGTCTTAATATTGAACACCCGAGACCGTTTGGGAAAGTGTTCTCGTAAGTCTGATGAGGGATTATTTGTTAGTTATTCCTCTGTCTCAAAGGATTTTAGAGTGTTTAATCCTAGATTAAACATTATTGATGAATGAACTAATGTTCAATTCAATGAGCATTTTTTCCCTAAATCTATAAATGGTTCTGATTGACTGTTTGATATTGACTCTTTTACAAGGTTGTTTGATCAGTTTCACTTGTCAACTGCATGAAACTTGCTATCTATTGGATTATCTACAACAGTAGAAAGAAGAGATGATTTTTCAATGATTCCTCCTAGATCTTCTGATCAATACCCGCCTTCTTGTCCTTAGAGTTGTTCCCTTTGTTACATCTACCTCTCGCTGGGGTAGTCATAATGTAGATGTTCCATTACAAGCTGATCCTGTCAAACAGGAACATCCAAATGTGAGTGTTTCAACTGAAGGTGGTCCAAGTACGATTCCATCTCCTTCAGAAGCATCGTCTAATGAAGTGAGAAATCAAGAACCAGCCACAGCACCAGTTGAAACTATGAGAAACCAAAATGATGAAAGCCAACAAAGTGCTATTGATACTGAAGTTGAAATTGGTGACGACTTTTTGATTATTTTCATCACTCTCCCACATCACAACACAAAGATGCCTTACCAAGATGATCTAAATGACTCCAAACTTGATATATCAATTGTTGGTGACTCAATTCCAACCACCATGATACACAAGAATCATCCAGTTTCAAGCATTTTGGTGAACTAGATTAGCGGGTGACAAGAAGCAAGTCAAGTATTGCAAACATCTATTTGTTTTCTTGCTTCCTATGTCAAACATTTCCCACGAATATAAAAGAGGCTCTTCAAGACAACAACTGCATCGAGGCAATGCAGGAAGAATTGCTCCAGTTCAAGAAGTAAGAGGTAAGGCAACTAGTAGACCTTCCCGAAGGACAATACCCTATCGGTACCAGATGGCTATACAGGAACAAGACTAATGACCAGGGCATCGTCATCGAAACAAAGCAAGATTGGTTGCATAGGGCCACACTCAGGAAGAAGGAATACATTATGAAGAAGAGTTTGCTCTTGTTGCCAGATTAGAAGCAATGAGACTTTTCTTGCATATTCTGCATCCATGAAATTCAATGTATATCATATAGATGTAATGTGTGCTTTTGTTTATGGAAAAATAGCAGAAGAAGTATATATGAGTCAGCCACATGGATTTGAAGATCCGGATTTTCCTCACAGGGTATACAAGCTTGACAAAGCCTAGTATGGTCTTCACCAAGCACCCAGAAAGTGGTATGAGACTCTATAATCTTTCCTTCTTGAACATGGATATGTGAGAGGAATGATTGATCAGACTCTCTTTAGAAAAGGAAAAGATATGTTGTTGGTTCAGATTTATGTGGATGATATCATCTTTGGCTAAACAAACAAGCAACTTTGTAAAGACTTTGAAGACCTTATGCACTCAAAATTCCAAAATGAGTGCTAAGGGGGAACTCACATTCTTCTTAGGAGTGCAAGTTCAACAAACAGCTAATGGAGTTTTCATCAATCAATCAAAATATGTGGAAACAATGCTGAAGAAGTTCCAATTTGCAAATTGTCAGTCCATTAGAACTCCTGTAGATACAAAATTGAAGATTGGTCCTGATCTTGAAGGCAAATAAGTGGATCAGACTCACTATTGATTTGTGACAGGCTCACTTATGTATCTAATAACTAGTACACCTGACATAATGTTTGGTGTTTGTGTATGTGCCAGATATCAAGTAGATCCCAAGGAATCACATGTGAATGTTGTGAAGAGGATATTCAGATATCTCAAGGGCAAGCCTGCACTTGGATTATGGTATTCAAAGGAAGGGGATTTCAATCTCTATGCCTACACTAGCAGTGACTATGGGGGATGAAACTTAAACAGGAAGTCCACATCTGGCGGTTGTCAATTTCTTGGTCCCAGGCTGGTCTCCTGGCAGTGCAAGAAGCAGAAAAACATGTCTGTTTCAATAGCAGAGGCTGAGTACATAGCAGCATCTGCTTGTTGCTCTCAAGTTCTCTGGATTCAAAACCAGAATCTTGATTATGGTTTTAACTTCTTGCACACTCCACTTCATATTGACAACAAAGCAGCAATGTTTATAACAAACAATCATGTTCAGTACTCAAAAACAAAACTTATTGAAATCAAATATCATTTTTTGAGAGGTTGTGCTGGAAAAGGGTTAATAAAATTGATTCTGGTTCCCACTAATAATCAATTAGTTGATTTATTCACTAAGGTATTTGATCCTAGTCGGTTTGAATTCTTAGTCCAATCAATTGGCATGATTAACCTCGAGTGAAAATCAAAAAAACTTTCAAAAACATTCAAATATTAACAAAAATACAAAAAAGAAGTCATTTTGTTGAAGTATTTATTTTATACTTTTGGGAATTGATATAATTATAGTCGTTATATCATTCACTGTGCTTATTTCAAAATCTCAAAGACTGACTTGACTTATCGATATATGGGTAGACTCAACTTGGAAAAGAAGATAAATGCTATGATGAAGTAAAAACTCATATTTTTCTGTGAAGCATTCATCTCATAGTATCAGTAAGTATTGGCTTATCTAAATGTGTGTGTGTGTAGTAACCTAAGCACCCCAGGTAATGATATTTTATGAACCTCATTCCACCTCATCATTTTCTTCTCTGTTTTGCTAAGCAAATATCTAGAGAAACAAACACATAGTGCCGATGTCATGATCCAAAAGCATTCCCAATGTGGTACACATCCACCTTGGATGAATAAATAAAAGAATTACATTTCTTGTGAATAAACAAAAAGAATCCAAATAAGGATCACCTTCCAAAGTAAAGTGAAAAAGAATCCCAATGAGGATCAAATAAACAAAAGGATCAAAGTAAAAGAATCCTAATGAGGATTAATCAAAATGAGATTTCATAATTTAAATGACTTGGTCATGTAAGTTGTGATAAAGTTATACCATGCATTTCATACGGTTGGTTGATCTTGCCATGCTTTTGAGTGTAAGGTACATGTTGAATTCTCAATCAAACCAAAACATGATAAAGATCACTAGCATCAAAATATTAATCAAGTACGAGTTTAAGAGGACAAACATACCTATAATCAATATGTTCATGATTTTGTCTATTTTACTAACAACTGCTTGCACTTGTGAAAGGTAAAATTGATATGATCCCAAGAAAGGTATATCTTCTTTTCATGTACAAATAAGAAAACAAACATCACAAAAATATTTTCCATTCAAAATTTTAAAATCTTTAAAGTTTTTATCCAATATGGATATAAACTTTAGGGGGAGTAATCAAAATTTTGATCATTATGTATAGTTGTTTCTCATCTTAAAAATTACAAAATCTGCAAATTTGATTGTGTTGGTGCAAAAGTTATACCATAGTATCTCAATGTATTTAGATTTATGGAAGCACAAAAGTCCAAGATCAGTCAAACCTGGGAAAATTGTATCACAACTGGTGTTCAATTCAATCGAAGCAAGAATTGACAAGCCATGCAACAGTCAAAACTTCATAAATATCAAATCATCAGACACATCTTCATAACAACAAAAACCAGAAGACTCATCTTCATAAAAGTCAGAAAATCAGCTTAAAACAACCAAATCCGTCAATTGTAGAAACATTCATTTTTTACAAGTTCAAATATTAATTTGGGTAAGAGCATTGGTTAACGTGGGTGAAGGTAACCCAGTGATATAAACAATACCGGTAATTGTTTTGATTCAAGAAAACATAAATAAATTAATGCGGAGAACTTTGGTCTACCGCATTTCTTTCAATACATATGCGTACAACAAGTTTTTAAGTATTGAAAACTTATGCGGACAAATTCGGTCTTCCGTATTTGTTTATGCGGATAACTTTTTGTTCTCCTGCATTTGTTTATACTGAAAAGTTTGCTCAATCGCATTTCTTTTAATGCGGGTAATCATCGCTGAAACTTTTTTGTGCATCTGTATCAAAAATAAATAAAGTGTCCTTACACTCTTCAGTCATGATGGTTGAAGATCAAAAAATGCGAACAACTTAAGTGTTCTGTCGCATTTGTTGAAATAAATTTTGTAATCTAAAATTGTCCAAACGCATTTGCTATGGTACACAAATGCCGACAAGTTTTACACTTTCGCATTTGATTCAGTACACAAATGATGATTAGTTTTTACTCTTTCACATTTGCTACAATGTTACCTCCGCATTTGTTTTAAAACTTGTAAGGTTTGTAAAAGCAATTAATTTACTAATTAAATAGATTTCAAAGGGTTATTTAATACATTCCAATTTGACAGACTTAAAGTGCTACGAGCGTTTTTCATTGTTCTTCATCCACCATAATCATCATCACTCACCTTGGGGTTCTAGTATTCATCCATTATCATTTATCCTTGATTTGGATTCTAAACATTAGATATATCAAAATAAGGTGATTATCAGTGAACTTCATGACGTAAACTGTTGGACTCATGATGAACTTAGAACCCTAGGTCAAGAAACTATCATAAAGTTAACCTCAAACTAATGATTGATAGACATTTTCAAGTGCAATGAACTTAACGGTGATGAAAATAACAATGAACTATTGATTTTCAAAACCCTAGTTTCATTGCTTGAACAAAGGATCAAGAAAAAGAAATTGTCAACATTAAAACTTATGTTTTAGTGTTAAAAGATGCTAAAAACAGATAAGATTATCAAAGATAAGCATAAAAATACAATTAAATTGGGTATCTATTACAAAATCAAGTTAGGTCAAATTCTTATGGAACAATACCTATGAACTCTTAGTTTTGACCAAGCAAAGTTAAATTGAGAAAAGTCAACTTGATTTCAACTATGAAATTTGATGCTTATAATTCAACTACAAACTCAAATGTCTCTAATTCAGGAATCAATGACTAATCTCACATGGAGCAAGCTCCACAATGTTGATGGTTATCTTGACCCTGATGTACCCGAGGCTGAGGGTGTTAGAGATATGATCAGATTTATCTCTACCAATAGAATTATTTATGCCATCACAGTCAGACCAGTTATCTATGAGCACTTCATAAGGTCTTTCTGGAGCACTACTAAAGTAGTGAAGATTGATGGTGTCAAGACTCTTTCTGGAAGAATCTCAGATGATCATACCTTAGCCATCATTGAACAAACTGTGAGACAGTGTCTACAGTTTGGTGATGAAGCTGATACTCCCTTTGAGTTTGAAGATGATTTGATTACAACATTCTTTGCAAACATTAAATATGAGGGAGGCTTTGAAGGAAAACAAATTGTGAAAGGATTGGTGGATCTACAATAGAGATTTCTTATTCCCATCTTCTAACATTGTTTATCCAAGAGGAAGACAAGATAAAATGACATCCCCATCACCACTCCATCTGCCATATGTGCTTTATGCATTAACATACCATTTAACATGCCTGCCTATATATTCAATGGTCTGGTGTCTAACATCCAAGATAGAAGAAGACACATGTTTCTCATGTAACCAAGGTTTCTACAATGCTTCATTAGTGAGGCATTTTTAGAGATTATGCCTGAAAGACCAGTGATGGTATTCCTCGCTACAATGCAAAATCCTACAAGTACATCAAGTAGAGAGATCCATGGAATTTTTATAGTGGAACATTCTTTCCTTTGTTGCCATGGATGTTATAGCAGATCAATCAAGAAGAAGTTACTGAAGAACAAGAAGAAAAAGAAGCTCCTATTAATGTGCATGATCTTGAAGAAGAACAACAAGCTGCTCCTCATCAACACCATGTTGATGAGCATGTTGAGGAAGCTGAAGATAGACAAAGGCCAGTGTCACCACAGGTGGATGAAGGTGGTGATGTTCACACTGGTCCTTCTGTTCAAGAAGCAGATATTGCATCACCATTTATCCCATCTCCCATTCACTCACCTCATGTATCTCCAATTCATCATCATCATATTTCTCCTATCTAATCACCACCCGTTGCTGCTGAACCTGTTGAGTCTGGTGAATCTACCAGCTCTTCAAAGGTATCCAAATCATCTTCTGAAGAGGAGGATCACACCATCACGATGCCTGAAAGACAAGCTCCATCTGAGGCAGGTCCTTCTGAAAGTTATGCTGAATTAGAAGTCAACTTGCCTGATAAGAAAGATGAAATGATCTCAGAGTTGTTACAGAAAGTGGGTCGGATGGAAAAACTCCTTGACATAAGGTCTCGTATTATCAAGGATATACTTCTAGAGTTGGATGAAAAAGAAAAAGAACTGAACGATCTCAAAGAGAAATATCAAGCTGAAAAGAAAGAAAATGATAACCAGATAGAAAGACTCAAGGCTGATCTTCAACAAGCAAAAGATGAGATTAGTGGGCATCTAGATACTATCACTCTACAAAAAAATTCCATGGAAGAACAAGAGAGCATGCTTGAAGTACAAACAGACATCATCTCTGATTTGTAAAACAGATTGAGACTTTGACTAAAAGAGTCTCTGAACTGGAGATGTAAATCATGATTAAGCAAGAAATGGAAAAAGAAAAGGAAGAAAAAGATGATGAGTCCAAAAAGGAGAAGAAAGATGAGAGTGAAAAGGAAAAGGAAGATGATAGTTCTTCAGGTGAGAGTGATGATAATGGCAATGACTCTCCACCTGCAAAGAAGCCAAGAACTTCTGAGCAAGTAGAAGAGTCTGGTCCCGGTAAGACTAGAAAAGAAGAACAAAGTATGGAAATGGTGGTATACTCAACTGAGCAATCCGTAGGAGCCAAAGATGAGGAATCTAAGCTTCAAAAGATGATAAAAGAGCTGGATATTTACTCCTCTAGAAAATTCATTGTTGATGAAGAATTTTGGGATTTTGTGAGAGACCAAAGACCTACTATTGAACACATAATGTTAATTCCTCACTCTCTTATGCCATTAAAAAGGAGTCAAGTTTACAGATTGTACCAGCTGTCACCTTATCTAATGAGCAAAAGAAAATTATTAGAAAACTTTGTGAAGAAATACAAGAAAAAGAAGAATCAATAGAGAAAGATCAAGAAAAACAAAAAGAATAATTAGTTGAGAAAGCAAAAGAAACAGAAAAGAAAGAAGCTGAACAATCAAATCCCTCATCATCTGGTCCAGACTGCATACTTAAACCAGGAAGAGAAAGTACCTCTTTGAAAAGGTGAAAGGGAAAAGGCCTATAGAAGAAGAGGTACCTGTCAAAAAGAAACAGAAAGATGATCCTGGAAGCCTAGTTGCAATAGTTGAATAAAGCCTCAATCTGTTTAAGGAGGTTATGTGGTTGATGAACCAATAACTAAATAAAGCGCAATCAAGGCTGAAACTTCAGTGGAGGAAATGGTTACAAACCGATGATCTAGTGATTAAAGCCATGTTTCTAATCAATCACAGTTATGATGCAGATGAAGTGTTTGGCATGACATATGAAGCCATGGTTGAAGAAGAAGATAAGTTGAACAAGCTTCTGGACCCCTCATTTGTGACTGAGTATGAGACGACACAAACACTCAAGTCACCTGTGTCACCTACCCCAACCAAATCTCACAAGGCTAAAACTCCTCAATCACTGTATCCTAATCCCTATGGTATTATTGATAGGGAAATGAAGGATTACTTCTCTGAGAAAGGATACACCAAAAGAAAATTTGGGAATATGAAGACAAATTCCTTAAGCTCTGCAATCCTCAGATTAATCAATGAGAAGAAAGAAAGATTAAAGAAAACTTGAAGAAGAGATTTGCAGGATCGGTTTTTGTCACTTAACATATTTGTTTTCTCTCAAACTCAATGAATCACACTTAGTTTGATGATGCAGAATCCCTTCTAAGAGTTGATAATAATATACTAAGTAATCAAAACACAAGAAGATAATTTTTAAAGTACTTGTATATATTACTTCTTAACTCAAACTATTACAAGACTCTTACAAGCATATTACATAAGTTACAATGAGAAACTATATATACTATCACCTACAGTCGGATATACTTTGATACCAACTAGAAACCTATGACTAATGCAAATACTACATTGCTAAAGACAATGTATAATAGATAAAATATTATTTAAGATATGGTATTCATGACATGTCCATGACTTACCTTTTGCCACCAACTAAAGTTGGTAACTGTACTAACTGATAAGAAATGAACAGTGGAATAAAGTATGGTCAACTACATGGGTGTGGGAAAGCACCACGCAGTATCACAGAGATTTGCGGTGGAGTGTCAGTAGGACCATACTTATATCCACTGGTTCATAGTAGGTTCTTCTGAAGGTTAACTGGCTTCGGAAGAACAAGTTCTTCCGAAGCCATTTATACTTCGGAAGAGGCTCTTTCTTCCGAGGCTTGAGACATTCTTCACATCTTTCATACTTCGGAAGTCATTGTCTTGATTTTTCCTAAGTGTTGAACTTCGGAAGAAGGAAGATTTTGTCTTTGGAAGTTGGAGTTTCTCTTCGGAAGCTCCTTCCGGCCTAAGCTTTGGAAGCTCAACATTTGCCTTCGGAAGTTCTTCATTTGCCTTAGGAAGTTCTTCATCAGTTGCACCAAAATAGTCTAAGTGTTAGTTTTTGTTGCACCAGCCTTACTTGATCCAACAAACTCCTCCCGGCTGATGCTACCAAAACCTCACTTGTTTCTGCTTCTCAAACTTTCAGCACCAGGGAAAGAAGATGCTTATCTATCTCTTTGTTCTTCCCAGATGTGGTGCTGAGAAGCTTGTCCAAATCATTTGTGGACAGGAGATGCAGTCTATCACTTTGAATGATATGTACCCTCTGTTGTGGCCCTCTGAAGAGAGTTAGTTTATGGGAGTTGTACTCATACTCCCATCTAACTATAGACTCAAGTTCAGGACCTTCAACCATTTGAAGAAAGGCTTTGCCTTTGGTTTCTGACCCTTCCCTTTCATCTTTCTCTCTCAGTTTTAACTCCTCTTCAATCTTGGTCTTAGCGGTTAGCTCGGCTAGATGAAGACTACTCAGATGATTTTTGATATGAGCAGCTACCTCAGAGTTGGAGGGGTTGAAGAATGGCTTATGTGCTAACTCAGCAATATCAAACCTGCTTAAGTGTAGCAGAGATGTGGCATTAAGCCTGTTTATTTTGCCATTCTCTCTCTCAACAACAAAGTTGTGAGAAGAGTCTTCGAAACTCCACTGGATTATCTTCTTTCTTGGCACAAGGGGCTGGCTTGGTACCCTGTCCCCTTTCTTTAAATCCAGTAGATTCACCAGACTTCTTCTTAGCTTCTTCTCTTCTTCATTTAGTGAGTCAGATTTAAGGCCAAAGAGTTTAACGGCTTGGTCCAATGTTCCTCTTCGCAGATCAAGGAATTGTTCTCTAGTGAGGAAACATGAGGAGCCATCAATGTAGGTTAGCTTGACTAACCCCTCCTCACAGAAGATATCACTCAAAGTAGTACACTTGATGAGCTTCGTCTTGATCTCCTTGAATTCTTCTAAGGAAAGATGTTTAGAAGGCTAAGAGGATGACTTGGGTGGTTGTTGGGTAGGTAATGATGTTTGGGTTCTAGGGAGTGTTTTGGGTTTGAGGATGGGGAGTTGAGGTGGTTGTGGTAAGGAAGAGGGTAAGGTTGATGGTGTGCGTTCAGGAGTGTATGGCTCAAAGGTTGGCTCAGTTTTGATGGGAAAAAGGAAAGGGATTGGTTCAGGTTAGGGTTGGGGTTGAGGTGTTGGTGTGGAAGTCGTCCCCTGTACTGTCCGGTACATCTCTTTCCTTCTTCTTGTGCGAATATCAGCCTTGATGTCACTGACATGTCGTTGCAGGGTCTTCTCAGACATAGGACCCACTTGCCTGCCAAAGAAGCCATGAGCCCTTAGATAGTCTTTCATCTTGGCTTTGTCACCTAGCTTCTTGACAGCTGCAAGTCTAGCTTCTTCCTCCTTCTTCTTCCTCTCTCTCAGTTTCTCCTTGGCAACCTTCTTTCTCTCTTCCTCCATTTGATCTTGCTCTTTCCTAAAAAGCCACAAGATCATGTCATTGTTGTGAGGAGACAATTCCTCAAGGGAGAACCCCTGGAGCTTAGGAAAGCTATCCTTTCACTCCTCAGCTGCTGGTCAGCTTCTTCTTTATTTCTCCTCATTTTGTTCCTCTAAGGCCAACCTTGCTGCTTCTTCTTTTTGCTCAATCTGCAGCAAAGTTGCCTTTTCTAACTCAGTTAGCTCCTCTAGTGGTAGCAAGAGCACATCTTCACTAACAGCTCCAAGATTGACAAGCTTGTCAATGATCTCCACCCTCTTCTTATTGTTGATAGCCTCCTGGTTGGCTGCAGCTGCTTTTCTACTTGTAGCTAGCAACTTCCCAGTGGGGAGTCTATATTTTCTTTTATGCTTTTCTAACCTTTCTTCCTCTTGAAGTTCTTCCGCAGTCATCTTTCTCTTCCCTTTGGTGTCTTTGGAAGTTTTAGACTTTGGAGGTTCTTGTGTAGAGGTTTCAGGTTGAGAGGTGGTGATTGGAACAAGAGGTAGTGATGATGTTTGAGTGAGAGGTAGGCTGAGAAAGTCCTCACTATTTACCTCAGATGCTAGTTCAAGAACTGCATTTGTCACAATTAGATTATCGAATAGAGAAAATAACCCTTCCACAGCTTCAATATCAGCTTCAGAAGTTTGAAATGGTTCTTCTGAGGCTTTGACTTCAGCTTCGGAAGTATGTGGGATTGCGCTTTCTGTCCCAACTGTTTCAGTTACTGGGCCATCAGTCCTCATTTCCCCTTCGAATTCAATCTCAGGTTTAAATTGGACCTTAGGTTGACCAACTTCTTGGACAGTGGTAGAAGGTGCATTCAACCTTTGAAGCTCCTCAGCTCTAAAGTACACCACAACAACATCTGGGCTTGGTTGCTCCAAAGAAGATCCCATGAGGAACTTGGAAAAGAACCATGTTTAGATCTTTGAGGATCCTTGGGTCAATTTGAAGAACAATTGGAGGAGGCTTAGGGAAAGCTGAAGCTTGTTGAGTAGGATATTTTGAAGTTAGAATTAAAAGTGCTAAACTTTGTGGTTCCTCATGTGTTTGTCTCTGAACACTCTCCCCTATTTTGGTAGCATTATCTTAAGAGCTTGATGAGCTGGAGGAAGAGGTCAAGGAGACCTGAGTTGGTACATGCCTAACAGATCTCTTAATCTGTTTCTCAGCTAGTTTGGCCTTGAGACTTTCAATCTCAAGTTGTTGAGTGGCAGACCTATCCTCTAAAGTCTTAACCCTGGATTCAAGGTTTGAGACTTTAGAAAGTAGGTCTCTTATGGTGAGTTTCATATTTCCCTCATCTTCTTTTGAAGAATCATAAGGAGATGAGGTAACATATCTCGTATGTTCATCCTTAGCACCATATGTGGTTTCTTGGCACCATGATTTCCTTTGCCTAATGATGTCTCTTTCAAAGTCATCAAAGATCATGTTTGTCGTAGATTCAGTCTCAAAGATGTTACCACTTCCCTGAAGGTCCAATGAGGATCCTTCAGTAGTGGCAGCTGAATCTACATGAGTCCTATCCACACAAGTGGGACTCACCTCAGTGTGGGCTTGCTGATGGGGGCTAGAGATAAGAGGTCTCTCTAGGCTCAGTTGATCCTTAAGAGGGTTTTGTGGATCAACTTCATTGCCTTGAAGAGACATAATCTCCTCATCAGTTCCAATAAGTATGTTAGTAAAGGATATAGAGGTTATGCTTAATGACCGGGGACTTTGATCAATGTCTAATGGCATTGAGCCTTTGAGAGGGTTGTCCCTTTTTGGCTGCTCAGGAGAGTATAGTGACTCATCCTGAGTGGTTTCAGCTTGGGTTTCAGGCTCATGGGATTGAGACTGAGGAGACTCAATACCCATATTGAGGTCAAATGTGAAGGAAGGTGTGACCTCAAATTGAGTGGGAGCCCATGTTTCCACTCTAGTCTTTTTGGATTGAACACGGGGGCTTGTTCAATCAGAGTAGATTGAACAAGGGTTCGTTTCAGACGTCTCTGATATGTGATTTTCATGGGGTGAGAAGGTAGATTTGGCCTTGTGATAGTTCTTGCTTGTGTGGGTTTATCACCTGTGGGGTTAACAAGGATGTCACCATGAGCTATGTGCTAAATCATACCTGGAAGAATTACAGTATGTCTTCCGGTGAAGTTGGTGGACATCCTCTTCAACACTTTGAAGATGGTCGGCCTCATGCGAGGGACAGGCAAAGCAGCTGCATAGACAAGCTTGCTCTGGTCCAACTCATAATTGATGATGTGCTGAATGAACTAGGGATACATGTAAAATGTTTCCCTTTGAAGGTTCCCCATCAAGTTGGTTAGTACAAACCTTGAATAGTTAAATCGGAGGCCTTTTACCAACCCATGAAGGCATCCTAGTTCCTATGGGGTTTGATCCCATCCCGTAGACTTGTTGGCAAGCAGTGAAGGACTATGTGCAGCAGGAACTTCTAATGGTAAGAGAAGTTGAACTTGTACATCGTTGACGTGCTCACATCACCGCCATATCCCATTTGGGTATATATGTCATCAAGATCTGCTTTGGGGAATTCTATAAAAGAGCCTTCATCATGAAGCTGTAGATGCTCCCTGATGACCAGTTCAGATATGATCAATTCCTGACCACAGATGCTCGACGTAAGAACCCTAACTCCGTTCAGGGTTAAAATCTGTCTGTTCCCCTAAAATTCAGCCATGTGGTTTGAATAAACAGTGGGGTTGATAATTAGGGCTGTGAAGTAGGTGGATTGGGTTAGGAAGGAGATGATTTCAGAGAAGTTAGCATCCTTGGACGAATCAAGGAGTGCGACTTTATTGTGCTGAGGGTTTGAAGGATCGACTTTTGTCACTTAACACTTGGATTTCTCTCAAACTCACTTATACTACACTCAGATCAGATGAAGTAGAATCTCTTCTAAGAACACAAAGAAATAATTTTCAAGGCACTTGTACATATTTCTTCTCAACTAAAAGTATTACAAGACTCTTACAAGCATGAAACAAGAGTTACAATAAGAAACTATATATATTAGATCCTACAGCCGGATATACTTTGATACCATCTAGAAACCTAAGATTAAAGCATATACTACAATGCTAAAGTTAAGGTATCTTAGATAATGTATTATCTAAGATATGGTAGTCATGACATGTCCATGACTTACCTTTTGTCACCAACTAAAGTTGGCAACTGTACTAACTGATAAAGGTAAACAGTGGAATAAAGTATGGTCAACTACATGATTTTTGAGAAAACGCCATGCTGTATCTCAGAGGTCTGTAGCGGAGTGTTAGAGAGACCATACTGTTGGGTTTGTTGGACCAAATCAAACTAGTTTAACCATTTAAACTTGAAAACGCAGCGGATTAACATCAAATAAATTATCATTTGTAATCTGAAAATAAGGTTCATTTCATGACAATAACAAACCCAAGAACATAAGGATCTTATATATGTGTTTGAACTAGCTATCAACTACAAATAACAACCAAAAAAAGCCATACATACTACCTTTAGTATGCTGCTGAAAATCGAGAAGTAGATGGAGAGAATGATGTTCTTGAACAGCCAAAACACCAAGAAGAGGTTTCCTCAAGCTTCCATACCCACAAGCACCAAGCAAGCACCTTTGTTGCTAGGATTTCATCACCAAAAACGAACCTAATAGGCTGCTGAAAACCCATTTTCAGCCGAAATCAAAGCTGCTGAAAAACCCTATTACAACCGAGATATTCTTCTAGATCGGAGGGGTTTGTGCCTTGAGGTTCTTGCATATATGAGAGAGATCAGAGATTGGAGTGTATGTGTGTGTTCATGGAGAGAATAATCTCAAGAGAGAACCAAAACAAAACAAAAGGGATAGGCTACCAAGAGGGGGCGGCCGAATCCCCTATTAGGGTTGTTCCCAACTTTTTATTTTCCCCAAAGGTCCTTACATATTAATCTTTTGTTAAACTAAATATTAATATAGATATATATATATATATAATTAACCTTTTAATTATATAACATACACACACTTTTATTATTTGATGTTATTTAACTAAATTAAACAACATTACAAATAATATCCATGAACAAAATATCCATATAAGTTGTTCAATCTCATATGCAACTTATTTAGAAAACCCATTTTCTAAATTGGTGTATTTATTTAATTGCATGATCATATCATCAATTAAATATTAATTGGTGTTTGCTAAGCTTGTTATTGGGTATGACCCGACTTGGATCATAACGTACTAACCACATCAATGTTCTATGTGTCTTGGGCATAAAGAATCCAACAATCTCCAACTTGCACAAGATACATAGAAGATTGATGCAAGCAGTAAATACCGCCTAACGACGGTTTACTACCCTTAATACGCATGACTTTAAAGCCATTCAATAACATCATGCCCTTCAAGTTCCAAACTTGAAATGATTTAGGTGAATCGATCATCTATCCTTTTGTTACAGACGTCATGTTAAATCCAAGGACATAGAATGATCATTCCTTGTTGATTTAACTTAATCAGGCCTTAGACATCTTGCTCTCAACGAATAAGAGGAACAAATCCCATCTTGACTGCATACGTTTCTCATAATCACCTTGTGTCACACCTGAACATAGCCTTATGTACTGTCCATTATTTCAGAACAGTGAAGAACTAACTCAAGGTATAACATTTGGTGAATATCAAAACCCAATATGCATCTCAGGTCTGAGGATACTAAATGATATTCGCCTTTACTCAAAATTACTTATGATCAATCAAAGAGATTCTATGTAGTAAAATTTGAGACGCGGGTAAGTCCAATATTTGCATCCCACAAATATCTATGAACCTTGGTAGCAACCAATTGCTCTATATTCATACCTTATGAATATCTACCAATTCCATGTTCATAATAGTCTTACATTCATATTTGTTCCCACAAATATGACCGACTACGGACATTTAGAATAATAAACATATTCATGGATATAAACATGCTAAAAAGGGAACATAACTCAAATATATAAAAGAGTTAAATATTAAATTGTTCCATATTTTATATGCTAAACAGATCAATTCTAATCACCAGAAAATCGAAGTCCTAAGGCACAAGTATGACCCTCATACTTTGCCCTCAACAAGGAGCTTCGTTAGTGGATCAGCAATGTTTTGATCTTTATGAACTTTACGAATACATATCTTTACCCTTTTCAACTCCATCCCTTATGATGTTGAATCTCCGCTCAAGGTGCTTAGTCTTTTGATGAGTACGGGGTTCCTTGATTTGAGCAATCCCACAATTACCAATGATTTCTAGGGGGTCTTGAATGGTAGAGACCACCCCTAGATAAGCAATGGACAAATTTATCCATGCAGCTTCCCAAGCTGCCAATGAAGCGGCTATGTATTCGGATTTTTGTAGTGAACAATGCTACCGTGTCTTGCTTTGAACCTTTCAAGGACACTTCTCCTCCATTCATAATGGAAGTATACCCCGATTGTGATCGAAAAACATCTCGATCAGTTTTGGAAGCCTGCATCCGTGTAACCCTTTACAACGACTTCCTTTTCAATAGATCTGTATATTAGAAACATATCCTTAGTCATACTAAGGTATTTCAATATACTTTTAAGAGCCATCCGATGGTTATTTCTATTGGTATCTACTTTGTCATACTTAATAAGCATGACTCGTCCGGTCTAGTGCATATCATCACACAAATGATGGATCCTATAGCAGATGCGTATGGGATATCATTCATTTGATTTTGCTCATCCTATGAGCTTGGACATTGACACGTAGTCAACACTGTCCCTCCTTGAATAGGTACCATACCTTTCTAAGAGTTTTTCATCTTGAACCTTTTCAAGATTTTATCAATATATATGCACTTTGGTTTAACCCTATCAACCACCTCGATCTATCCTTATAGATCCTTATTCCAAAATATGGGTGGCTTAAACGAGATCTTATATGAAAAACATCTTCCAAGCTAGGTTTTAACACCTTTCAAGGTTGGAATATTATTTCCAAATAGTAGTGTGTCATCAACATACAACACTAAGAATACAATTATGCTCCCACTAGCCTTCATATATATACACAACCTTCTCGGTGCTTGTTTCAATCCATAGATTGATCACTTTAACTTATATACATTATTAGGATGTCATGGATCGACAAAACCATCATGCTGAACTATATGGACAGTCTCTTCGAGATGTCCATTAAAAAAAAAGGTTTTGCCATCCATTTGCCAAAACTCATATTAGAATATGCAGTTATGGCACATGATATCCTAATCGACTTAAGCATTGCCACGGGCGCAAGAGTTTCATCATAATCAACCAATTGAGTTTGATGGAAACCTCATGATATAAGTATTTGACTTATAAGTATTCAAGTCTCCATGCATATCTGTTTTCATCTTGAAAACCCACTTGTATCCAACCGGTTTGGAGTTAAGTGTAGGGTCAACCAATTCTCAAACTTGGTTGTTATACATGGATTGCATCCTTACATTCATGGCTTCTAGCCATTTGTCCCAATCCAAATTGGACATAGCATCTTGGTATATGGTTAGCCTACAGGGTCAACCACATAGCATCCATTCTTGGAATATTCATATCACTTAGATGGAATACTAACTCTACAAGATTTGTGAACGTTTTGTGTATATTTATCAACCTCTTGATTATCATCAACAACCTCTTGTTGGTAGCTAGTGTCAACCAAAAGTGTACCGGCTTGTGGATTTTGATTTTTATCAAGTTCCACAGTTCTATACGTCATTCCTTCCATAAAGAACTCGGTTTCCAAGAACTTATCCTTTCGAGCAATAAATACTTTTGCTCCGTTGAGTCAAAGAAACAGTATCCCATACAGTCTCTATGGATTCTCAACTAATCTACACTTTCTTGGTTTGGGTCATATTCAAAATATGAGACTTAAAGAGCAATGCGAAAACCCAAAATGATAAAGATGGTAAGCTCAGAGCCATAATAAATTGAACCATATCCAAATAGGGTTCAGTTTCTTCTTTATCAGAATGAAGAACACAGATAGTTATGTAGAGTTGATATTCTACTTCATTATTGAAGATTTTGAACATTTCAAAAGCTTCATACTTATGTGTCATCAAGTGCACACAATAATAGCGACTGTAATCGTCTGTAAAAGTAATGAAGTATCTATCACCAATCTTTGTCATTGTCTTAAAAGGACCACATACATCCAAATGTATCATTCCTAATAAGTCTTTCGGTTCACACTTATCAAATGAAACATTTTCATTTGTTTCCAAAAGACCATTCTTTTGAAGTGTTTGAATCCAATTCTTGTTTATGTGACTAATACGATAATGTCAAAGATAATAATAACTTAAACCCATTTTAAGTTTCTTGGTGCTTAATGTGTATAATAAGTTATTGTAGGACGAATTATCATGACCCCATTCATGGATATCATTAAAAGGCATGTCCTTAAAATGAAATACATCATCCATAAAACTTAATACCATTATTTACAAACTTTAAATCATGATCACATTGTTTTAATAGGAAACCTTAATTATGTTCCTAGTCAAACTAGGTGCATACAAAAGGTTTTGAGAACAACTTCCAAACAATTTGAAAGTCTCAAAATAGAGTTTACCTCCTTGAAGCGCACATTTCTTTTGAACCCCTTTGCAACAATTGCAAGAATGAGTCTCACATCCGGTATCCAATACCCATGTGTTTGAAGAAATGACATTTAATACAATGTGTGAATCATGGAAATTGTATTTGAGGTTTGCTCAACATCCCTCTTGTCTTTCAACTCCTTGAGATAGGAGGGACAATTCCTTTTCATTGTCCTATCTCTCCATACTCAAAGCATGGAACGTTCTTCGTTACCTTAGGCTTCATAAGCTTAGGTTTTTCGAGGTTTCGCATTAACCTTTGCTTTGATGTATTCCTTTCCTTTGGCAATAATTGCCTTAGGATCGGGATTGGCCATTTATTATAGCCTGCCTCATTGATCGAGAGAATAGGTAGAACCTCTCTACCCATCCCTGCCTCGGTTGCTTTGAGCATTGCGTGAAGTTCACCAATGCTCTTGTCCCACCCATTCATATTACAGTTTATTATGAATGTCTCAAACCTTTAGTTAGGCAATCAAGGATCAAATCCTTGGCCAACTACTTTGAGACAGGACGGTTAAGCATCTTGAGGCTATCAATGTGGCTTTTCATCTTAAGAATATATAAGATGATATCGATTGGGTTTCTTCCATGTGACATGTATAAAGTGCTCGAACCGTTTCGTAGCAATCTACTAAAGTTTGTTGAAGGAACATTTCCTTCAACTAGATTATCATGTCATATGCCCCATGATGCTCCAAACCCTTTTGGAGTTCGGGAATCATATTCCCAACATGAGGTAGGATACTTGCACAGAATCCTTAGTGTGCCTAAGCCAATCGTCAAAAGGCCTTAACATCAACAGCGTTGGTTGGTGAGGTATGGGATCGTCAAGGACATAGGCCTTTACTCATTTTTGAGAACGATTCTCAAATTTCGAAATTGAGTCCATAAGTTTATTATGGTTAAGACGATCCCCTTTTAAGATGGTTCTCGGTGATAGGGTAGGGACGGTCGGGGTAGTAGCATCGTGGTTTGCGGCCATTACTACAAAATTACAAAGTTCATTTTAGTATTTCTGAAAAATTGCATTTTAACTATTAATACCCTTTACATGTCTCATAGACAATTAATAATTAAAATCTAGAATCCAACGTTACATTTAAATGATGGTTAGGTGACCTTTATCCTATTATTTAAATTAACAAGGTAGTCAACAGTTGACAATTGCAACCTATTGTAACTTCTAGTCTTATGGGATCGGTTAAACATCATATGTTTAGTCGACATGTTTAATCCCATCAACACCATTGTACGCCATGCTTCGGTGACCCTAATCACATGGTTTCCAATTCAAGTCATCCTACTTACACACACGTGTGAGTTTTCACATACAAGCAGTTAGGTGACCTCTATCCCACAAGTACGTTAGACTCACCTCAAAGATACAAGTTCCCTACAAGTGGTTAGGTGACCTTTATCCCACAAATAGTTCACAAGAGATTCAAGTGTCGTGTAAAAGGATGGTGTTAGACTTGTTACCAAAGGGATTTAAGTTTCCATTAATTCTAGTTATGAAAACTCTATGTACCTTGTATTCGCATGCTTTCAAATACATGGTACCCTATGGTTCTCTTTTAATAAAACTTCTTTTATTTTGAAATCATTAATCCTTTTAATAACCTTTTATTAGTCACTTAATGATTAGGAACCAAAAATTCAGCTTGTTCTGATAATTTATTTAGATTGTTAAGCATATCCATATATCAAACAATCAACATAAAATGAATAATCAAACAAGCATATTTCATACAACCACATGTGCATAACCATAGCCACTAAGTTGACTACACTTGTTTGCCATCACAAGTGTTGTCATAAGGTCTTTCCTAAGGGTTAACAATGACACATCATATGTGTCCATGAACTCCCACTTGATTCCACATCCAAATGCTTCAAGTGTCCATGTCTCTTGTGTCCTTCCTTTTGTGTCTTCATCTTGTGCATCTTCTTTTACAAAATCATATCCTAATACAATTTTCTAATAAAAGAAATGCACCTATTCTATTTATTACATAACCAAATGAATAAATAAATTACAACCCAAATACAAACACAAAAGAATAATATTACAACCCTTTACGAATGAAATCAACCAACATGACAAAATCACAATCAACCAAATCAAAAACACACATGGTCAAGGCTATGTTATGCACTAAAATATGTATCCATATACATCATTTACAACATTCAAGAACCAAATAAATCCCCATATGACCCTAAATTTTCAGCCAACATAAACCATGAATTTAGGGTCTTTTGTCCAAACAAAAACATAATCAACTACTTGATATCTTACTTTCAAGGTTTAATCACTAGCATGTTAGATATAACCTTGAAAGATTGGGGATTTATTATCATCACCACAAAACAGCCCCAAAATGGTTGTTAAAGCCTCATAAAACCAATTTTAAAAGAACACATGAAACTAGTCATCCACATATCCGGCTCTAGATGCCAATGTTGGGTTTGTTGGACCAAATCAAACTAGTTTAACCATTTAAACTTGAAAACGCAGCGGATTAACATCAAATAAATTATCATTTGTAATCTGAAAATAAGGTTCATTTCATGACAATAACAAACCCAAGAACATAAGGATCTTATATATGTGTTTGAACTAGCTATCAACTACAAATAACAACCAAAACAAGCCATACATACTACCTTTAGTATGCTGCTGAAAATCGAGATGTAGATGGAGAGAATGATGTTCTTGAACAGCCAAAACACCAAGAAGAGGTGTCCTCAAGCTTCCATACCCACAAGCACCAAGCAAGCACCTTTGTTGCTAGGATTTCATCACCAAAAACGAACCTAATAGGCTGCTGAAAACCCATTTTCAGCCAAAATCAAAGCAGCTGAAAAACCCTATTACAACCGAGATATTCTTCTAGATCGGAGGGGTTTGTGCCTTGAGGTTCTTGCATATATGAGAGAGATCAGAGATTGGAGTGTATGTGTGTGTTCTTGGAGAGAATAATCTCAAGAGAGAACCAAAACAAAACAAAAGGGATAGGCTACCAAGAGGGGGCGGCCGAATCCCCTATTAGGGTTGTTCCCAACTTTTTATTTTCCCCAAAGGTCCTTACATATTAATCTTTTGTTAAACTAAAGATTAATATAGATATATATATATATATATATAATTAACCTTTTAATTATATAACATACACACACTTTTATTATTTGATGTTATTTAACTAAATTAAACAACATTACAAATAATATCCATGAACAAAATATCCATATAAGTTGTTCAATCTCATATGCAACTTATTTAGAAAACCCATTTTCTAAATTGGTGTATTTATTTAATTGCATGATCATATCATCAATTAAATATTAATTGGTGTTTGCTAAGCTTGTTATTGGGTATGACCCGACTTGGATCATAACGTACTAACCACATCAATGTTCTATGTGTCTTGGGCATAAAGAATCCAGCACATACTTATGTCCACTGAATAATAGTAGTGTCTTCCGAAGGTAAGTTGGCTTCGGAAGAACAAGTTCTTCCGAAGCCACTTATACTTTGGAAGAGGCTACTATACGTCTGAGGCTTGAGGACTACTTTCATACTTCAGAAGTTGACTTCTGATCTTTCACTCGAAGTCTTGATCTTTGGAAATGAATACTTTGTCTTCGGAAGATGGAGTTTTTCTTCGGAAGTTGATCTTACACTTTGTCTTCGGAAGAACTCCTTTTCCTTTGGAAGTTCCACACTTAGCTTCGGAAGTCTTTTATTAGTTGCACCAAAATAGTCTAAGTGATTTGGTTTTGGTTGCACCAGCCTTTCTAGATCCAACAAACTCCCCCTAGGCTGATGCTACCAAAACCTCACTTGTCTCTGCTTCTCGAAACCTTCAACACCAGGGACAGAAGATATTTGTCTATGTCCTTGTTCTTCCTTGAAGTGGTGATGAGAAGTTTGTACAAGTCATTAGTGGATAGGAGATCCAGTCAATCACTCTGAATGACGTGTACCCTTTGTTGTGCCCCCTGAGAAGAGTTAGTTGACGAGAGTTATAGTCATACTACCATCTAACTATGGATTCAAGTTCAGGACCCTCAACCATTTGTAGAAAGGCTTTGCCTTGCGTTGTTGATCCCTTCCTTTTCTCCTCCTCTCTCAATTTCAACTCTTCTTCAATCTTGGTCCTAGCAGTCAGCTCGGCCAGATGAAGACTGCTCAGGTGATTTCTAATGTGCGCAGCTACTTCAGAGTTGGAGGGGTTGGAGAGTGGCTTCTCTGCTAACTCAGCAATATCAAATCTGCATAAGTGTAGCAGAGATGAAGCATTTAGCCTGTTTAGCTCTCCACTCTCCCTTTCAACAACAATGTTGTGAGAAGAGTCTTCGAACCACTGGATAATCTTCTTCCTAGTCACAAGGGGTTGACTTGGTACCTTGTCACCTTTCTTAGTATCTAGCAAAGTCACGAGACTTCTCCTTAGCTTCTTTTCTTCCTCATTCAGAGTATCTGAATTGAGGCCAAGGAGCTTTGCTGCTTGGTCCAATGTTCCTTTGGGCAGATCAAGAAATTGATCTAGTGAGGGAACATGAGGATCCATCAACATAGGTCAGTTTGACAAAATCATCCTCACAGGAGATGTCGCTCAGGGTTGTGCAGTTGATGAGCTTTGTCTTGATTGCCATGAACTCCTCTAAGGAGAGATGTTTTGAAGGATGAGGGGATGGTTTGGGAGGTTGTTCGGTAGATTGTGGTGTTTGGGTTCTAGCGAGTGTTTTGGGTTGGAGGATGGGTAGTTTAGGTGGTTGAGGTGAGGAGGTTAGTAAGGATGATGGTGTAGGTTCAGGGGTGTAAGGTTCAGTGGTTGGTTCAGTTTTGATGGGGAATGGGAAATGAGTTGGTTAAGGTTGTGGTTGGGTTTGAGGTTGGGGTAGAGTGGTTTGTTTGAAGATCATCCCATGTTCCCTTCTATACATCTCCTTCCTCTTCCCCGAGCGAATGTCAGCCTTTATGTCACTGACATGTCGCTGGAGGGTCTTCTCAGACATAGGACTCACCTGCCTGCCAAAGAAGCCATGAGCCCGGAGATAGTCTTTCATCAAAGCCTTTTCACCTATCTTCTTGGCAGCAGCTAGTCCTGCTTCCTCTTCCTTCTTCCTCTTTAATATCATCTTCTCCCTGGCAGCTTTCTTTCACTCCTTCTCAATTTGATCTTGCTCTTTGTTGAAGAGCCATAAGATCATATCATTGTTATGTGGAGATAATTCTTCTAGAGAGAAAACCCTGGAGGTTAGGAAAGTTATCCTATCCCTCCTAAGCTGCTGATCAGCTACTTTTTTCTTCCTCTCCCTTTCTTCCTCTAAGGCCAACCTTGTTGCTTCTTATTTTTGCTGTTTTTGCCGCAAAGTTGCCTTTTCCAACTCAAATAACTCCTCTAGTGGTAGTAGAAGTACGTGTTCATTCACGGCTCCTAGATTGACAAGTCTGTCAATGATTTCCACTCTTCTTTTATTGTTGACAGCCTCCTGGTTGGCTGCAGCTGCTTTGCTCTTGGCAGCTAGCAACTTCCCAGTTGGAAGTATACCTTTTATTTTGAGCTTTTCTAACCTTGCTTCTTCCTGAAGCTCTTCCTCAGTCATCCTCCTCTTTCCTTTGATGTATTCGGAAGTGCTAGACTTTGGGGGTTCTTGGATGGAAGGTTCGGGTTGAGTGGTGGAAATGGGAGCTGGAGTCAATGCTGATGTTTGAGCTAGGGGTTGAGTGAGAAAATCCTCCCTATTAACCTCAGATGCAAGTTCTAGGATTGCATATGTGACTATTAGATCATCGGATAAAGAGAATAGTCCTTCCGCAGCTGCAATCTCAGCTTCGGAAGATTGAAGTTGATCTTTTGAGGCTTTTACTTGTGCTTCGGATGTCTGTGAGAATGCACTATCTGTCCCAACTGTCTCAGTTGCTGGGTCATCAGTCCTTGTTTCCCCTTCAAAATTAATCTCAGGTTCCACTTGGACCTTAGGTTGACCAACTTCCTCAATAGTGGTAGAAGGTGCATTTAACCTCTGAAGCTCTTGAGCTCCGAAGTAAATCACAGACAAGTCGGGACTTGGCTGTTCAATGAGAGATTCCAACAGGAACTTGTTGAAAAACCTGTTGAGATCTTGGAGCATCCTCTACTCCACTTGAATCACAACTGGAGGAGGCTCAAGAAAAATTGAAGCTTGTTGTATAGGATATCTTGAACTTAAGAAAGTGAGAGCTTGACTCTGTGGTTCCTCTTGTCTTTGGCTTTGTCCCTGAACACTCTCCCCCTTTTTGGTAGCATCATCTTGAGAGCTTGATGAGCTAGAGGAGGAGGTCAATAAGACCTAAATTGGTACATGCCTAACAGACATCTCAATCTGTTTCTCAGCTTGTTTGGCCTTGAGATTTTCAATCTCAAGTTGTTGAGTGGCAGACCTATCCTCTAAAGTCCTAACCTTAGATTCAAGGTTTGAGACTTTAGAAAGTAGGTCTTTAATGGTGAGTTGCAGTCTTCCCTCATCTTCTTTTGAAGAATCATGGGGAGATGAGGTAACATACCTAGTATGTTCATCATCACCACCAGATGTGGTTTCTTGGTGCCCTGGTTTCCCTTGCTCAATGATGTCTCTTTCAGAGTCATCAAAGGGCATGGTTGTCGTAGATTTAGTCTCAGTAATGTTACCACTGTCCTGAAGGTCCATTGAGGCTTCTTCAGTAGTGGCAGCTGAATCTACATGAGTCCCCTCTACATCAGTGGGACTCACCTCAGTAAAGCCTTGCTGATGGGGGCTAGAGATAAGAGATCTCTCTAGGCTCTGTTGATCCTTGAGAGGGTGTTGTGGATCAACTTCATTGCCCTGAAGAGATATAATCTCTTCATCAGTTCCTATTAGTAAGTCAGTAAAGGATATAGAGGTTAAGCCTAATGACCCGGGACTTTGATCAATTTCTAAAGGCATTGAGCCTATGGTGGGGTTATCCCTTTTTGGCTGCTCAGGGGAGTATAAAGACTCTCCCTGAGGGTTTTCAGCTTGGGTTTCAGGCTCATGGGTTTGAGACTGAGGAGACTCAAAACCCATATTGAGGTCAATTGTGAAGGATGTTTGGATCTCAGACTGAGTGGGAGCCCATTGTTCCACTCTAGTCTTTTTGGATTGAACAGGAGGAGCTTGTTCAATCAGAGAAGATTGAACAAGGGTTCGTTTGGGGCGTCTTTGATATGTGATTGTGATGGGGTGAGAAGGTAGATTTGGCAATGTGAGGATAGTTGCTGGTGTGGGTTCATCACCTGTGGGGTTAACAGGGATGTCACCAGGAGCCATTTGCTAAGTCATACCTGGAAGAAGTGCAGTATATCTTCCGGTGAAATTGAATGACACTCTCTTCAAAGTCTTGAAGATAGTCGGCCTCATTTGAGAAATAGTCAGAGCAGCTGCACAGACAAGCTGACTCTAGTCCAGCTCACAGTTGATTATGTGCTGAAGGAACCTGGGATACATGAAGAATGTGTCCCGCTGGAGATTCCCTATAAGATTGTTTAGCACAAACCTTGAGTAGTTAAAGCAGAGGCTTCTCACCAATCCATGACCTAGGCACCCTAGTTCATATGGGATTTGATCCCATCCCCCAGATTTGTTGGACAAGTAATAAAGAACAACATGCAGCAAGAACTTCCATTTGTTAGAGAAGTTAAACTTCTAGACGGTTGACCTGCTTACATCTCCACCATTTCCCATTTGGATATAGGTGTTGTCTAAATCTGTCTTGGGGAACTCTGTAGGAGCGCCCTCATCATGAAGCTCGAGATGCTCCCTGATGAGTTGTTCGGAAATGACCAACTCCTTCTCCCAAAATTCAGCCATGTGATTTGAGTGAATAGTGGGGTTAACAGTCAGAGCAGTGTAATAAGATGATTAGGTAAGAAAGGAGATGATATTAGAGAAGTCAGCATCCCTTGAAAAATCAAGGAGTGCGACTTGGTTGTGCTGAGGGTTAAGTGCCATTTGAGAAAGTTGCAGGAAGATAGTTTGGAATTAGGTGAATTGGGGTTGAAGGAAGCTTTTAGGGCAGTAAATTTGGTAAAAAGATGAAAGTGATTAGTTGGGGTTATTTAATTTGGTGAAATGGCGGTTTAAGGGGTTTGGATAAGATGATGGGATGTTTTAGTGGAGGATGTGACAGGGGCGGTAAGGTTTAGTCCATTTAAATAATCCGACATCATTAACAAAATCTTTACTTTTTGCAGTGTGGGGCCCAAAAGATTTCCGTTACACAGTAAAGTCTTTCTTCCAAGTATAAAGTATTTCCGAATGTATGGTTCTTCCGAAGGTAAATTTACTTCCGAAGGTAAAGGTCTTACTTCCAACAGTAAATATTGTTTACCAAATAGAGAGTGTTATAAGCTTCGGAAGTAGATCTGGTATGAAATCAATAGCTTCTTTCAAGACTAAACACTCTTCCGAGAAGAAAATTATCCGGGGAGGAATTTGCTTCGGAAGATATGTAAAACATCTTCCGAGGGTTAATTCCTTTTCGGAAGAATTTATACGTAGTGAGAATTTCAGAGAAGGACTTTTTGTAATAGGGCTTAGATTGTTTTGACACAAGACTTTACACATTAAAAGGTTTTCAAATGAGATAGACTAATCAAGGTTTATCATCCCACTAGCTGTAATGAGATCCTTAAATATTTGTTCATCAAAAGCTTTGGTGAATAAGTCAACATATTATTCATTTGAGTCAACTTTGATTAGCTTAATTAGATTTTTCTCATGAATATCTCTAATGAAATGGTACCTGATATCAACTGTGCTTTGTCTTGGAGTGCTTCACTGGACTTTCAGTAATGGAGATAGCACTGTTGTTGTCAATGTGGATAGGAGTGCTCATGAAGTTGAATCCGTAGTCTATCATCTGGTTCTGAATCCACAACAGCTGAGCACAACAACTAGCAGCAGCAATGTATTCAGCTTCAAAAGTTGATGTAGAGACACAGGATTGTTTCTTGCATCGCCATGAGACGATCCTTCCACCAAGAAATTGACATCCACCTGATGTTGATTTCTTATTGATATTGTAGCCACCATAGTCGCTGTCAGAGTAGCATAGAGATTGAAATCATTATTCCTAGGATACCAGAGACCTAATTTAGGTGCTCCTTTGAGGTATCTGAGGATTCTCTTGGCAACAACTAGGTGAGACACGTTTGGAGCAGCCTGATATCTTGCACAAATACAAGTTGCAAACATAATATCAGGTCTACTTGCTATGAGATACATCAGAGAACCAATAATTGCTCTATACTGATGTTGATCAGTATCCTCCCCCTCAGAGTCAGGGCAGAGATTATGGTTTCTGGGTATAGGTGTTTTGGCTGCCTTACAATCTTTCATGTCAAATCCTTCTAAGATGTCATTGACATACTTAGATTGATTGATGAAAAACCCTTCCTTCATTTGCTTCATCTGAATTCCAAGGAAAAAGTCCATTTTTCCCATGGAACTCATCTCAAACTTCTTCTTCATGATGCTCTCAAAGTCTTTACACGTTTGGTCATTTGAGGAACCAAATATGATGTCATCAACATAGACTTGAACGAGCAAGATATCTTTCCCAGACTTCCTTATGAAAAGAGTTTTATCAATGGTACCTCTAGTGTAATCATTCTTTAGGAGAAACTGAGACAATGTCTCATACCACAGCCTAGGTGCTTGGTGCAGCACATATAGAGCTTTATCCAATTTGCACACATAGTTAGGGTGTTGTGGGTCTTCAAATCCTGGAGGTTGGCACACATAGACTTCCCTATCTATATCCCCATATAGAAAGGCACACTTGACATCAAGCTGGTAGACAGTGAAATTCTTGGATGCAGCATAAGCAAGGAAGATCCTAACTGCCTCAAGTCTTGCAACAGGTGTAAACACATCAGTATAATTGATTCCTTCCTTTTAAGTGTATCCTTGAACCACCAGTCTTGCTTTGTTCTTGATGATCAAGCCTCTATCATCTCTCTTGTTTCTGAAAACCCATTTAGTGCCTATAGGTACTTGACTAGATGGTAGCGGACATAGGTTCCAAACCTTTTGTCTTTTGAATTGAAGCAACTCCTCTTGCATCGATTCAACACAGCTACTATCTTTCAAGGCATCTTCCACCTTTTTGGGTTCCATCTGGGATAAAAAGCATGAGTACAAGCAGACATTCCCATTATGAGTTTGTCCTCTTGTTCTCACACCTTCAGAGACTTCCCCTACGATGTTCTTAGCTGGATGAGTGTTGTGAATCCTAAGTCTAGGAATTACCTCCTGTTGCAAAGATAGATCCAGATTGGACATATTTTGCTTAGGAGCTTGAACACAGTAGCGTCCACTCATTAGGGAGTGCACTCATGAACTTTCTTGTGAGGTCTCTAAGTTCAAGGGCAATTCCCACAGACTGAAGGGAAGAAATGAGGTCCATGTACCTGAAGTATTGCTGGCTGAGGGTCTCTCCAGCAATATAGGTGAACTTCTCGAACTGTTGCTTCAGTGAGTCCTTCTTGGAGTCATTGGAGCTGGAGTACATATGAGCCAGTGCATCAAACAATTCTTTGGCTGACTTGTAATGCTCAAACCCCACCATGATGGAGTTAGGAATTGCAGTCATGAGAATAGTCATAGCATTGCTGTCAATATCCAGCTTCTTCCGGTCCTCATCAGAGTAGTCTTCAACGGCTTTCTCTATCATGGCACCATTTCCACCTGCCACCTTTGGTTTATACGGGCCATTGATAATAGATTGCCACATCTTGCTATCTTGATACCTGATGAAGCCTTCCATGCGTCTTTTCCATGACCTGAAGTTTTCAGGGGTGATGATAGGTGCTTTAGTCATCATCCCCATCTCTACTTCGGACTTGTTGAGGGCCATTTTGAGTATGGTGTAAGGAGGAGTGAAAAACAGGTTGATTAGGATGGTAAGATCTCACAATCAAGAGCCTAAAAAGCTCTGATACCAATTGTAGGATCGAGTTTTATCACTTAACACTTGGATTTCCCTCAAACGCACTTATGCTACACTCAGATCAAATGAAGTAGAATCTCTTCTAAGAGTTGATAATAATATAATAAGTAACAAAGAACACAAAGAAATAATCATCAAGGCACTTGTATATATTACTTCTCAACTCATAGTATTACAAGACTCTTCCAAGCATGAAACAAGAGTTACAATGAGAAATTATATATACTAGATCCTACAGCCGGATATAATTTGATGCCAGCTAGAAACCTAAGACTAAAGCATATACTACAATGCTAAAGTTAAGGTATCTTAGATAAAGTATTATCTAAGATATGATAGTCATGACATGTCCATGACTTACCTTTTGTCATCACTAAAGTTGGCAACTGTACTAACTAATCGACTTATACTTCGGAAGAGGCTACTATACTTCCGAGGCTTGAGGACTTCTTTCATACTTAGAAAGTTGATTCTGATCTTTCACACTAAGTCTTGATCTTCAGAAGTGAATACTTTGTCTTCGGAAGATGGAGTTTTCCTTCAGAAGTTGATCTTACACTTTGTATTTGAAAGAACTCATTTTCCTTTGGAAGTTCCACACTTAGCTTTGGAAGTCCTTTATTAGTTGCACCAAATAGTCTAAGTGATTTGGGTTTGGTTGCATCAGCCTTTCTAGATCCAATAGGGTTTAGTGCCATTTTTAGGAAAAGATGTAGAGAAATGAGCTTGAATTTAGGTAAATTGGAGACGAATGAAGCTTTAGGTAGTAAATTAGAGAAAAGATTAAAGTCAGTGAGTCGGAAGTATTTAAATGGGTAAAAATAGCGGATGGATAAGGTGAAGTGATGGTTTGGGGTATGATGTGACAAGGGCGGTAAGGTTAAACCATTTAAAATATTCCGACATCATTAAGAAAATCTTTACTTTTTGACACTGTGGGGCCCAAAGATTTCCGTTACACAGTAAGGCTTTCTTCCAAGGGTAAAGGCTCTTCCGAGGGTAATCTTCTTCCGATGCCAATCTTACTTTCGAAGGTAAATTTTTTACTTCCGAGAGTAAAAAGGGCTTTCCGAGTGAAGAAGTTTATAAGCTTTGGAAGTAGATTTGATACTTCATCAAATGCTTATTCCAAGACTAAAACTTTTCCAAAAAGAAGATTTCCTTTGGAGGAATTTTGCTTCGGAAGATATATATGACATCTTCCGAGGGTTAATTCCTCTTCGGAAGAATTTATAGTTAGTGAAATCTTGAAGAAAAACCCTTTTGTAACAGGGCTTAGATTGTTTTTGACAATAACAAGACACATTTTGAAAAGGTTTTCAAATGTTATGGACTAATCAATGTTTATCATTACAATAGCTATAATAAGATACTTGAATCTTTTTTCATCAAATACATAGGTGAACAAATCAGCATATTGTTCATTTAAATCAACTTTGATTAGTTTAATTAGATTTTGCTCATGAATATCTCTAATGAAATGATACCTGATATCTATGTGCTTTGTCTTAGAGTGCTTGACTGGATTCTCAGTAATCAAGATAGCACTGTTCTTGTAAATATGGATAGGAGTACTCATGAAGTTGAATCCATAGTCTATCATCTGATTTTGAATCCTCAGCAGCTGAGCATAGCAACTAGCAGCAGAAATGTATTCAGCTTTAGCAGTTGATGTTAAAACATAGGATTGCTTCTTGCATTGCCATGAGATGATCCTTCCACCAAGAAATTGACATCCTCCTGACGTTAATTTCTTGTTAATATTGCAGCCACCATAGTCACTATGAGAACAGCCATAGAGATTGAAATTGATGTTCCTTGGATACCAGAGACCCGGTTTAGGTGCTCCTTTGAGGTATCTGAGGATTCTCTTGCTAGCAACTTGGTGAGACACCTTTGGAGCAGCCTGATATCTTGCATAGATGCATGTTGAAAACATGATATCAGGTCTACTTGCTGTGAGATACATCAGAGAACCAATGATTGTCCTAAACTGATGTTGATCAGTATCCTCCCCTTTAGAGTCAGGACAAAGATTATGATTTCTGGGTATAGGTGTCTTGGCTGGCTTACAATCTTTCATATCAAATCTTTCTAAAATGTCATTGACATATTTGGATTGATTGATAAAGAACCCTTCCTTCATTTGCTTTACCTGAATTCCAAGAAAAAAGTCCACTTTTTCCATGGAACTCATCTCAAATTTCTTCTTCATAATGCTCTCAAAGTCTTTACACATTTGGTCATTTGAGGAACCAAATATGATCTCATCAACATAGACTTGTACGAGCAAAATGTCATTCCCAGACTATCTTATGAATACAGTCTTGTCAATGGTATCTCTGGTGTAACCATTCTTCAGGAGAAACGGAGACAAAGTATCATACAACAGCCTAGGTGCTTGGTGCAGCCCATAGAGAGCTTTATCCAATTTGTACACATAGTTGTGATGTTGTGGGTCTTCAAATCCTAGAGGTTGGCATACATAGACTTCCCCATTTATATCCCCATATAGAAAGGCACACTTGATATCAAGTTGGTAGACAGTAAAATTCTTGGATGCAGCATAAGCAAAAAAGATCCTCACTGCCTCAAGTCTTGCAACTGGTGCAAAGACATCAGTGTAATCAATTCCTTCCTCTTGAGTGTATCATTGAACTACCAGTCTTGCCTTGTTCTTGATAATCAAGCCTCTATAATCTCTCTTTTAGCGGACATAGGTTCCAAACCTTTTGTCTTTTAAATTGAAGCAATTCCTCTTGCATTGACTCAACCCATCTACTATATTTGAAGGTATCTTCTACTTTCTTGGGTTTCATCTGAGATAAAAAGCATGAGCACAGGCAGACATTCCCATTATGACTTTGTCCCCTTGTTCTCACACCTTCAGAGACATCTCCAATGATGTTCTCAACTGAATGAGTGTTGTGAATCCTAAGCCTAGGGATCACATCCAGTTGCAAAGATAGATCCAGATTGGACATATTTTGCTCTAGAAGTTGAACACTTAGACCAGTTGTTGTTTCATACTCAATCAATGAGGACTGATTGAATGAATGAGAAACAGCATCAACATCAGATGGATGTGAAGCAGCATTAACAGTTGCCTATTCCTTCAAGATGCTACTTCTATCAGCTTGGTGTTGTGTAGTGTCACCGGATGAGTTTTAAGGCTCGCTAGGTTGACAACTGGTTGAAGCTCCACTATCTCTTGAGATAGTTATACTATCAGATCTGATAATTGTGGTTGTTTGATCTTCAGCAACTCTTAGAGAACTCAGAAGAGTCCTGGGTAACTCAAACAATTGTCCATCATCAGAATCACTTTGAGTACCTCTTCTAGCTGAAACACTATCACAAAAAGGTTTAGAATAGTTTGAAAACAATTGTAAATCAAAAATATGATCAGGGCCATTCCCCTTAACACAAGGAGTGTGCTCATTGACAACAATGTTGGATGATTCCTCAAATTGTTGATTTTTAATGTTATAAACTCTATAAGTAATAGAGTTGGAGAAATATCCAACAAAGATAGCATTATCCAACTTTCCAGCAAATTATTCCAAATTGTCCTTTGTGTTAAGTATGGTACACCTGCTACCAAAGGACCTTAGAAAGCCAATGAATGGTGGCCTCTTGTTCCATAACTCATAAGGGGTTTTTTCATGTGGCTTAACTACGAGAACTTTGTTCTTCACATAGCATGCAGTGCTGACTGCCTCTACCCAGAATGTTAGATGCAGCTTTGAATCAGCTAACATAGTTCGAGCAACCTCAATAAGTGTCCTGTTTCTCCTCTCTACAACACCACTTTGTTGAGGAGTTCTAGGAGCACTATATTGTCTGGCAATCCCTTTTGAGTTACAAAATGAGTCAAGAACTTGATTCTTAAACTCAGTCCCTTGATCACTTTTAATTATCTTAAATTTGTGATCAATTTGATTTTCTATTTTAAGAATAAAAGATTTTAAAGTTTCAACAATTTCATCTTTAGTTCTTAAAAAGAATAACCATGTGAATCTAGTAAAATCATCGACTATCACAAGGCAATATGATTTCCTTCCAATACTCATTATAGTTGTGGGACCAAATAGATCCATGTGCAATAAGTGTAATGGAGTGGTGATAGAGTTAGCTACTTTGGATTTATGAGATGCTCTATGTTGCTTTCCTTTAAAACATGCAACACAGTTATCTTTGCAGAAAAATTCCTTTTTAGGCGCACCATGTACCAAGTTATTTTTAACCAATTTATTCATGGTTTTGAAATTAACATGACACATTCGTTTATGCCATAGAGTTAACTCATCACCATTAGCTTTGGAAAGAAAGCATGATACTTTACCCAGTGGGGAAGCATTGTTCATATCCAGCTTGTACATATCCCCTTTATTGAGAGATCTAAGAAGCACCAATTCCTAAGGAATTGTCATCCCGGATTTGAGGATAATGCACTCATGTTCTGTGAAAAGCATTTGGTGCTTTTGATCACAAAACAGAGAAACACTTAACAAATTGTGTTTTTAAGCTGTTTGAAAAAATGTACTTTGTCAACTTTTAAATTACCATTAAAAATACTCCCTCTCCTAGAAATATATCCTCCTTCCTCACCTCCAAACTGAAAATGACCTCCATTAAAATGTTGAAATTATTGAAGAAGAGATATGTTTCCAGTCATGTGCCTAGTGCATCCACTATCTACAATCCATACATTGTTATTCTTGTCATATGGATGACTTGCACATAAGGTGAATAGTTAGTTTTTATTGGAAACCCAAGCCTTGTTGGTCTTGGGCTTTTTTAATGATGATGACATAATTAAACCAAAATATATGCATGAGGGTTCAATGGATGTCTTTGAGGAAGAAGGTTGGGCTGCAGCATCTTCTTTGATCTTCCATTCCATCCCTTGGTTGAGCATTGTAGATGAGCTTGTTGAAGCTTGAGCAGCATGGCATTATTACAAAGCTTCTTTCGTTTCGGAAGAAGCCTTCACCAACTTTTCTTCCGAATCAGTCTCCTTCTCGAAAGGTTTCAAGGGAACTCTCTTGCTCTTTTGAGTTTTCTTAGCTTTATCTTCCGAAGCTATTTTCCCTTCGGAAGAATGAGTTTCTTCCAAAAGTAACTTTGCTTCGGAAACAAGCTTTCCCTTCTTCATCACTTGAACCATGTGATAAGGTCCAAAAGTGAAAGCCTCCTTGACTCCTTCTTTCTTAACATTATTTGCATAATGTTTGCTTGCAGGATTGTAGTAACAATCTTTAGCCATGTGGTCTTGCAGACCACACATTATGCATGCAATGTTAACCTTTGAGGGATGTGACTGTTGTTTCTTGCATTTCTTGCTTTCATCAACATTCTTTCCTTTTAACTTCTGATCCTTCAGAAGGACAGGAGTGCTGGTACTACACTCTTTTCCTTGATCTGAGTTTCCCACCACCTGAAATCCAGCTGAGATGAAAACCCCCTTTTGTTTTTGTTCTATCTTTAACTTGGATTCAGCCAGTTTCTTGGCAGTTTTTCTGGCTGCCTTAGCCCTATTTCTTCTGGCTTTGGTGGTTAGGGGTTGATCATCACTGGTGGAGGAGGTTTGAGTTACCTGGTTATTCCTTGTGATGGTTTCTCTTGTTGTGTCACTCTTTAATTCATGGGAAGGTGGGTCAGTGGATGGAACCTCTTGCTCTTTAGTCCCACATCTTGGTTGTCTAATAGACTCATAAGAGTGTGATCGAGCAATTTTATTGGTTTCCAACCCACCTTTATTTTGATAACAAAGTTTTGAGTGAAAAGATGATGAAAGACTAGCTTGGAAGTTTTGATCAGAGATAGCATGCTTCCTTGCTTGAGCCTCAGCTATGACAAGTAGGGCTTGAGCCTCAGTCAATTTGGAGATTAAATCTTTGATTTGAGTCTTGTAATTGGTATGCTCATGTTTTAACAAGGACACATTTTTCTCTAACTCTTCAATTTTCTTTTTATAGTCAGATTCAGCCCTTTTAAAATTAGATTTTAAGATATTTAAAAGCTCAATATCATATTTAATTTCCATATTGTAGTCCTGATATAATTTAACTTTAACAATACAAGCTGGAGTACAGAGGTGTTCATATACCTTGTTGTCATCAGTTCAAGCCGTCAATGCTTGAGCAGGAGTCACATCATGTACCATGAAGCTCCAGTCAACTTCTTGAGCTACAACAGCTGTTTAAGTTGACTTTCCGGTGGCTGTAGGTATGGAGGTATGTGTGGAGGCTTGTGAGGTTCCTGGATTTGATTTGGGACCCTTGCATTCCTCGGCAAAGTGACCAAGTTGGTTACAGTTGTAACATTTGGCCTTTTTCTTATCAAACCCAAACTAGTTGTTAGTTGGGTTATGGGGAAACTGCCTACCAGTTCTCTTGAAGAACTTCTTTGCTCTGTAAGTTAACAGAGCCATCTGTTGGACAATGTCCACATACTTGACATCATCTGGGCTAAAACATTCTAGATCATCAAAGCAATACTAAAGGCCACTAGAATGCCCATTTCCTGAGACAAAGTTACAACTGTCCTGGAAGGAACTTGGCTGAGCTTGTTGAGACCTTGGAGTCTCAGGGAATGTGATATATGGCCCAAAAGAACAGGATGGCTATTGGGAGTATGTCAGGTACTGCTGAGATTGGGGGTGGTCCTGAGCCTTCAACAGCCATTAAATCGTTGCTAGCAGGAAGGCTTGAGGGTCTGCTCATCTGTTGGCCTCTTTTGTTCTCCATCTCTAGACGGTATCCATCAAAGATGCCAAGTAGTTAAGTCATGATGACGGAGTTCAGGTTTTCTGTCCTCTTGATAGAGACACAGTAGAACATCCACTCATTTGGGAGTGCACTCATGAATTTTCTTGATAGATCTTTTAACTCAAGGGCATTCTGACAGACTGAAGGGAGGAAATAAGATCCATATACCTAAAGTATTGTTGGCTAAGGGTCTCTCAAGCAATATAAGTTAAGTTTTAAAATTGTTGCTTCAGTGAATCTTTCTTGGAGTCATTTGAGCTGGAGTACATCTGGGACAAGGCATCAAACAGTTCTTTGGCTGACTTGCAATGCTGAAAACCCACCATGATGGAGTTGGGTATAGCAGTCATCAGAACAGTTATAGCGTTGCTATCAATGTCCAGCTTTTTGCGGTCTTCATCAGAGTAATCTTCAACCGCCTTCTCTATCATAACACCATTTCCACCTGGTGCTGCAACCTTTGGTTTGTATGGACCATAGGTGATAGATTGCCATATTTTGTCATCTTGATATCTGATGAAGCCTTCAATTCGTCTGCTCCATGATCTAAAGTTTTTAGGGGTGATAATAGGTGCTTTGGTCATCGTCCCCATCTCAATTTTAGATTTTTGGTTGAGGCCCATTTTTGAGTGTGGTGAAAGAATGAGTGAAGAAAAGGTTGATTTGGATGGTAAGATCTCCAATCAATAGCCTAAGAAGCTCCAATACCAATTGCAAGATCGGTTTTTGTCACTTAACACTTTTGTTTTCTCTCAAACTCATTGAATCACACTCCGTTTGATGATGCAGAATCCCTTCTAAGAGATGATAATAATATACTAAGTAATCAAAACACAAGAAGATAATTTTCAAGGTACTTGTATATATTACTTCTCAACTAAAAGTATTACAAGACTCTTACAAGCATATTACATGAGTTACACTGAGAAACTATATATACAATCACCTACAGTCAAATATACTTTGATACCAACTAGAAACCTATTACTAAAGCAAATACTACATTGCTAAAGACAAGGTATCTTAGATAAAATATTATCTAAGGTATGGTAGTCATGACATGTCCATGAGTTACCTTTATCACCACCTAAAGTTGGTAGTTGTACTAACTGATAAGGAATGAACAGTGGAATAAAGTATGGTCAACTACATGGGTTTGGGAAAGCACCATGCAGTATCTTAAAGATTTGCAGCAGAGTGTCAGAAGGTCCATACTTATGTCCACTGGCGCATAGTAGGTTCTTCCGAATGTTAACTGGCTTCGAAAGAACAAGTTCTTCCAAAGCCATTTATACTTTGGAAGAGGCTACTTCTTCCGAGGCTTGAGACATTCTTCAGGTCTTTCATACTTCTTCCGAGGCTTGAGACATTTTTCTTCGGAAGTTGGAGTTTCTCTTCGGAAGCTTTTTCAGGCTTAAACTTTGGAAGCTCATCATATGCCTTCGGAAGTTCTTCATTTGCCTTCGGAAGTTCTTCATCAGTTGCACCAAAATAGTCTAAGTGTTAGTTTTGAGTTGCACCAGCCTTACTTGATCCAACAAGATTGTTAGCCGAAAACCAAGAACAAGGGTATCATCCCAAGACATCCAGCTCTCTTCAAAAGACCATGATGCTTTGGCACCCATACTCCACAAGAATCCTGAGTGGTTTGCTGAGCCTTCTCAACTGAAGTTACAAGAAGGGCTCACCACCTTAGAGATGATTTAGGGTGTGTCTACTCCATATGGCAAAGTAGATGTCAAAATCATTGCTTGGAAGTATGACAGTGACTAGAACATGTTCATGGTCAAAAGGATCACAGCGCATGTTCAATTCTTCACTGAGTATACTGCTCTGGTGAACTCCTTGAAGATTCATGACTTAATAGAACTAGCTGAGTTGGAATTGATCAACCACAAAGCTATGTACAGATGATATGAATTTCAAGACATTCTGAAGATGTTTTAGGGAGCTAACAACTTCAAATCTCTAAAAGCAATTTGTATCAGAAAATACAAATCATTTTAGAATCTTCTTGAAAAGAAAAAGAAAGAATATTGATGTGGTTAGTACGTTATGATCCAAGTCGGGTTATACCCAATAACAAGCTTAGCAAACACCAATTAATATTTATTTGATGATGTGATCATGCAATTAAATAATAACACCAAATTTAGAAAATGGGTTTTCTAAATAAGTTGCATATGAGATTAAACAATTTATATGGATATTTTGTTTATTGATGTTGTTTGTAATGTTATTTAAGTTGTTTAAATAACATCAAACAATAAGTGAAGTGTGTAAGTGTTACTTTAATAAAAGGTTTATTAAAAGAACACCCTTTAATATGACTTGTTAATGTGTCATATTATTAATTGGTTTTGGGGGGAAAAACCCCAAATGATTCAAACCATTCGGCCGCCCTAGGGCCTTTGGTTTTGCTTCTATTTTGTCTTGGAAAGACTAACATTTACACATTCATTCACTCCATCTCCTCTCTCTCTCTCACATGCAAAAGAACACACAAGAAAAAGGGTTTTCTTGCTTTGGTTGAAGAAGAACTCGGCTGGAAATTTTCAGAAGAGTCTCCCTTCGGTTTTGGTGTTCAATCCTAGCAACTAAGGTGTTTTGTGATAGTGCTTGGGGTATACTAACTTGAGGGGTCCTTCCTTGGAGCCTAGGCCGAGTTTCTTGCATCTCATTCTCCCCTTTTTGGTCGACTTTGCTGCTGAAAAAGGTAGTTTATCACAGCTCTATGTAGCTGTGATTTTATGTTGTTTAATAGATGTTCATAGCTTGTTCATTCACATATTAAAGATCCCTTTGATTATGGGTTTGTTTTACACTTGTATGGTCACTTAAAGAACATATTTTTCAGCCTTTAAAATCGGTTTTAAAGCTTTATATCCGCTGCGTTTTCTGAAAGTTTAAATGGTTAAACTTGGTTTTATGTTCTAACAAACCCTTCACATACTTTATTCCACTGTTTACCTTTATAAGTTAGTTCAGTTGCCATCTTTAGTTGGTGACAAAAGGTAAGTCATGGACATGTCATGACTACCATATCTTAGATAATACTTTATCTAAGATACCTTAACTTTAGCATTGTAGTATATGCTTTAGTCTTAAGTTTCCAGCTGGTATCAAAGTATATCCGGCTGTAGGATCTACTATATATAGTTTCTCATTGTAACTCATGTTTCATGCTTGTAAGAGTCTTGTAATATTTTGAGTTGAGAAGTAATATATACAAGTGCCTTGAAAATTATTTCTGTGTGTTCTTTGCTACTTATTATATTATTATCAACTCTTATAAAAGACTCTACTTCATCTGATTTGAGTGTTCTATAAGTGAGTTTGAGAGAAATCCAAGTGTTTATAGTGACAAACCCGATCCTGCAATTGGTATCAGAGCTTTTTAGGCTCTTGATTGTGAGATCTTACCATCCTAATCAACATGTTTTTCACTCCTCCTTACATCACACTCAAAATGGCCCTCAACAAATCTGAAGTAGAGATGGGGACGATGACCAAAGCACCCATCATCACCCTTGAAAACTTCAGGTCATGGAGCAGACGAATGGAAGGCTTCATCAGGTATCAAGACAACAAGATGTGGCAATCTACTGTCAATGGCTCTTATAAGCCAAAGGTACCTGGTGGAAACGGTGCCATGATTGAGAAAGCTATTGAAGATTATTCTGATGAGGACCGGAAGAAGCTGGACATTGATATCAATGCTATGACTGTTTTCATGACTGCAATTCCCAACTCCATCATGGTGGGGTTTGAGCATTGCAAGTCAGCCAAAGAACTGTTTGATGCGCTTGCTCAAATGTACTCAAGCTCAGATGACTCCAAGAAGGACACACTAAAGCAGCAGTTCGAGAAGTTCACCTACGTTGCTGGAGAGACACTTAGCCAACAATACTTTAGGTACATGGATCTCATTTCTTCGCTTTAGTCTGTGGGAATTGTTTATGAACTTAGAGACCTTACAAGAAAGTTCATGAGTGCATTACCCAATGAGTGGACATTCTATTATGTCTCTATCAAGAGAACAGAGAACCTGAATACACTCACCATGACTGAACTCCATGGCATCCTTGATGGATACCGTTTGGAAATGGAGAGTAAGAGAGGTCATCAGACAAGCAGACCCTTGAGTCTTCCAGCTAGCAATGCTTTAATGGTTGCTGAAGGCTCAGGAACCTCCCAGCCTCAACAATACCTGACTTACACCCAGCAGCCATCTTGTTCTTCTGGGCCATACATCATATTTCCTGAGAATCCAAGGTCTCAAACAAGCTCAGCAAAGTTCCTTTCAGGATAGCTGTGCTTTTGTCTCAGGAAGTGGACACTCAAATGATTATCAATATTGCTTTGATGATCTGGAGTGCTTCAGCCCAGATGACGTGGAATACGTGGACATAGTCCAACAAATGGCTCTATTAACCTACAGAGCAAAGAAGTTTTTTAAGAGAACTGGAAGGCAATTCCCCAGAACCCAATCAACAGCAAATTTGGGTTTGACAAAACCAAGGCCAAATGTTACAACTGTAACCAACTTGGTCATTTTGCAAGGGAATGCAAGGCTCCCAAGTCTAATCCAGGAACCCCACAGGCCTACACACATCCCTCTACACCAAAGCCCGTCGAAAAGTCAACAGAAACAACTGCAATGGCTCAAGGATATGACTTCTGCTCAAGCACTCATGGCCGGAACAAATGAAAATAAGGTATATGAACATCTCTGTACTCCTGCCTGTATTGCTAAGGTTAAATTGTATCAGGACTACAATATGGAGATTAAATCCGATATTGAGTCTTTAAATGTTTTAAAATCTGATTTTAAAAGGGCTGAATCTGACTATCAAAGAAAAATTGAAAAGTTAGAGAAAACTGTGTCCCTATTAAAACACGAACACACAAACTATAAGACTCAAATAAAGGATTTAATATCCAAATTGACTGAGGCTCAGGCCCAGCTTGTCACAGCTGAGGCTCAAGCCAGGAAGTATGATATTTCCGAGCAAAACTTCCAAGCCATTCTTGCATCATCCTTTCACTCAAAACTTTGTTACCAAAACAAAGGTGGGTTGGGAACCAATAAAATTGCTCCACCACACTCTTATGAGTCTATAAGACAACCAAGGTGTGGTACTGAAGAGCAAGAGGTTCCATCTGCTGACCCACCTTCTCAAGAGTCAAAGAATGATGCAACTATGGAGACCATCACAGGGAAGAACCAGGTAATTATGCCCTCCCCTGCCAATGATGATCAAACCCTGACCACCAAAGCCAGAAGAAGCAGAGCTAAGGCAACCAGAAAAACTGCCAAGAAAGTGGCTGAGTCAGACCCAAAGCAAAAGGGTATATTCATCTCAGCTGGATTAAGGGTGGTTGGAAACTCTGATTCAGGAAAGGGGTGTAGTACCAACACTCCTGTCCTACCAAAGGATCAGAAGTTAAAGGGAAAGGTTGCTGATAAAGAGAAAAAGAACAAGAAACAGCAATCCTCAAATTCCCAAAAGATTAACATTGCATGCATAATGTGTGGTCTGCAAAACCACATGGCCAAAGATTGTTACTACAATCCTGCTAGCACACATTATGCAAATAATGTTAAAAAGGAAGGAGTCAGGGAAGGTTTCTCATTTGGACCATATCAAATGGTTCAAGTAATGAAAAAGGGAAAGCTTGTTTCCGAAGCAAGGCTGCTTTCGGAAGAATGTCCTTCTTTCGAAAGGAAAAAAGGCTTCGGAAGCTAAAGCTATCAAGACTCAAAAGAATAAAAGAGTCCCCTTAAGACCATCCCAGAAGAAGACTGCTTCGGAAGAAAAGGTGGTGAAGGCTTCTTCTGAAAAGAAAGAAGCTTCGGAAGAATGCCAAGCTGCAAAAGTTTCAACAAGCTCATCCTCCATGATCAACCAAGGGATGGAATGGAAGATCAAGGAAGATGTTGTAGCCCAAACCTCTTCTTCAAAGACATCCAGTGAACCCCCATGCATAAATTTTGGTTCAATTATGTCACTATCATTGGAAGAACCCAAGACCAACAAGGCTTGGGTTTCCAATCAAAACTAATCATCTCATCTTATGTGCAGGGATATCCATATGACAAGAATAAAAATGTTTGGATTATGGATAGTGGATGCTCCAGGCACATGACAGGGAACAGATCTCTCCTTCAACAATTTCAACATTATGATGGAGGTCCGGTCCAGTTTGGAGGTGAGGCCGGAGGATATATTTCTGGCAGAGAAAGTATATCCAACGGAAAATTAAAGGTTGACAAAGTTAACTTTGTCAAACAGCTTGAACACAATCTGTTAAGTGTTTCTCAGTTCTGTGATCAAAAGCATCAAATGCTTTTCACAGAACATGAGTGCATAATACTTAAACCCGGGATGACAATTCCTCAGGAATTGGTGCTTCTTAGATCTCCCAGGAAAGGGGATATGACAAGCTGGATATGAACAATGCTTTCCCAATGGGAGAAGTATCATGCTTTCTTTCCAAAACTGATGGTGATGAGTCAATACTATGGCATAAATGAATGTGTCATGTAAATTTTAAGATAGTGAATAAATTGGCTAAAAATAACTTGGTACATGGTTTTGCTAAAAAGGAATTTTTCTGCAAAGATAACTGTGTTGCATGCCTGAAAGGGAAGCAACACAGGGCATCTCATAAATCCAAAGTTGTTAATTCCATCACCACTCCATTACACTTATTGCACATGGATCTATTTGGTCCCACAAGTATAATGAGCATTGGAAGGAAATCATATTGCCTTCTGATTGTTGATGATTTTACTAGATTTACATGGGTATTCTTTTTAAGAACCAAAGATGAAACTGCTGAAACTTTGAAATCTTTTATTCTTAAAATAGAAAATCAAATTGATCACAAGGTTGAAATAATTAGAAGTGATCAAGGGACTGAGTTTAAGAACCACGTTCTTGACTCATTCCGTAACTCAAAAGGGATTGCCAGACAATATAGTACTCCTAGAACTCCTCAACAAAATGGTGTTGCTGAGAGGAGGAATAGGACACTTATTGAGGCTGCTCGGACTATGTTAGCTGATTCAAAGCTGCCTCTAACATTCTGGGCAGAGGCAGTTAGCACTAAATGCTATGTGCAGAACAGGGTCCTTGTAGTAAAGCCACATGGAAAAACCCCTTATGAGCTATGGAACAAGAGGCCACCGTTCATTGGCTTTCTAAGGTCCTTTGGCAGCAGGTGTACCATACTTAACACAAAAGACAATTTGGCAAAATTTGCTGAAAAGTCGGATGATGCCATCTTTGTTGGATATTCCTCTAACTCTAAAGCTTATAGAGTTTATAACATTAAAAATCAACAATATGATGAATCTTTCAACATTGTAGTTAATAAGCACACTCCTTGTGTTAGGGAAATGGTCCTAATCATATATTTGATTTAGAATTGTTTCCAAACTATTCTAAACCATCTTATGAGAATGTTTCAGCTGGAATAGGTGCTCAAAGTGACTCTGATGATGATCAACTGTTTGAGCTTCCCAGACCTATTCCAAGTTCTCTAAGAGCTACAGCAAATCAAGTTCCTACTATTGGCAGATATGATAGTATAACCATCTCAAGAGATAGTGGAGCTTCAACAAGCGGTTCACCTGTTGACTCTCAAACCTCTTCAGGTGACCCTGCACAACACCAAGCTAATGAAAGCAACATCTTGAAGGAACAGGCAACTGTTGATGCTGCTTCACAACAAATAAATGATGATGTTTCTCTTTCATTCCATCAGTCCTCATTGAGTGAGTTTGAAATAGCAGTTGGACCAAGTGTTCAAGCTCCTGAACAAAATATGTCCAATTTGGATTTATCTTTGCAACTGGATGTGATTCCTAGACTTAGGATTCACAACACTCATCCAGCTAAGAACATCATAAGGGAAGTCTCTGAAGGCGTGAGAACAAGATGACAAACTCACAATGGGAATCTCTGCTTGTACTCATGCTTTTTATCCCAAATGGAACCCAAGAAGGTGGAAGATGCCTTGAAAGATAGTAGCTGGGTTGAATCAATGCAAGAGGAGCTGCTTCAATTCAAAAGACAAAAGGTTTGGAACCTATAGGCACTAAATGGGTTTTCAGAAACAAGAGAGATGATAGAGGCTTGATTATCAAGAACAAGGCAAGACTGGTGGTTCAAGGATACGCTCAAGAGGAGGGAATCGATTATACTGATCTCTTTGCACCTGTTGCAAGACTTGAGGCAGTTAGAATCTTCCTTGCTTATGCTGCATCCAAGAGTTTCACTGTCTACCAGCTTGATGTCAAGTGTGCCTTTCTATATGGGGATATAGATAGGGAAGTCTATGTATGCCAACCTTCGGGATTTGAAGATCCACAGCATCCCAACTATGTGTGCAAATTGGATAAAGCTCTATATGGGCTGCACCAAGCACCTAGACTGTGGTATGAGACATAGTCTTAGTTTCTCCTGAAGAATGGTTACAATAGAGGTACCATTGATAAGACTCTTTTCATAAGGAAGTCTGGGAAATACATCTTGCTTGTTCAAGTCTATGTTGATGACATCATATTTGGTTCCTCAAATGACCAAATGTGTAAAGACTTTGAGAGCATCATGAAGAAGAAGTTTGAGATGAGTTCCATGGGAAAAATGGACTTTTTCCTTGGAATTCATGTGAAGCAAATGAAGGAAGGGTTTTTCATCAGTCAATCTAAGTATGTCAATGATATCTTAGAAAGATTTGATATGAAAGATTGTAAGGCAGCAAAAACACCTATACCCAGAAACCACAATCTCTGCCCTGACTCTGAGGGGGAGGATACTGATCAACATCAATATAGAGCAATTATTGGTTCTCTGATGTATCTCACAGCAAGTAGACCCGATATCATATTTGCAACTTGTATTTGTGCAAGATATCAGGCTGCTCCAAAGGTGTCTCACCTAGTTGTTGTCAAGAGAATCCTTAGATACCTTAAAGGAGCACCTAAACTAGGTCTCTGATATCCAAGAAATAGTGATTTTAATCTCTATGGTTACTCTGACAGTGATTATGGTGGCTGCAATATCAACAAGAAATCAACATTTTATGGATGTCAATTTCTTGGTGGAAGTATCATCTCATGGCAATTCAAGAAGCAATCATGTGTCTCTACATCAACTGCTGAAGCTGAATACATTGCTGCCGCTAGTTGCTGTGCTCAGCTGCTGTGGATTCAAAACCAGATGATAGACTACGGATTCAACTTCATGAGCACTCATATTCACATTGACAACAATAGTGCTATCTCCATTACCGAAAATCCAGTGAAGCACTCCAAAACTAAACACATCGATATCAGGTATCATTTCATTCGAGATATTCATGAGAAAAATCTTATCAAGCTAATCAAAGTTGATTCAAATGAACAATATGTTGACTTGTTCACCAAAGCCTTTGATGAACAAAGATTCAAATATCTCATTACAGCTATTAGGATGATAAACCTTGATTAGTCTATCTCATTTGAAAATATTTTTAATGTGTAAAATTTTATGTCAAAACAATCTAAGCCCTGTTACAAAAGGTCTTTCTCTAAAATTTTTTTTATCTAAGTATGAATTCTTCCGAAGAGGAATTAACCCTCGGAAGATATTTTTCATATCTTCCGAAGCAAATTCCTCCCAGGATAATTTTCTTCTCGGACGAATTGTTAAGTCTCGGAAGAAGCGATTGATTTCATATCAGATCTACTTCCGACGCTTGTAACATTCTCCATTCGGAAAGCAACATATACTCTCGGAAGTAAAAAAACTTTACCTTTGGAAGTAAATTTGCCTTCGGAAGAATATTACCTTCGGAAATGCTTTATACTCAGAAGAAAGATTTTACTGTGTAATGGAATCCTTTGGGCCCTACTCTGTAAAAAGTAAAGATTTTTTTAATGATGTCGGATTATTTAAATGGACTAACCTTACCGCCCATGTCACATCATCCACTGAAACCTCCCATCATCTTATCCAATCCTCCTTTAAACCGTCATTCCACCCGTTTAAATACCTCTGGCTAATCACTTACATCCTTTTTACCAAAATTACTGCCCTAAAAGCTTTCTTCATCTTTAATCTACCCAATTCCGAACTATCTTCTTGCAACTTTCTCAAATGGCACTTAACCCTCAGCACAACCAAGTCGCACTCCTTAACTCTTCAAGGGATGCCGACTTCTCAGATATCATCTCCTTTCTAACCCAATCTTCTTACTACATTGCCCTGACTGTTAACCCCACGGTTTACTCAAATCATATGTCTAAATTTTGGGCAAACGGTCAGATTGAAACCCTAAATGGGGTTCGTGTCATAAGATCGAGCATCTGTGGCCAGGAGTTGGTCATTTCTGAACAAATCATTAGGGAGCATCTAGAGCTTCATGATGAGGGCGCTCCTACAGAATTCCTCAAAGCAGATTTGGACAACACTTATATCCAAATGGGATATGGTGGAGATGTTAGCAGGTCAACCGTCTACAAATTCAACTTCTGTTAAAACTGGAAGTTCCTGCTGCATGTAGTTCTTCACTGCTTGTCCAACAAATCTGGGGGATGGGATCAAATCCCATATGAACTTGGGTGCCTAGTTCATGGTTTGGTGAGAAGCCTCCGCTTCAACTACTCAAGATTTGTGCTGACCAATCTCATGGGAAACCTTCAATGGGACACATTCTTCATGTATCCCAGGTTTCTCCAGCATATAATCAATTTTGAGCTGGACCATAGCAAGCTTGTCTGTGCAGCTGCTCTGATTGTTCCTCAAATAAGGTCGACCATCTTCAAAACTTTGAAGAGAGTGTCCACCAACTTCACCGGAAGAGATACTGCACTTCTTCCAGGTATGATTGAGCTAATGGCTCCTGGTGACATCCCTGTTAACCCTAGAGGTGATGAGCCCACACCAGCAACTACCCTCACTTTGCCAAAGATACCTTCTCCACCCATTACCTTCACTTACCAAAGACGCCCCAAACGAACCCTTGTTCGATCTTCTCTGATTGAACAAGCTCCTCCTATTCTACCTAAAAAGGCTAGAGTGGAACAATGGGCTCCCACTCAGCCTGAGGTCCAACCATCGTTCACAATTGACCTCAATATGGGTCTTGAGTCTCCTCAGTCTCAGACCCATGAGCCCGAAACTCAAGCTGAAAACCCTCAGGGAGAGTCTTTATACTCCCCCGAGCAGCCAATAAGGGACAACCCCATCATAGGCTCAATGCCTTTAGACATTGATCAAAGTCCCGGGTCACTAGGTTTTACTTCCATATCCTTTACTGACCTATTAATCGAAGCTGATGAAGAGATTATATCCCTTTAGGGCAATGAAGTTGATCCACAACACCCTCTCAAGGATCAACAGAGCCCTAAGAGATCTCTTATCTCTAGCCTCCATCAGCAAACCTTTACTGAGGTGAGTCCCACTGATGTGGAGGGGACTCATGTAGATTCAGCTGCCACTACTGAAGGAGCCTCAAGGGATCCTCAGGACAGTGGTAACATTACTGAGACTGAATCTACGACTACCTTGCCCTTTGATGACTCTGAAAAGAGACATCACTGAGCAAGGGAAACCAGGGCGCCAAGAAACCACATCTGGTGGCGAGGATGAACATAGAAGGTATGTTACCTCATCTCCCCGTGATTCTTCAAAAGAAGATGAGGGAAGAATGCAACTCACCATTGAAGACCTACTTTCTAAAGTCTTAAATCTTGAATCTAAGGTTAGGACTTTAGAGGATAGGTCTGCCACTCAGCAACTTGAGATTGAAAATCTCAAGGCCAAACTAGCTGAGAAATAGATTGAGAGGTCTGTTAGGCACGTTCCAATTCAGGTCTCTTTGACCTATTCCTCTAACTCACCAAGCTCTCAGGATGATGCTACCAAAAAGAGGGAGAGTGTTCAGGGAGAAAGCCAAAGACAAAAGGAGCCACAAAGTCAAGCTCTCACTTCCCTAAGCTCAAAATATCCTATGCAACAAGCTTCAGTTTTTTCTGAGCCTCCTCCAGTTGTAATTCAAATGGATCAAAGGATGCTCCAAGATCTCAATAGGTTCTTCAACAAGTTTCTGTTGGAATCTCTTATTGAACAACCAAGTCCTGATCTGTCTGTGATTTACTTTGGAGCTCAAGAGCTTCAAAGGTTAAAAGCACCTTCTACCACTATTGAGGAAGTTGGTCAACCTAAGGTCCAAGTGGAACCTGAGATTAACTTCGAAGGGGAAACAAGGACTGATGGCCCAGCAACTGAGACAGTTGGGACAAGTAGTGCATTCTCACAGACTTCCGAAGCACAAGTCAAAGCCTCGGAAGAACAAGTTCAATCTTCCGAAGCTGAGATTGCAGCTGCGGAAGGACTATTCTCCTTATCCGATGATCTAATAGTCACAGATGCAATCCTAGAACTTGCATCTGAGGTTAATAGGAAGGATTTTCTCACCCAACCCCTAGCTCAAACATCACCATTAATTCCAGCTTCCATCTTTACTACTCAACCTGAACCTTCCATCCAAGAACCCCCAAAGTCTAGCACTTCCGAAGCACAAGTCAAAGGAAAGAGGAAGATGACTAAGGAAGAGCTTCTGGAGGAAGAAAGGTTAGAAAAACTCAAAAGAAAAGGTAGACTTCCAACTAGAAAACCGCTAGCTGCAAGTAGCAAAGCAGCTGCAGCCAACCAGGAGGCAGTCAACAATAGAAGAAGAGTAGAGATCATTGATAGACTTGTCAGTCTAGAAGCTGCGAATGAAGATGTACTCCTGCTACCACTAGAGGAGTTAGTTGAGCTGGAAAAGGTAACTTTGCTGCAAAAACAGCAAAGAGAATAGGCAGCAAGGTTGGCCATAGAAGAAGAAAGGGAGAGGAAAGAAAGAGAAGCTGATCAGCAGCTCAGGAGGGAAAGGATAACTTTCCTAACATAAAGAGGTTTCTCTCTAGAAGAATTATCTCCACACAAAAATGATACGATCTTATGGCTCTTCAACAAATAGCAAGATCAAATGGAGAAAGAGAGAAAGAAAGCTGCCAGGGAAAAGCTGATGCTGAAGAAGAAGAAGGAAGAGGAAGCAGGACTAGCTACTGCCAAGAATATAGGTGAGAAGGCCTGGATGAAGAGCTATCTCCGGGCTCATTGCTTCTCTGGAAGGCAGGTGGGTCCTATGTCTCAAAAGACCGTCCAGCGACATGTCAGTGACATAAAGGCTGACATTCGCTCGGGGAAGAGGAAGGAGATGTACAAAAGGGGACAGGGGATGATCTTCAAATCAACTACGCAACAAAGGGTACATGTCATTCAGAGTGATAGACTGGATCTCCTATCCACTAATGACTTGTACAAGCTTCTCAGCACCACTTCAGGGAAGAACAAAGAAACATACAAATATCTTTTGTCCCTGGTGTTGAAAGCTTTGAAAAGTAGAAATAAGTGAGGTTTTGGTAGCATCAGCCTAGGGGGAGTTTGTTGGATCTAGAAAGGCTGGTGCAACCAAAACCAAATCACTTAGAATATTTTGGTACAATTAATAAAGGACTTCCGAAGCTAAGTGTGGAACTTCCGAAGGAAAAAGAAGCTCTTCCGAAGACAAAGTGTAAAACTAACTTCCGAAGGAAAACTCCAACTTCTGAAGACAAAGAACTTACTTCCGAAGATCAAGACTTAGAATGATAGATCAGAAGTCAACTTCCAAAGACTCTTACAAGCATTGTAACTCATGTTTCATGCTTGTAAGAGTCTTGTAATATTTTGAGTTGAGAAGTAATATATACAAGTGCCTTGAAAATTATTTCTGTGTGTTTTTTTGTTACTTATTATATTATTATCAACTCTTATAAAAGACTCTACTTCATCTGATTTGAGTGTTCTATAAGTGAGTTTGAGACAAATCCAAGTGTTTATAGTGACAAACCCAATCCTGTAAATAATAATAATAATAATAATAATAATAATAATAATAATAATAATAATAATAATAATAATAATAATAATAATAATAATAATATTAATATAATAATATTAATAATAATATTAATCCTAATAGTGATGATATATACTATTTATATTTTTACAAGTCAATAATATATAAAATAAGTATTATCTTATTCAAATATTTAAGTTTATAATACTAAATATTTTGATACGTATAATACAATAATAATAATAATAATAATAATAATAATAATAATAATAATAATAATAATAATAATAATAATAATAGTAATAATAATAATAATAATAAAAATAAAAATAATAATAATAGTAATAATAATAATAATAATACTAATAATACTAATAATAATAATAATAATAATAATAGTAATAATAATAATAATAATAATAATAATAATAATAATAATAATAATAATAATATAATTATAATAATAGTAATAATAATAAAATTTTCTAAAAATGAATGACATATTGTCTAATATGATTTAAAAAATAATTAAACTGATAATTAGAAAAAAGGTTCAAATAAAAAGGATATTAAATCTAAACGATGTAAGATAAAATTTTAACCATCGATCTTATTAATCAATGCTTGAGATTAAATTAAATCAAAAAAGTTTATTAGAAGTTTATTTTTAAGCATATACACTTTTGTTGAGTTTTTTTAGTTCCTTCATATTTTGTAAATGTTCATAAATTTTATATATGAATATTTTTTAATAAAAATTACACCATAAAACTGGGCATTTTTTTCCTTTATAATGAGTACGGTAACTTTATATAAAAAGGTAATAAACTTTTTTATAATATTTTTTAGCTCCTATAAAACCTACTTGTTATTGTTTTTAGTAAAGGTATTGTCTCTCATTATTTGTTGTTGTGTTTTCCACACTATTGTGTTTTACTATAATTATGAATTAAAAAAAAGGTAATGATGAAATAAAAACTAATCAATATAATACATTAAACTCAATGCACAAATAACTCAAAATAGTGTTGAAAAGACAATAGTATTAGTGTAGTTAGTTTTCTTCATCATTCTGTTATACTAGACACAATAAGTTTGAAAGAAACATTAAAATAAAATCATTGTTTACTTTAAATTATAATACATAATAATAAGATAAAATGTTAATATGATAAAAATAAAATGAAATGATTTTAGTCTAAAAGCATAACTACCCGCCGTATTTTACACAATGACATGATATCTGACACAATAAATTCACGTATTTAAAAAATAACCAGATATTTGACATTATATTCTTACTTATTTGACAAAATAATCAAAATATTATCTTTCTTAAAACAATAAAATAACAAATGTCAAACTAAGATTCATTTAAACATTTTAAAGTAAGTTTGTTTTTTTACTATAACCATATCTTAATAAAAATATAATCATATTAGTATTAATTATTCTAATAATAACCATTTTTATAAGGTTAATAATAACAACAACAACAATATTTTTTATTCTATTAGTTAAATATAATAGTGTGCTTTTATCATTTATAATCTATTACTAAAAAAATAATAGTAATGTATTGTAATCATAATACAATGTTCGAACATTTGTTAAGAGTTTTTATTCGAACGTTTTCAACCTTTCTTTTTAATTGATATACACGACATATCAAATACAATATGTTCTGTAATAGTATCATAACAGTATAGTAACGAATCATTTAGAGTATTCACATCCCAATCCTTATCTTTATCTATATAATTACACTAAAAACAACTACATTTTCTCTCTCATTTCAATCAAATAATATTTTTTTAACACCTTTATTATTATATTTTCTTTCTCATCCACTCACAACCACTTCCAAAAATATTAAAAAAATTATAAAGGTTGAACAGTGAATCTTTAAATTTACAGATGAACAGTAACATTTTATCTCTTTCACTCACAACCACTCAAAATCATCCCATATAATTTAAGTACTCACACTCATAATTATAAGACATGAGCTGTAAATGCTCTTAAGGGTGTGTAAATATCTACAAGAATCTGAGATTATACATAACTGTACTCACCAAAACCAAAAAAAACTAAAAAGCTATCTTAATGATGTTCTGGTATACGTTTAAAATCAAAACACAGTAAAGCGCATGCCTAATCAGATTTTAATATTAGATGGAAACATGTCTTTTAACTCGCATCTTATTAATTAAATTGAAAAAAAAGAAATAACAGATGTTTGTGTACATATGAAGTGTTAACATCATTTTTGACATAACATTAGTTGTAACAAGCTCCAAGTATATTTGGTTAGGCTTGTTAGAGCAATTAAAGTTTTCAATATAGTACCAGTTTGAAACTAGGAATCACGAGACCACATACATAAATACATTTATTTGTAGAGCTTGATACATTTAATTAATCGGAGTAAAAAAACGAGTATGGTAGGTGTGAATGTAATATGTGTTTTTATTTATTTATTTACATTTCACACTTAGATTTATTTATAGAGCTTGATACATTTTATTATCAGAGTGAGAAAACGAGTATGGTAGCTGTAAGTGCTGAGTGAATTATTTGTTGTCTTTATAATTTCACACTTAAAACCGCGTGTAGTATTTAACCACCGTCTATAAAGCAATACCATACTAAAAGCAATACCATACTAAAATCTTACATTTGTACATGGATTATGTGCGTTATACATACAAGCTTAAAAGGACATACATGTCTCTACAAATGATAGTGGGGGCAGATAACGACTTGCATGTACAAATGCCACAATGGACCTCAACACATATCAATCAATTATTGTTCTTGTGTTATTTTCATCCATATATCCATTTTCCTCTCTCTAAGAGCTCTCTTTTCATTAGAAGGTCCCCCCATTAAAATCCAAATACTAGACTTTGACTCCTCCCTCAATTCAATATTTAAATCTTTTAATAATGTACCGAAAATCACATTGTCTTATTTAGGTTGTTTATTATACAATATCTGAATGTGAAATGTAAATTGCAAAGCAAAAGCTTATAATTCTTGATGTTTCCAAAATCCTTATCGTGACTAAGACTGCCAAAAATAATTAACTTCTGAATTTTTAAATTTTGTTTTCTTGTAAAAGGATTTTTAACTATGAATAGCATAGTAATGTAAATATTTTATATATGACAGAGTTTACATATTTATATAAAAACATATATCAAATCCAATTTTTAAGGACTATTTGACTAAGATTGTCGTGACTAATCTTTTAAGATTGTTTGATAGTTAATATAATTTACAAAATACTCCATCTATTTGAAAAGAGAAATGAACAAGAGGCGAAACATCTTTAGGGTACTCGAGGCAGCCTCATGAGGTGCCTTCTTTGGTCTTTCTGGTTGGAAGGCGGCACCATCACTAGCCCTCGGGTTATTGTATTCGGGTACTTGAAATCGGGTTAATGAAGCCAAGGAAATCTACTGCTTCTGTGACCTATGAATGTAATAATTATAAAAGGATCAAGTAATTTTGGTAGTTTGGATTGTGCCGCTACCAATTTAGATGATTTTTTTTTCTTTGATTTGGGTAAAAATGATGTGTTATTCAATTATTGCTTGAAATCATTTGGTTAGCTTGGGTACTTTGGATCGTGCTTGTTCAACGGAAAAATTGAAGATTAACGCTCTGAGTATTAAGTTGTATTTCATGTGAAAAAGGTGGTGTCCCAAAGATTCAAAGATTGCATGGAATATTAAGTTTACGATCGAATTTGCAAATAGTAATTAGAGTTAATATTACCAAAGCTTTTTATCGCTTCTTTAATGGATACATCACAACCAATGTTTAGTGATGCAAACATGTCATCATCAATTCCACTCGGTAAAGAACACCTGTTATCAATTACAATCTGATTTAGTCTTGATTTTATGTTTCTGCAATTATGTACATATATCAATTTTTGGCAGCAAGAACCAACCATGCATCGATCAAGCATATCATCATTGATTCAAGTAGATAAAGAACTCCTTTATCGTTTACAAATTGTTTTAATCTTATATTTATGCAGGGCCATTATTTAGGCCCTAGCCCCTAAGCAAACAAAAAAAAAGGCCCTTTATGAACTTAATATAATAAATCCTTTTTCTTTATCTTCATTGTGAACCAAAAACAATACTCTAAAATGTTTATTATTGGCATGGTTATTTTTTTTTTAATTTTTTTTGTTTTGAGCAAAGATTCTTTTTGTAATTCAATGTTCATTTCTTGTGTTTTAGGTTTTTTTGCCTTTTCATATCATTGCTACATGCTTTTTAATCAACATTACACTTATATACGATATATCTGAATGCAAACATCTACAAACACAAGTAATATTATAATAGGCACACTAAAGAAATGAGTTGCATACTAATTACCAATTCAAAGCTAATTCACTAAACAAGTAAATTTTAGAGCAACTTTGAAAATATTCAAACACTAGATTCAAAACTAAATCACGAAATAAGAAACTAATACTATGTGAGTTGTAAATTAAAATTTAAAAGCTAACGAGAGAGTTAGACCAAGAGAGGTAAAAGTAGTAGAGTAAGACCTAACCTCACAAATCAAGATTAAGACACAAAAATTTAGAATCTGAAATTGGTAAAAAGAAATTGACCTTGAGAACTGCAAATATATGTTCCAAATTGCTCCTTGATAGAACAAATCACATTTCTGCTTTTTTTATTAATTTATAATATCAGGGTAAATTTTTATTGGATTGAAGGCCTAACTAAATAAATAAAGTGAATAGTCTAGTCAAATTTTTACACGTATAAATACTATACATAAAATTTGGAGGTCCTTTAAAATCAGGGGCCCAAAGCCATAGATTTACCAGCTTTGGGCTTGAGCCGACCCTGTCTTTATGTTTCGATTATTCACGTACATATATTAATTCTAGGCAACAAATCGTTATAAGGCTTGCATTGAAGATGATGATCGAGAAAAGTGATTATTGCTAACCCAAATAAATCGGAAACCAAATTGCGGCATTAATCATATAACAAAATATACATTTAAAGAATGATGCATTTGAACAAGTATTGTGGATAAAACCAAAAAATTACAAGTAGCTGTTGTTGATCTAAGCCTAGCATGAGAAATCAAGAACACAATTAGAAAATTAGAAGAATCACAATTAAGATAATAAAATTGATTACATTAATCACAATAATAATTGATTATAATAACATGCAATCACAATAATAATCTAAACATAATCTGTCCATTAATTATATATTCATAGGATTACATTACTCAAAATTAGTCTAATAACTAAACTTTTACATTTAATAGTAATCCTAGGTCACACTACACGTCATAATCATTTCTTTCATTCTCCACCTAGTAGTGGACGTGAAAGTCCACGAAGAGGTTGAAGTCCGTTAGATCTATAATCACCTAAGTGCACAGCTTTCCTTTGTAGTCGTGCCAATCATTGAACATGTTGAACGTGTATACAAAATTATAATACATTATGATTACCTGAAAAAGCATACTCAAACAGTCAATATAAAGTTGGTGAGAACATAGCTTTATTCAACAACATAATTTTTTTAAATTGATGCAACATAACCAAACTCACAACCAAACATACTTATATGTCAAGTGATTCATAACTGTCACATACAAATCACAGAATCAAATAATATAACATCACAACCCTTATCCGGCAGATGCAGGTTAACATATTCCTAAGTAGCGTTAGTTATATTATTTGATGGTTCCTCATCCGAATTAATCTTTGTGTCAATATAACAGTAACATATCAAAACTTTTAAATTTGAATCAATTTCAATAATAGATAGTATGTTTTTCCCCCAAAAAATTTATAAATCAAAAAGTGGCCATGTTACTCACCTAATTTCTAGTACACAAGTCAAACATTTCCTACAAAATAATTATTTGTTAGAAATAAATCTTACTTCTTTAAAATTTTCAGCATTTATATCATTAATTCAATCAATTTTTCTAAACAATAGCTACTGTTGTCAAAATATATGAAATTAAACAAGCAGTAATACTCCAAATCTTGATTATCCCATAAAAATTTCAATCAATATTTCTTTACAGGTATTTTCCTAGAATTTATACAACTTTCAAATTAAATGGAAGAAATAGCTAATTATCTCTAAAAATTCTAAAATTTATACAAAGTGTTCAATTAGGTATATAATTTTTTGAGTAAAATTTTCTCGGGTTTACTTACTATTTTGATATTACTTTCGATTTCCTTCCACTAATTATTCTAAAATATGAAACTCTGTCATACTTCTGAATAAATTCACGAAATTTATTCTATAATTAATTATAATATTAAGGTCATCATATAAATTTTCCAGATTTTTATTGAGTCCAGATCTTCGGTTTGTTAATTTTCTTCTAATTTCTTAAATTAATCATATAAATTAATATATCCTATATAATTATTCTATATTTTCTAGATTATTAGTTCTAATATTTTCTAATAAATTTCTAAATTTTATTCCCACAAGCACAGTCATTTACGTATTTAATCTAATTTATCAAGGAATAACACATGTTTCAACCCTTTAATTTTTTTATTTTTGTTTAAATCCTTGATTTTTATAAAAATCTCAAATTTTTTGTTTTGAATCTTTTCTTACTGATTTTGATGGAAAATCAAGTTTTATGAGGTTTTGTAAATAACTTTGGTGGTTTAACTTAAATTGTTGATTATATATGTAGATTAAACATATATATAACTTCTTAACTTGTTAATCATAGGTTTTAAGAATAAAACCTTGTTTAAAATGAAAGAAAGCTTTAAGGATTGCTTCTTGGGTTCTTGGATAATCTATTGATAAGGTTGCCTTTAATCTTGAGATATGATCACTAGATGAATATGGTTGATGCTTAAAGATGAGAATGAGATGTTCAAGATGTTGGTGTTTGGATGATGTTGAGGCCGAGATAAAGTCTAAGAGGTTGTGGAATGATGGTTTTGGTGGTATGATAACTGAGAGAAAGAGGGAATCGAGGTAGAGTAGTTGTTTGTGGTTGTAAGGATTCTGATAAGTCTGATGCAGCCAAAACATTTAAAGTCTCTCTACATGCATGCACTGAAGTACAGAAGTAGAAATGCTTCGCAAGTTTTACACCATGCACTAGAAAACATTCTAAGTGTGAAATCTTCTGAAGCCAAGACCAACATCTTCCGAAGTCAAAAGTGAAGTCTTCCGAAGCTTCAAAGACAAAGTCTTCCAAATCCAAAGAGTGAAGACAGATTTCTTGGGAAGACTTTTAGATACATGCTTTTCTCTAATGTACTTTACCATAAAGCTGGACCACCTTTCCCCTGCAACTCTGTTTAGTCACCAACTTACAGAGTTAGTGAAAAGGTCCATGCTTTTGGTAATTGTACATTGAGGTCTTGAGTCTGAGCTTTCTACTTTATTTACTTTTATCCTTTTTCGTAATATATTAGGATGTGAGCTTATGGCATGTCATAGTCAATAGTCAAAAGGCAATCTACCTTTTGACTCTACATTTGATTTTGTTGTCTAGTCTTATGTATCCAGCTGGCCTTTATAGTATGGCCGGTTGTAGGATGTAGTATAAAGTATCTCAAGTACTTGTAACTTTCTTTCTATGCTTTGTAGTACTTGTAAAAGAACTTGAGAAGCAATAGACAACATTCTTGAAAACCATACACTTATGTTGTTTGCTATCTTGTTCTGTCTCACATTTTACTTGTGTTCTTAGTGTCTTACTTATAAGTTACCAGTTCCCCATTTGATCTGTTAAGTGTTCTAAAGAACTCTCCTCATTGTGTTGTTGTGTTATAAATGACCACCCTTAATCAGTCTTGCATTTGGTATTAGAGCTTTCCAGGCTCATGATTATAAGATCTCACCATCTTAAGATCCCTCACACACACAAAATACTTAACAACTCTAATGGCAACTATTACTATAGCTGATATGGAAACTGAAACTATGACAAAGTCTCCACTAATCACTTTTGAAGACTTTGATACTTGGTGTCAAAGAATGGAAGGCTTTATCAAGTCTCAAGACTCTAGGATGTGGGACTCTGTTGTTCAAGGACCATACATACCAAGCACCTCTTTAGCTGCTGGTGGTGGTCTGATTCCAAAGGCTGTGACTGACTATTCTGATGAAGACAAAAAAAGAATACAGATTGATCAGAAAGCCATGACAGCCTTTCAAACTGCTTTTCTAAACTCCATTTACAGAGGTTTCAAGAAGTGCAAAACTGTCAAGCAACTATGGGAGGCACCGAAGCTCATGTATGAGGGGTCCAATGAAGCAAAGGAGAACAAGAAGGATCTCCTAAAGCAGCAGTTTGAAAACTTCACCTTCAAAGCAGGTGAAACCATGACTCAACAATACTTCAGGTATGTTGGAATTATGGATACTCTAATGGATGTTGGAGTAACTCTTAAGAACAGGGACATTGTGAGGAAGTTCATGTCCTCTCTTTCTAGACAATGGACATATTACTGTCTTGTTATCAAGAGGACTAAGAACCTTAAGACTCTTACTTTTACAGAGTTGTATGGTATTCTCAGTGGATACCACATAGAGATGAACATGCAAAACTCATCTGGTAACTCCAGCAATCAACTGAGTTCAACCCTCCATGTGGTTGAAAGGGAAAGCATTGAACCACAACATCATCTTATATGCTACCCTGATAACTCACAAAAGGGTTCTTCATCACCTTTCCAGAGACTACATAAGAAAGCTACACTCAAGGAAGTCCATTCTAAGAGATAAGTTATTCTCATTCTTTTTGTCTCTGCTGATGAGAGCACAAGAAACTTTCTCTTCACCCTTGAAGACCTAGACTGTATCCATCCAGATGATCTAGAGTACATGGAGATAGTTCAGCAGATGACTCTTCTACAAGAGGACAGGGAGGAAGTTTCCAAGCAATGTAGCCAGTGGAAAGTTTAGGCTGGATAAAAGCAAAGTGAAGTGTTACAACTGTAACTAGATGGGACACTTTGCAAGGGAGTGTAGGGCACCAAGGACCAATGGTGACCAAACACAAGCCAGACCAAACTACACTGATAGAGCTCCCCAGAATGAGAAGCCAAAGCAGCAAGCTGCAGTTGCTGTTGAAGAAGGAGGCTTTGACTAGAGCTTTCAGGTGGAAGATGCATCTCCAAACCAAGCACTCATGGCAGACCACGATGAAGCCAAGGTATTGGAACATCTTTGTACTCCTGAATGCATTGCTAAAGTAAATAGATACAAGTCCTATAACCTAGAGATGAGATCTGATCTTGAGTCCTTAAATTTCTTAAAAAGCTGATTTTAAAAGAACTGAACATGATTATAAATTGAAAATAGAGGACTTAGAGAAAACCATTTCAACTCTTAAACATGAGCACACCAACTATAGGTATCAGATCAAAGACCTCATAACTAAGTTGACTGAATGCCAGGCTGAGCTTGTGATCAGCAAAGCCAGGGCAGAAAATTGTGTTCTTAAAGATGAGACCTTCAAGAACATAATATCCTCATCCTTGCATGCAAAAGTTTGTTATCAAAATAAGCAGGGACTGGGATCTAGTGAGATAGCTCCTCCACACACAATCTTGTCAGTAAGATCTCCTAGGTGTGGAACTTGTGAAGATGAGCATCCCCTCATAGACCCCTTGACTAAAGAGGATGAAGAGGAGATGATGAAGAATGACTCTGAGAAGAGTGAAGAAGAGCATTCTAAGAAGGGTCACTATCCCTCTGAGGAGAGTAAAGCTGTTGCGATGACCAAGTCGAAGAGAAAGAAGTTGATCAGGAAGGCCAAGAGAAAGTCCAAGAAGGCTCAAGAGCTCAAGGCCACCTTTAACTCTGCACAGAAACAAGTCTTCATCTCTGCAGGATTTGAGGTGGTTAAGGCTGAAGACACAAACTTGAACTCCAATAACAAGAGTTCTAGTTCTTGTCCAAATCATCTCATCATCAAGAAGAAGGCTGATCAGTTGTGCACCACTACTGTACAACCTGAACCATCCAGCTCCAAAGGTAGTTCTATCGCCACAAGAATTGACACAACATCTGCAAAGATGAAGATGGAGAAGGAAAGTGATCAAGTTCAGCCTTGTTTACAAAAGAAGACTCCTAGAAGGAAGAAAATGGATTGTGTCATGTGTGGGAGTACTTCTCATCTTGCTAAAGATTGTGTCTACAATCCAAAGAGTACTCTCCACATGACAAAGAAAGAAACTTCTAAGAGTTTGGAGAAGAAGAAGCAAGCATCGGAAGGAAAATCTTTTTCCTTCGGAAGTTCCAAAATGAAGACAAGACAAGTGGAAACTTGCCTTCAGAAGAAAAATTGGTCTCAGAAGAAGGGAATACTGCCGAAGCACTGAAGCTTGCTGCAGTGAAAGCAAGATCTTCCGAAGGTCCAGTCATCAAAACTTCCGAAGTCAACAAAACTTCCGAAGTGTTGAATGTCAAGTCTAAGCTTCTAAAGGTGGTGTGGAAGACAAAGTAAGACCAAGTGGCTTAAAGTTCTTCGTCAACATCAACAAATGATCCTCAAAACATGACTATAGGATCAATTACTATTGCATTGTCTTCAACTTCTTTTGATGAGCCCAAGACCAATGAGGCTTGGGTTTCCAAATATAACTAACCATCTTTTTGTGCAGGAACAACTCAAGACAAACAGAAATGTATGGATCATTGATAGTGGTTGTTCCAGGCACATGACAGGCAATAGGTCACTACTTCAAAAGTTTCAAAAAATTGATGGAGGACTAGTTGCTTTTGGAGGAGATGTAGGAAGTTACATTACTGGAAGGGGCAGGGTCACAAATGGTAAGCTCAACATTGAGAAGGTAAACTTTGTCAAGCAGCTTGGGTACAATCTTTTGAGTGTATCCCAATTTTGTGATCAGAGTCATAACATGCTCGTTACTGAGCACGAGTGCATTGTTCTTAGGCCCGGGGTGGTCATTTCGCATGAGCATATTCTGCTTAGAGCCCACAGAAAACGAAACATGTACAAGATGGATTTGCAAGACACATCTCCCTCAAGAGAAGTTTCGTGCTTTTTATCTAAAGCAAATAGTGATGAATCTTTCCTCTGGCATAAAGAATGTGCCATGTAAACTTTAAAAATATGAATAAATTAATTAAAAATGATTTGGTAAGTGGAATGCCAAAGAAAGAGTTTACAAGTGATGACCACTGTGTTGCATGCCTGAAGGGGAAGCAACACAAGGTATCTCATAAGCCAAAGGAAAGAAACTCTATCACTACTCCCCTACACTTATTACATATGGATCTCTTTGGCCCTACCAGTGTAATGAGTCTAGGAAGGACCTCTTATTGGTTGGTGATCACATATGACTTTACAAGATTCACTTGGGTCTTCTTTCTTAGAACTAAGGATGAGACCCCTGAGATTCTGAAGAATTTCATCTTAAAGATTGAGAATCAATGTGATCACAAGGTCAAAACCATAAGATGTGATCAAGGAACTAAATTTAAGAACCAAATCCTTGATACATTTTGTGATGAAAAAGGTATTACAAGACAATATAGTGCTCCCAGGACTCCTCAGCAAAATGGTGTTAATGAGAGGAGAACAGGACACTAACTGAAGCTACAAGAACTATGTTTTCTAACTCTAAAGTGCCCATCACCTTCTGAGCAGAGGCAGTGAACACTGCTTGCTATGTGCAAAACAGAGTTTTAGTAGTTAAGACACATGGTAAGACTCCTTATGAACTTTAGCAGAAGAGGAAACCTTTCATTGGTTTCTCAGGTCATTTGGATGTCTTGCACCATTTTAAATGCCAAAGATCAAATTGCCAAGTTTGCTGAGAAATCTGATGATGGACATTTTATTGGATACTCTTCTCAAGTTAAGACTTATAGACTATACAATCTTAGAACTAGAGTAGTTGAGGAGTCAGCCAATGTGACTCTTAATGAGCACACTCCCAGTGTGAAAGGTTCTTGTCCCGATTGGCTATTTGATCTTGATTTAGTTGCCAACTGTTTTACAAATCTTATGAGCATGTTTCAGGAACCACATATATACTACCTACAGGTGATCCTGACCCAAGATTTGAGCTGAGAAGACCTTCAAGCTACACAACTTCAGCTCTAGTGGTAACTAACCCTGCAAATGAAGTTTCTACCAGCACATCAATGACAAATCCTGCTGACACTTCTGGGTGCCTTCAAATTCCAGCTTAGAGGCATAAAACTTAGATGAAGTAGCTTCAAATGTAGGAAAAAAATGGTGGTGGTGAAAGTGATGAAGAATTTCTTGATGCTGACAACCACTCCATTGAAGACAACATCAATGATGTCACACACTCATTGGATCAAGTCAATCTTGAAAAGTGTGCTGATGTGGAGGGTGAATCCTCATTGCTAGATCAGAATTTCTCTAGTTTAGATCTGTCTAAGCAACTTGTTGTAATCCCTCAGCTAAGGATCGACAAGTCTCACCCTACCACAAACATCATTGGAGATGTTAATTCAGGGGTAAGAATAAGAGGACAAACTCATGATGCAAATGTTTGTCTTCACTTTTATTTCTTATCCCAGATAGAGAGCAAAAGAAGATTGATGAGGCTCTAAAGGATAGAAGTTGGGTTGAAGCTATGCAAGAGGAGCTGCTTCAATTCAAAAGGCAAAAGGTTTGGAACCTATGTCCTCTTACTCAAGGGAAGACTACTATAGGAACCAAATAGGTGTTCAGGAATAAGAAGGATGATAGAGGACTTGTTATCAAGAACAAGCAAAACTAGTTGTTCAAGGGTATACTTAAGAAGAAGGAATTGACTACAGATGTTTTTGCTCTTGTAGCAACACTTGAAGCTGTTAGGATATTCCTAGCTTTTGGTGCATCCAAGAATTTCAAGGTCTACCAACTTGATGTCAAGTGTGCTTTTCTCTATGGGGTGATTGATGAAGAGGTGTATGTCAGACAACCACCTGGGTTTGCAGATCCTGATCATCCAGAATATGTCTGCAGGCTTGATAAAGCTCTTTATGGGCTGCACCAAGCACCATGGAAGTGATATGAGACTCTATCTTAGTATCTTTGTCAGCTTGGCTACAAAAAGGGTACTATTGATGGAACTCTCTTCATTAAAGGAACAGGAAATGACATAATGCCAGTTCAAGTATATGTAGATGACATTATCTTCAGTTCAACTAATCCAAAGCTCTGTAAAGACTTTGAGAAGCTGATGAAGGATAGGTTTGAAATGAGTGCCATGGGGGAACTTAATTTCTTTCTAGGAATTCAAGTGAAGCAAGTTGACAATGGCATCTTCATAAGTCAGTCAAAGTATGTACAACACATACTTAAATGATTCAACATGACTGATTGTAAGGTTGCTAAGATACCCATAGCCAGAAACCACTCCCTTGGACCTGATCTTGAGGGGGAGTGTGTTGATGAACATCTCTACAAGGCAATGGTTGGTTCTCTTATGTACGTCACAGCTAGCATGCCTGATATCATGTTTGCCACATGTATTTGTGCAAGATATCAAGCCAACCCCAAGATGTCACACCTGGTCACTATCAAAAGAATTTTAAGATATCTCAAAGGTGCTTCATCACTTGGCCTTTGGTATCCAAAGAATTCTGACTTCAATTTGTATGCTTATACAAATAGTGACAATGGTGGTTGTAACATGACTGTAAAGTCTACATCTGGGGGAGGTCAATTTCTTTGTGCAAGGATAGTCTCTTGGCAATACAAGAAACTATCATGTGTGTCTGCATCAACTGCTGAAGCTGAATACATTGCTGCTTCAAGCTGCTTTGCTCAAGTGCTTTAGATTCGGAATCAGATGCTGGACTATGGATTTAACTTCAAGGAGACTCTCATCCACATAGACAACAACAGTGCTATCTCTATCACAGAGAATCATGTGCAGCACTCAAGGACAAAGCACATCAACATCAGGTATCATTTGATTAGAGATAACTTTGAAAAGAGATTAAGCAAACTAGTCAAAGTTAACACAAATGAACAATATGCTGATCTGTTCACCAAAGCTTTTGATGAAAAGAGATTCAAATATCTTGTATCAACTATTGGGATGATTAACTTTGAGTAGCTTTTCTTAAACATAATCATATTATTTCTAAAACTTGTGTGTCCTAAGTTGTCTATTTTATCACTTTCATAAGCCCTTGTTCTCTTTGGAAGAAAAATATTTTAGAATGACATTCCTTAGAAATTTGAAAATTTTAATCTTTTTATCCTTCGAAAGATTTATAATTACCTTCGGAAGAAACTTATGTCTTAGAAAAAAAATAACTACTTCAGTAGATTTACCTTCGGAAGAAGTTTTACGAAAATTTTCCGAAGCTTAATACTAACTTAAGTACTTATATGTTTTCAAAGAACAATTTTCTTCCGAAAGCAATTTTCATTCGGAAGTTTTATTCTTCTTAGAATAAAACTCTGAGTAATAAGTCTCTTCCGAAGCAAAATTCTCAAAACCCTTTGGAATATCTTCCGAAGTCAATTTGCCCTAAGAAGCTTTCCTTCAGAACTTCTTAAGCAAATAACCTTCAGAAGATTTCTCGACTTCCAAGAAAACTACTTTTTGGGCAAAAGTAAACTACTTTTTCAGAGGTGGACCAACATCCGGATTTCAAAGTTTATCATATTTTATTAGCTTTGTCTTAAATCCATTTCATATAATACCCAACGGTTTTCCCTTCTTTCGCTATCTTCTTCATCTAAACTATTCCTCTAACCAAAATTCACCCAAACCGCCTTTGTTCTTCAATTTCCTTTACCCTTAAGCTTTTCAAAATGGCCAATCTAAACCGCAAAAACAACCCTGATTTGTCCATGCAACTTCACAGGCAGCACAACCAGGTTGCTCTGTTGAACTCTAAGAAAGATGATAGTTTCTCAGAGGTTTGCTGTTTTCTGGCTCAATCCAACTACTTCACCTTCCTAACCATTGATCCTACTCTCTATGAGGATCATCTGCTTGAATTTTAGAAGACCTGTCAAGAGGTCATCATGGATGGGGAGAAGGCACTTTCTGCCACAGTGTAGGGGAGGACAATCTTCATCACTCCAACCATCATCAATACTCATCTTTAGCTGGATGATGAAGAAGGTGAGTTGTCCTTTCCAAAGGAAGCTGTTAATCATTCCTTTGTGCAATGGGCTATGAGGGAGATTTATCTGTAAAGATCTTCAGAAAAGGGAAGGTCTCATCCCAGTGGAAGTACCTACTACATGTGGTCATCCACAGCTTGTCAAACAAGCATGGAGGGTGGGACCAGATTCCTAAGGATCTCTCCTTCATAGTACATGGAATGGTTCAAGGGGTCAAGTTTAGGTACTCTCCGTTGTATATACAAATTTGCTTGCAAACTTGGACTTCTTAGAGTATTACATGTTTCCTGTATATGTTCAATACATTCTTAACTGTGAACTGGGCTCATACTTGAGGAAAATAGGTAATATTCTTAAATTGGGATAGATGAAGCCTGACATCTTTAAAATCATGAATAAGCCAACTGTAGCCTTCTCTGGGGTAGAAACAGCCCTTGTCCCTAAAATGTTAGAGCTCACTGCTCAAGGTGACAACCTAGCAACATAAGCTAGTGTTGAACCCACACATTCTACCTCTCAACCACCAAAAAGGCCTCAAATCACCCTCACTTACCAAAGAAAGTCCAAACAAACCCTTACTCAAGCTATTGAGCTTGTGCAGGCCCCCATATACTCACTCATACAGGAGGAAGTGGATACTAGAGCTTCCAATTATTTTGAGGAGCAAACCACTCCCATTTCTTCAAGGATCAGTGTTGAGGTTCCTCATGCTTAGCCTGATGAGCTCACTAGCCCAATTGCCTTAAACCTTCACTCTGAGTCTCAACACTCAAGTGAACAACCTTCAGGGGACGGTTACCATCCCTAGCCTTTAGACTTAAACCAACCCATTCCTAACCTTGAATTCTATATTGATGAAGACATAGGTTTCAGTGAGTACCATGAGTCTCTCTACTCTTCCTCTACTCAAAGAGAGATGAGTGCTCCTGAGTCTCCTATGTCTAGCCCACACCAGTCATCCATTACTGAGGTGGACCTCTCTGAACCTGTTCTAAAGATCCATATGAAAGAGGCTCTCACTTCTACAAGTGATTATATCATTAGGACCTCAACCATGGCAACTTAGCCCATTGACACTTCAATTGAGGCTGTCAGTGAGCAGAGGAAATCCAGCAGCCAAGAACATGAAGCTGGTGGTGAGAGTGAAGACTTTAGTCCAATTCTCTCATCCCCCAGTGATTCTTCTGATGAAGATGAGGGGAATTGAGACTAAAGGTGCAAAAACTATCTAAAACATGCACCTACCTAGTCTCTAAGGTTAGTCACCTTGAATTTTAGGTGACTACCCTGCAAAATAGGGTCAATGATTAGCAACTTCAGATATCTTATCTCAGGGAAAAAATAGGTGGGAGACCTTTAAGGAGAGATCAACCAGGAACACAAGAACCTGTGGATATGATTGACCTAACTTCTAGCTCACCTATGCAAGAGGGTGATGCTACCAAAAAGGGAGAGAAAGTTATTACAATCACAGAACCTGGGAGTTCTTCAGGGAGTATGGAAATTGAGGTCTTGCCATCCTCACTTACAATTGTGCATACTCAGCAACTTCCTCAAGTTCACTTTGATGTGGATTCTCTAGACTCTCTCATTCAGAGTCTCTTTGAGGAAGGCATTCCAAGGGCAATGTTATCCCTACAACAATGAACTTCAAACTACATTATTGGGTGGAGGTATGATGCTGACAGAAGAGCCCTCATTCTATAAGGAGTTCAAGGGCAGCAAGAGGTATTCAACTTTCAGACCTTGAACTACTTTAAAGGTCTTGACCTTATCAACATGCTACTTGTCAACCCAAGTCAATCTAGACAAGCTGGCAGGTTAGCACAAAGGATTCAAGACAAAGTTACTGAAGAGTTTAGCCTAAGAAGGAGACAAAGGCAATTAGGTAATGTCATTGGTCAAATGGATGTTGAGGCAGACCTTAAGATTAGCTTCAAAGGGAAAACCTTGACTGAAAGCTGAGTGATAGAGCCTAAGAGCCCTGTCACACCAACAACTACTTTAGCAATTCATTCCCTCCGTGAAACACCTACTGGTGAAGGTGTATCATACCCTCTATCTGGCTAGAGCATGGAAACTACTCCAAGCAATGAAAGCCAAAGTTCTCTCCACCCTAAGTCACAAATGTCTATGGGTGACAAAGGGAAAAGGATAATGACTTCTGGGGAGATTAAGGAGGAGGAGAGAGAGAGGAAGTGGAAGCTAAAGGGAGCTAGTTCCACTGGGTCCTCAGGCTTTATGGAAGCTGCAATTAGGGATGCCCCCAGACCAAACACTCAAGATGATGAGTTAAGAGCAGTCAGCATTACTTACCTGTAGACCCAGAACTATGATATTGATGAGATCATATCTCTCTCCTTAGAGGAACTCAATGAACTAGCAGACATGGAAATGTCTAGGGAGAGGAAGGAAGCAGTGGATGCAAGGTTGTTCCTCGAAATCAAAGAATAAAAGAGACAAAAAAGACTGTACAAACATGTTCCTACTCTCTCACCAGTTCCAGAAAGTCATGTGGAAGAGAATGTGGCAACTCTACAAGAACCTTAGGTAAAAAAAGAAATTGATAGGCAAAACATGATCAACTAACAGAGTGCCATAGGTCTCTACCAGGAAGCTGCACTTCTTCCCTTGTCCTTTGAGTATATTGAGTTTGAGTATCTCAAACAACTTGAACTTCAAGTACTCAAAGAACAAAAGGAAACAAAGAGAAAAATGAGGGAAGAGGCTGCAAAGTCAAGAGCCATCATCCAAAAAAGTATGAAGAAGTCTGCTGACAGACAAAGGATGATGAACTTCTTGAAGCTGTATGGATTCTCCAGAAGGAGACTTAGCCTAATGTCTCTATCCACAATGGATGAGCACATCAGGGTGATCAAGCAGAAGATCAAGAGAGGAGAGCTCATTGATTTACACTCCCCACCAAGTCAAGCCCCTCCTGAAGTGAAGGTTAAGGTTGAACAACCTGAGACAACACAACCTGGACCTCCTACTGAGTCTCAGCAAGCTTCATCTTCTGAGCCATACCAGGGTCAAACTCCCTCTCCCTCTGAACCTGTGAGGGAGGAACAACCCACTGAGCAAGACAAGACTGATCAACAAGGTGTTGCAGGCCAGTCGTCTCAGTTAAAGTCTTTAAAGAGGAGGAAAAGGATGGCTTCTAAACCAAAGTCAAAGAAGAAGAAGAAGTCTGAATCTTCCACCTCCAAGCCTTAAGGTGAATCAGATCAACTTAAGGAAGTGCATGAAGAGGTAGCCCCGTCAACTCCAATTCAAGTGGCTCCTCTTGCATCTGAGAGACCCATATTTTCCTGGACCTTCAAAACTAATCCAGAAAGAGGGCATGTGATCATTGATCAAGGTGGTGAAGATGTCTGCACATGGCAAGACTTATTCAACCTACCTTTGCATGATCTCTTTGAGATGAAAAGATATTATGAGAGTTTGAGTGATCCTGACCATCTAATGAAGAAGGGCATGGTCATCATCATGATAAGGACTGTCAACATATAAAGATCTTCAAATGTTTTGGTAGCATCAGCCTAGGGGGAGTTTGTAAGGATTTCTATAAGTCTGATGCAGCCAAAACATCCAAAGTCTCTCTGCATGCATGCACTGAAGTACAGAAGCAGAAATGCTTCGGATGTTTTACACCATGCACTAGAAATTATTCTAAGTGTAAAATCTTCCGAAGCCAAGACCAACATCTTCCGAAGCCATAAGTGAAGTCTTCTGAAGCTTCAAAGACAAAGTCTTCCAAAGCCAAAGAATGAAGACAGATTTCTTCTGAAGACTTTTAGATACATGCTTTTATCTGATGTACTTTACCATAAAGCTAGACCACCTTTCCGTTGCAACTCTTTTCAGTCACCAACTTACATGAGTTGGTGAAAAGGTTCATGCTTTTGGTAACTGTACATTGAGGTCTTGAGTCCGAGCTTTCTACTTTATGTACTTTTATCCTTTTTGAAATATATTAGGATATGAGCTATGGCATGTCATAATCATTAGTCAAAAGGCAATATGCCTTTTGAGTCTACATTTGGTTTTGTTGTCTAGCCTAATGTATCCAGCTGGCCTTCAAAGTATGGCCGGCTGTAGGATGTAGTATAAAGTATCTCAAGTACTTGTAACTTTCTTTCTATGATTTGTATAAAACAACTTGAGAAGTAATATACAACATTCTTGAAAACCATACACTTGTGTTGTTTGCTATCTTGTTCTGTCTCACATTTTACTTGTGTTCTTAGTATCTTACTTATAAGTTACCAGCTCCCTATTTGATCTGTTAAGTATTCTAAAGAACTATCTTCATTATGTTGTTGTGTTATAAGTGACCACCCTTAAACGGTCCTGCAGTGGTTGATGTTGATGGTGGTTGTGGAGGTTATCTTTGGTTGAGGGTTCAAAGGTGGAGGGGGGTTACATTAGTTCTAAACGTAGGCTTGGGAGTTGGTGTTTTTAGGGTCATAAGGTGGTAATTTAGATGCTAGGTGTCAAGTTTTAGGAAGTGATTAGTGTAAGGATTGCTAGGTGTCACCATTTGGTGTTAATGACACTCTTAGTAGTTAAGCTTAGGTTAGTTGGTTAATTAGTTACTAATCTAGGTTACTTATCACCTAGGTTAGTTATCACCATAATGAACTGATTATTACTGTTAAGTTTGTGTTTTAGTTTAGAGTTCAAGTGTTTAAGATTAGTTTGGTTTTGCTCTTTGGTATAAAGTTTCTTGATTTTAACTTGTTTGGTAATGTTTGATTAAGTTTTAATCTTAATTCATTACATACTAGGTGTAAGAATATATTAATCAAGTAACTAATCACATAATCTTATGATTTGGTAACTTACACACATATGGTTCAATAATCACAAAGTTCACAAGACTTTGTATACAACACACGTAGATTATGCATGCATGCATGAATGCATGTTTATGTATCATATGTGCATGTTTAATTAAGCATACAAAATTGATATAGAGTTAATCAAATAAAATCACCTTAACAATCTCTAATAAGATATTTAAGTATACACTAGCAATTTATAATAGTTCTTAAAACGTTAGTTTACCTAACCTTGGCTTTAAGGTTGTCACATTCTCTCCCCGTAAAAAATTTTCATCCCGAAATTCATTGGTTGGTATTCTCAAGTGTTGTGGAGGGTTTATCTTTGTATTTGTCCGTTTCTTTGAATTCCATTTGACCTTTACTATTGGGATTTTACTTTTTCTTAACTTTTTACTTCTCTATCCATAATTACCACTGGTTCTTCCACAAAGAAAAGTTTCTTATCTATTTTGATTTCATGTATTGGTACCTTTAATGTCTCATCAATCAGACATTTCTTCAAATTAAATAAGTTAAAGGTGTTATGTACTTCACTTAACTCCTGAGGCAAGTCTAACATGTATGCTACAGAACTAATCCTATCAATTACTTCAAAAGGGCCAACATACCTCGGGTTTAACTTATATTTTTTCCCGAATCGGATAATTCCCCATGATGGTGATACCTGTAAGTACACCTTATCTCCTATTTGAAATTCTAAATGCTTCCTTCTTTTATTAGCATAACTCTTTTGCCTATCACATGCTGCCCTTAACCTGTCCTTAATTTTACTAATTATATCAGATGTTTCCTGTATATGCTATGAAGCTGTAAGCTGTCTATCTCCCACCTCATTCTAGCACAAAGGTGGCCTACACTTTCTTCCATACAAAGCTTCAAATGGAGCTGCTCCAATACTAGCATGGTAGCTATTTTATATGAAAACTCTATCAAAGGTAAGTGTATATCCGAGTTACCACCAAAATCTAACGCACAGGCTCGTAACATATCTTCCAATGTCTGGATTGTTTTCTCACTTTGCTCATCTGTTTGTGGATGATATGTTGAACTCATATTTGAGTTTCAAATGCCTTTTGTAAAGTCTGCCAGAATGTTGAACTGAATCTACTATTTCTGTCAGATATTATTGAAATTGGTATTCCATGTCTGGACATAATTTCTTTAATATAAATCCTTGCTAATTTCTCCAATTTATAATCTTCTCTTATTGCAAGAAATAAGCTGACTTAGTCAATCTATCGACTATAACCCATATTATCTCATACCCTATTGATGTTCTGGGTAATTTGTTTACAAAATCCATGGTAATCTGGTCCTACTTTCACTTCGGGATTTCTGGTTGTTGCAAATAACCTGAGATATTCAGCTTTGACTCTTGAACAAATATCATATTTCTCTACAAATTCTAAACAAATTTCTTCATACCTGGCCACCAATATTGGTTTCTTAAATCTTTGTACATCTTATTATTTCCTAGATGTACTGAATTTTTTGACTTATGTGCTTCTTTTAAAATAATATCTCTAAGCATGTTACTGTTAGAAATCTAAAATTCTCCTTTAAATCTCAAGATTCTATCTGATGCAGCTTCCAGTTGTCCGTTCTGCCTCATCACACCTCTTGATTCATATTTTTTCTAGGTTTGTCGAATTTGACTTATCAAATCTGAGTGTAATTCCATTCTCATAGCACGGACTTGTAATGGCTTAGTACTTTCTTTCCTACTTAAAGCATCAGCCACTACATTTGCTTTTTTCTGAGTGATACTTGATTTCACAATCATAATTACGTAGTAACTCCACCCATCTTCTCTGTCTCATATTTAGCATCTTTTGATCAAATATGTGTTGCAAAGTTATGATCTGTATAAATTATGCACTTGGTTCCATATAGATAATGTCTTCAAACCTTAAGTGCAAATACTACTGCTTCTAATTCTATGTCATGATTAGTATAATTCTTTTCATTTCCTCTGAGTTGTCTAGACGCATATGCAATTACCTTGTCTCGTTGCATTAAAACACATCTGTATCCTTGACGTGATGCATCACAGTATACTACAAAATCATCTGTACCATCTGGAAGAGCTAAAATAGGAGCACTGCATATATTCTTAAAGAGTTCAAATGCAACATTCTGTCTTTCTCCCTAAACATATGGCCTATCTTTTTGAGTTAATTCTGTTAGAGGTTGAGCTATTCTCGAAAAATTTTATATAAATCTTCTATAATAATTGTTGGATCAAGTAAGCCGCTGCAACCTCTGAGATACTGCATGGTGCATTCCCACGCCCATATAGTTAACCATACTTTATTCCATTGTTCATTCCTCATCAGTTAGTACAGTTACCAACTTCAGTTGGTGACAAAAGGTAAGTCATAGACATGTCATGACTACCAAATCTTAGATAGTATTTTATCTAGGATACCTTACTTCTAGCAATGTAGTATTGCTTTAGTCGTAAGTTTCCAGCTGGTATCAAAGTATAACCGGCTGTAAATAGTAGTATATATAGTTTCTCATTGAGTACAGAAGTAATATATACAAGTATCTTGAAAAACCTTTCTCTTGTGTTTGTTTACTTATTATATTACCATCAACTCTTAAGAGGTTGTGCATCATCAACCCGAGTGTAACATAGTGAGTTTAAGAGATAACAATTGTTTTGAGTGACCAAACTCGATCCTGCAATTGGTATCAGAGCTTTTTAGGCTCTTAATTTTGTGATCTCACCATCCAAATAGAACTTATTATCACTCATACACCTCATCTCACTTAAAATGTCTCTCAACCAAAAATCTGAATACGAAATAGGGCCGATGACCAAAACACCTATCATCACTCCTATTAACTTCAGATCATGGAGTAGACGTATTGAAGGCTTCATCGGATACCAAGACAACAAAATGTGGAAATCTATCACCAATGGCTCTTACAAGCCAAAGGTTGTAGCACCTGCTGGGAATGGTGCTATGATAGAGAAGGCGGTTGAAGATTATTCTGATGAAGACCACAAACGGCTAGACATTGATAGCAAAGGTATGACTGTTCTGATGAGTGCCATACCCATCTCCATCATGGTGGGTTTTGAGCATTGCCAGCCAGCCATAGAACTATTTGATGCTTTGACTCAGATGTACTCCAACTCCAATGACTTCAAGAAAGATTCACTGAAGAAGCAATTTGAAAATTTCACTTATATTGCTGGAGACACCCTTAGCCAGCAATACTTCAGGTATATGGATCTTATTTCTTCACTTCACTCTATGGGAGTGACTCTTGAGATGAGAGATCTCTCAAAAAATTTTATGAGTGCACTTCCAAATGAGTGGACTTTCTACTATGTCTCTATGAAGAGGACAGAGAACTTGAACTCTCTCTTCGACTGAACTATATGGCATCCTTGATGGATGCCGTGTAGAAATGGAGAACAAGAGAGATCACCAGGTGAGCAGACCCTCAAGCCATCCTGCTAGCAACGCCTTAATGGTTGCTGAAGGTCAAGAACCCCCAACCTCAGGAGTACCTGACTTATTCCCAGCAGCCATCCTGTTCTTCTGGGCCATACATCACTTTTCTTGAGACTCCAAGGTCTCATTAGGCTCAATCAAGTCCCTTCCAGGACAGTTGTGCCTTTGTATCAGGGATTGGGCATTCAATTGACTTTCAGTTTTGCTTTGATGATCTAGAATGTTTTAGCCTGGATGATGTTGAATACATGGACATTTTTCAACAGATGGCTCTGTTAACTTATCGAGCAAAGAAGTTATTCAATAAAACTGGAAGGCAATTTCCTCGAAGCCCAACAAACAGCAAATTCGAGTTTGACAAAGCTAAAGCTAAGTGTTACAACTGTAACTAGCTAGGTCACTTTCCCAGGGAATGCAAGGCTCCCAAATCCAACCTGGGAACCTCTCAAGCCTCCTCACATCCCACCACACCTAAAGCCACTGGGAAGTCAACTGAACAACACACAACTGTTGTTGCTCAAGAAGTTGACTGGAGCTTCATGGTGCAGGATGTGACTCTTGCTCAAGCATTGATGGCTGGAACTGATGATAGCAAGGTATATGAACACCTCTATACTCCAGCTTGCATTGCTAAAGTTAAAATGTATTAGGACTACACTATGAAAATTGAATCTGATATTGAGTCTTTGAATATCCTTAAAAGTGATTTTTAAAGGGCTGAATCTGACTACAAAATGAAAATTGAAGAGTTGGAGAAAACTGTGTCCTCTTTATAACATGAACATACCAACTATAGGATTCAAATCAAAGATTTAATCTCCAAATTGACTAGGTTAAAGCCTAGCTAGTAATAGCTGAGGCTCAAGCCAGGAAGCATGCTATTTTTGAGCAAAACTTCCAAGCCATTCTTGCATCATCCTCCCACTCAGAACTCTGTTATCAAAACAAAGGTGGGTTAGGAACCAATGAATTTCTTCACCACATTCTTATGAGTCCATTAGACAACCAAGATGTGGGACTGAAGAGCGAGAGGTTCTATCTACTGACCCACCATCCCATAAGTTGAAGAATGATGCAACTATGGATACCATCAAAGGGAAGGTCCAGGTAAATCAACCCATTTCCACCAGTGATGATCAACCCCTAACCACCAAAGCCAGAAGAAACCAGGCTAAAGCAGCCAAAAAAACTTCCAAGAAAGTGGCTGAGTCTGAGCTGAAGATCGTCCCAAAACAAAAAGGTGTGTTCATTTCAGTCGGGTTCCAGGTGGTTGGAAACTCTAATCTATGAAAGGAGTGCAGTACCAGCACTCCTGTCATGCTGAAGGATCAGAAGTTAAAGGGGAAGACTGTTGATGAAGACAAAAAATGCAAGAAACAACAGTCTTCACATCCCACAAAGATTAACATTGCATGCATAATGTGTGGTCTACAAAACCATATGGCTAAAGACTGTTACTACAATCCTGCAAGCACACATAATACAAACAATGTTAAGAAAAAAGGAGTCAAGAAAGGCTTCACATTTGGACCATATCACATGGCCCAAGTGATGAGGAAAGGAAAGCTTGTCTCCGAAGCAAAGTTGTTTTCAGAAGAAAATCATTCTTCCGAAGGGAAATAGCTTCGGAAGATAAGCCGAAGAAAATTTAGAATAACAAAAGAGTTCCTCTGAAACCTTCTGAGAAGAAGACTGCTTCAGAATAAAAGGTGGTGAAAGCTTCTTCCAAGAAGAAAGAAGCCTCGGAAACATGCCATGCTACTCAAGCTTCAACAAGCTCATCTACACTGATCATCCAAGGGATGGAATGGAAGATTAGACAAGATGCTACAACCCAACCTTCTTCTTCATAGACATCCATTGAACCCTCATGCATAAATTTTGGTTCAATTATGTCATCATTATTGGAAGAGCCCAAGACCAACAAGGCTTGGGTTTCCAATAAAAACTAACTTTTACACCTTGTGTGCTGGGACATCCATATGACAAGGATGACAATGTATGGATTGTAGATAGTGAATGCTCCAAGCACATGACTGGGAACATATCTCTTCTTCAACAATTTCAACATTTTGATTGAGATCCTGTTCAATTTGGAGGTGAGGCCAGAGGATATATTTCTGGGAGAGAAAGTATATCCAATGGAAATTTAAAAGTCGGCAAAGTAAACTTTGTCAAATAGCTTGAACACAATCTTTTAAGTGTTTCTCAATTCTGTGATCAAAAGCACCAAATGTTTTCAACAGAACATGAGTGATCCTCAAACCCAGGATGACAATTCCTCAGGAATTTGTGCTTCTTAGATCTCCTAAAAAGGGATATCTACAAGCTGGATATGAACAATGCTTCCCTATCAGGTGAAGTATCATGCTTTCTTTCCAAAGCTGATGGTGATGAGTTAACTCTATGGCATAAACAAATGTGTCATGTTAATTTCAAAACCATGAATAAACTGGTTAAAAATAACTTGGTACATGGTGTGCCTAAAAAGGAATTTTTCTGCAAAGATGACTGTGTTGCATGTCTGAAAAGAAAGCAACATAGAGCATCTCATAAATCCAAAGAAATTAACTCTATCACCACTCCATTACACTTATTGCACATGGATCTATTTGGTCCCACAAGTGTAATGACCATTGGAAGAAAATCATACTGCCTTGTGATTGTTGATGATTTTACTAGATTCACATGGGTATTCTTTTTAAGAACTAAAGATGAAACTGTTAAAACTTTAAAATCTTTTATTCTTAAAATGGAAAATCAAATTGATCACAAGGTTAAGATAATTAGAATTGATCAAGGTACTGAGTTGAAGAATCAAGTTCTTGACTCATTCTGTAACTCAAAAGGGATTGCCAGAAAATATAGTGCTCCTAGAATTTCTCAACAAAACGGTGTTGCTGAGAGGAGAAATAGGACATTTATTGAGGTTGCTTGAACTATGTTAGCTGATTCAAAGCTACCTCTAACATTCTGGGCAGAGGCAATCAACACTGCATGCTATGTGCAGAATAAGGTTCCTGTAGTTAAGCCACATGAAAAAACCCCTTATGAGCTATGGAACAAGAGGCTACAGTTCACTGGCTTTCTTAGGTCCTTTGGCAGCAGGTGTACCATACTTAACACAAGGAAAATTTGGCAAAATTTGCTGAAAAGTTGGATGATGCTATCTTTGTTGGATATTCCTCTACCTTTATTGCTTATAGAGTGTATAACATCAACAATCAACAATTTGAGAAATCATCCAACATTGTTGTTAATGAGCACACTCCTTGTGTTAGGGGGAATAGACCTGATCTTACTTTGATTTAGAATTGTTTCCAAACTATTCTAGACCCTCTTGTGAGAATGTTTCAGCTGGAACAGATACTCAAAGTGATTCTAATGATGACCAACTGTTTTAGTTACCCAGACCTCTTCCAAGATCTCCAAGGGTTGCTGAAAATCAAGCTTCGACAATTGACAGATCTGATAGCATAACTATTTCAAGAACTAGTGAAGCTTCAACAAGTTGTCAACAAAGTGAGCCTCAAAACTCATCCGGTGACAATATACAACACCAAGCTGATAGAAGTAGTATATTGAAGGAACATGCAACTATCAATGCCACTTTACAGCCAAATGATACTAATGTTGTTTCTCCTTCATTCAATCAGTCCTCATTGAATGAATGTGAATCAACAGCTGGGCCAAGTGTTGAAAACCATGAGCAAACCTTTTCCAGTCTAGATCTATCCATGCAACTGGATGTAATCCCTAGGCTCAGGATCCCAACACTCACCCAACTGAGAACATCATTGGAGATGTCTCTGATGGCGTTAAAACAAGAAGACAAACTCACAAAAGGAATGTTTGCTTGTATTCATGCTTCCTATCTCAGATGGAACCAAAGAAGGTGGAGGAAGCCTTGAAAGATAGTAGTTGGGTTGAATAAATGCAGGAAGAATTGCTTCAATTCAATAGACAAAAGGTTTGGAACCTATGTCCTTTACCATCCGGTCAAGTACCTATTGGCACTAATTGGGTATTTAGGAACAAAAGAGATGATAGATGCTTGATTATCATAAACAAGGTAAGACTGGTAGTTCAGGGATACACACAAGAGGAGGGAATTGATTACACTGATGTCTTTGAACCTGTTGCAAGACTTGAGGTGCTGAGGATCTACCAGCTTGATGTCAAGTGTGCTTTTCTATACGAGGATATAGATAGAGAAGTCTATGTGTGCCAACCTCTAGCATTTGAAGACCCACAACATCCTAACTACGTGTGCAAAGTAGATAAAAGCTCTCTATGGGTTGCACCATGCACCTAGGCTGTGGTATAAGACCTTGTCTCATATTCTCCTTAAGAATTGTTAAACCAGAGGTACCATTGACAAGACTTTATTCATAAGAAAGTCTGGGAAAGACATTTTGCTCGTACAAGTCTATGTTGATGACATCGTATTTGGATCCTTAAATGACCAAATGTGCAAAGACTTTGAGAGCATAATGAAGAAGAAGTTTGAGATGAGTTCCATAGGAAAAATGGACTTTTATACCCCGAAATCACATGGTATATGGTTCCTAAATATGTCAATGACATTTTAGAAAGATTTGATATGAATGATTGTAAGCCAGCAAAGACTCCAATACCCTGAAATCACAATCTTTGCCCTGGCTCTAAGGGGGATGATACTGATCAACATCAGTATAAGGCAATTATTGGGTCTCTGATGTATCTCACAGCAAGTAGACCTGATATCATGTTTGCAACATGCATCTGTGCAAGATATCAGAATGCTCCAAAGGTGTCTCACCTAGTTACTGCCAAGAGAATCATTAGATACCTCAAGGAGCACCTAAACTAGGTCTCTGGTATCCGAGAAATAACAACTTCAATCTCTATGGTACACCATCTCCTTCTGTCCTTTCTTCCTCTCTTCATCTTCATCCTCATCATCATCCTCATCATCATCATCAGCGTCATCACCATCTCCTTCCTTAATCTTCAGATGCTCATCTTTAGATCCCTTGAGCTTGAGCATGATGGTCTTTTTAGCATCCTCCAACTCCTCAATCTTCTTAGCTGATATTACTCTATGCTCTTGGAGTTGGGTAATCTCTTGGCTCTGAATAGTCATTTGCTGGGCTTGCTGCTCGATCAGCTGAGCCTGCTGAGATATCTGCTGTGATTGCGCAACTGTGAGTTCTGCCAGCTGACGAATCTGCGCAGTCTTCTCTTCATCTGCGGCTAGCAGACGCATCACCATACGGTTTAGCGCTGAAAGCTGTTCCTCTACCCCAATGGGAGGTAGAGGTGATCCATATAGCTGATCTGGGTGTGATGATGGTCCTGCTTGGTGGCTAGTGGTGGTGGTGGTGGCAGTTGTGAAAATGGGGTTAGGTCTAGATGATAGTGGAGGTGATGTAGGTGTGAATGATATGGTGGTGGATGGCATATATGTAGTGGTGGGAGGTGTGGTGATAGTAGTAGGAGGTGTGGTAGTGGTAGTGGTAGTGGTAGCTGTGGTGGTGGATGGTGTGGCTGTAGAGGTGGTAGTGGTGGTGGCTGTGGTGGTGATGTAGGTGAGTCTTCGCTTCTTCTTCTTCATGCCGTGGGGCTGAGCCATCCTTTTCTTCCTTGATCCTGTCGAGGAGAATGCTCCCCCTAGAACACGGCTCGATGGCTCTGGAGCATAAGTCGGGTCAGCAGCAGTCTCTCCCGATCCACTAGGGCATTCACCAACCGCCCTGAGTCCATGTTCTGTGGGAACAACTTTGCTTCCCACTGTCCTAGTCAGTGGCTCCTCATCTGACTCTTCTTCTTCCTCACCAGGTATAAAGTCCTGGTGGAACCCAGCTGACTCAGCTATATCTTTCGTGGGGGCAGATACTGGAGGTGTGCTATCAGTAGTTGTGCCCCTCAGAGGAATGGGCATGGAATCTCCAGCATCCCCACTGTCATCATCATCAGAATCATCGGTGGGTAGAGCAATCTGCTAAACATCAGAATCACTATCGCCGTGGCGCCACTTCCTCCTAGCTGGCACCACATAGTCCTCACGGGCCAGATGCCCAAACAGTCTCCTGACAAGGGGATTTACTTGTTTCCCCCTGTATACCTTCATCCGGCCCAAGGTGGTATCATCCATCACCTCAAGCACTACTGCATCATCCTTCTCCTTCGGCAGGGAAGGGAGCTTCTGGTCTATAATCATCTGCATAAATCTTGGGTACATGTAGAAGCCCTCCTTCCCTTTCCCCTCAATGTTCTCCACCAAGTAGGTGAAGATCATCCTGGAGAAGCTGAACGGATGGTTCAGCACCAACGCAACATAGGCGTTCTGGATCTGGTCAGACAACTCATCAAAGCCTCCCTTCCTGGAAGCTATGCACTTTAGCAGCACGTGAGCGAGGTACTTGAACTGGGGACATAGGTTGCTCTTGTTGAGCACCCCAGCATTGATGTCCCCAGAGTACTTGGCTCGAAGAAAACATCCTTTGACTGTAACAGGGTGTAATCTATTAGGACAGTCAGCATCTTCCCCCAACTGTAACACGATCCTAAGATCCTCCTCTGTGATAGCTATAGCCTCTCCGAAGATCGTACTCCTGATACAGTGAGGCTCAGAGGATCGATCAACTACTGCACCTTCCCAGAAGGCCTGCTGAATAGAACGATAAGAGTACATGGAGCAGATATAGCGTGTGCAATCCTCGACCTTCTTAGAAAGGTGATAATGCCAGAGAAGTCTGAAGCATTTCTGGATGTCAGATCCAGATGAGCACAAATATTGTGCTTCGTACTCATGGTCTGTCGACTCGCCATCTGTTACACAAACAAAGTAAACATTAGTACCCATTGGCTAAGAATGTCATGAAACACTTGGACTTGAAAAAAATTCTTTCTGTCATGCGAATGAGGTTGTGCGACTGAGATCAAGTCGTGCGAATGAGCAGTGCGACTGAGATTCAGTCGTGCGAATGACCCCATACGTACGACTGATTGTGCGACTGGACTCATGCGTATGTAAACTCATGCGGTTACACCAGTCGTGCGACTGAACTCATACGCATGGTTCAGTCGTGCGGTTAAGCTATTCGCACCCATCAGTCGTGCTACTGAAGTTCATCAACCTGTCCATTCGCATGCTGTACTGTCTGTTCAGTTCAAATTCAATTTTTCACCATTTTTGAGTTTTAGACATCGTGTTCTGGTTCATTAGACTCGCAATCCATTCGTTTAACACCTAACATCTTTAATTTCATTTGTTTACGTCGTTTAGTTAGGTTATATTGCCACATAAGTCACAGTTTTTCCAACGAGTCCGATTGTCCCGATTTAGTGTCAAATTGAATGATTTGGTAATGTTTCTGCACCGCAAATTACCTGTAGAGTTGATGCAAATGGTCAGTATGTGAGAATCGAGGATTTATAGTGGTCAAATGAAATTTGGGCAGAGTAACTCGTGCGATCTAGGGTAAATTTGAGAGTGGCGACTCTCTGCGACCGACTCTCCCTCTATTTATACTAACCCTAAATTCAATCGTACGACTGGGCTCATACGCGCATTTCATTCGGGCGAATGGGCCTCAGTCGTGCGATTGGTTCAGTCGCCCCCTTCAGTCGTCCGACTGGAGTTCAGTCGTGTGACTTACTCATTCGTTCGCTCTTAAACATCCGACTGGTCCATTCGTATGGGCCATTCGGTTGAATGGTCCATACTCATGGTCCATTCGTACGAATGGCTCCCATTCGTATGATAAGTCCATACTAATGGTCCATTCGTGCGAATGGGTCATACTTATGAAATTTTCTACATTTCTTACCATTGTACAGTTAAACCCTTTATAAACTATAGAATCAACATTATACGCATTTGATCATCTCAGACATGATCCTTTTAACTTGAAAAACTTTTGATCACCTCAGACGTGATCATTTTAAACAATTTATCACCTCAAACGTGACCCATTTATCCTTTGAAAACACATGTGGTCATCTCAGACATGACCTTTTTTTTTGGTGAATTAATCCCTTACTGACTTTCGTGATGTAGTCCGACAAACAAACAAACTGAAATGACTATATAACTAGGAAATTAAACTAAAGTACAAAAATTAAACTTGTTTTTGACTTTTTGTGAGAGGTAAATCCTAAGATAGAAATCTACTGGATTCGGTTCCGGAATAGGCAGCTTCTATTTAGTTTGACCATATCTAGACCAATTCAATTTTTGGAATCATACAGGCAAGTCAAATCATTTGGGACTTGTTTTCAAAACCTTTTGATGCTCACTTCTTGGTTTTCATCCAGAGTCGTTAGCAAATTTAGGAAATCATACTGGTACTGTTAGATTCCCACATTGATTTGAACTTTCAAGAATTGCAGCCACGATGATTGTCAGTATATTTGTCCTCTTAAATCCATACACAGACTTTTGACACAGATTGGTGATAGTTTAAGGTTTAATTATTTAACCAACATTTATGGATCCCACACTTATATGGTAATCAACATTCCTCAAGAGCTTTTGAGTGGTCTACGGGTATTTTGACAAGAAGAGACTATTCTTAGAGCTTTCAAAGAGAAGCCAATCCTCAGGTCAGTGCCATCGCACAGCAGAGAGGCGGCAAACAACAATGAATTCTAGAATATCTAGGTTATGCTTATCCTCAGGTCAGTGCCATCGCACAGCAGAGAGGCACACAACCTATCTTCTTGTTAGAGCATCTTAATTTTCTTTTGCACAGAATGCACCAACAACATAAGTTATTAGCTTGATAGCATTTGCCTTTCATTTGTTTATGCTTTGCTCTATTTATGGTCATCCGCACACATTTGTGGCGTTTACATGCTCATTACTCCTTATTGGAATATTGTTGATTGTGTTAACCAGTGACAAGATGGGAGCCCACAGTCAGTTGAACAAATTAGTTTGATCTTGAGATCACCAGTCAGGTCTGATAATCTATCGTGTTGAATCTACCGACATATCATCTGTGGTCTAGCAACCTCTAGGTATACTTTCGTTGTGTTACCTTAGTAGTTACTAGTTTTTCTATCATCTTTCCTTTTATATTGCTCAAACTACACAGACTTATACTTTGAATTTTGCATCTTTTCTAAATTAAATTTTAAAGTCCCTCTTGATTTGTTCCTGTGTACTATCATTTTCCAAAGAGTTTGAATCGGTATCACAGGTACTGTCTACCTTATATCAGCAAGCCTCTCGTTCTCCCTTTTTTTTTAAATGTTACTGGCTGACCTAATCTCCCCCTAAAATTCTAAAATCATAATGGATTTAATTATTTTAGGATTTTAATAGACAGCTACATAACATGAATTTAATTTAAACAGAAATTAAAATAAATAAAATAAAAAATTAGACATAACTGTATCAGACTACACATGATCATCATCAGGAATAACATCACTTTTCTTTTTAATGTCGTTGACCTCTAACAGATATAGAAAACGTGGTTTGTCAAAAGCTTTTGTATAGAGGTCAGCGCGTTAAAAATCAGTATTAATCTTTACCACATCAATTAAGTTCTTTTCAAAACAGTCCCTTATAAAATGGTTTTTAATACCGATGTGTTTGGTCTTTGGATGTTGTACTGGATTTTTAGTTACTGCAATTGCAGCAGAGTTATCAACAAAGATAGGAGTAGAAGAGAAATTTAAACCGTAGTCCCGCATTTGCTGTTGAATCCAAATGATTTGTGAGCAGCAACTTGCAGCAGCAATGTATTCGGCTTCACAGGTTGACAATGCAACCGAGGTCTGCTTCTTACACTGCCAGGTCACTAATCTCCTCCCAAAGAATTGACACCCTGCTGATGTAGACTTGTAGTTCATCTTGCAGCCCCCGTAATCCGAGTCACTATACGCCGTGAGCTCAAAGTCATCATCATGAGGATACCACAACCCAAGTGTGGGTGTACCCTTCAGATAACGAAATATTCTCTTGACCCCGATCAGATGGTTAACCTTAGGCTTAGCCTGATATCTAGAACATACACATGTAGCATACATGATATCAGGTCTGGAGGCAGTGAGGTACATGAGGGATCCAATCATTCCTCGGTACATTGTGGCATCTACCAGATCTCCAGTTTCATCAGGTGCTATATCATGGTTTGTAGCAAGTAGAGTCCCAGCTGCAGAAGCATTCTCCATGTCAAACCGACTGAGAATGTCTCCCACATACTTGGTCTGATGTAGAAATATCCCTTTTGGTGTCTGATCCACCTGTAACCCGAGAAAGAATTTCATCTCCCCCATAGCACTCATCTCAAATTCTGCCTTCATTACTGCTTCAAATTCTTTGCATAATTCTTCGTTCTTTGAACCAAAGATTATGTCATCGACATAAATCTGTACTAGCAGTAAGTTTTCATCTTTTTCTTTGATAAACAGTATGCAGTCAATGACTCCCCTGCGAAATTCGTGTTTCACAAGATGAGTCGAGAGTTTCTCATACCAGGCCCTTGGAGCTTGATGAAGCCCGTATAAGGCCTTGTCGAGTTTGTAAACTCTGTCCCGATGATAAGGATCTTCAAATCCCTCGGGTTGACTGACATAAACTGTCTCTCGAATTTTCCCATGAAGGAATGCACTCTTCACATCTAATTGATAGACTTTAATCTTCATATCGATGCATAGGCAAGGAAGATACGGATGGCTTCCATCCTTGCCACATGTGCAAACACTTCATTGTAATCAATCCCCTCGACCTGGCGAAATCCTTGAACCACCAGTCGAGCCTTGTTCCTGATAATGACCCCTTGGTCATCCTTCTTGCATTTCAAGACCCATTTGGTGCCAATGACCTTAGCACCTTTAGGTCTATCTACCAGAGTCCATACACCTAACTTCTTGAATTGAAGAAGTTCTTCTTGCATGGCACTCACCCACGCCTCATCATTCAGTGCTTCACTGACGTATTTTGGCTCAAACTGCGAGACAAAACACCGATAAGCACCATCATGAATGTATCCTTTTTCCATAACCGAGGCATAATCAGCTGAGTACAGCTGATTTCTGGTTTGCACTCCTGATCTGACATCCCCAATGACATTGTCTAGGGGATGATAGATATTTAGACGTGATCCTGGAGTAGTAGTAACAACTACCTCAGAGCCAAGATTATGAACATTTGGTTCTGCATCTGAGGTAGATGGAGTTTGAGGTTCCGAAGTCGAAGGGGCATCACTGTTAGATGCTTGTAGACTTGCAGGAATTGGAACCTGTCCCTCCTGACTGTTCTGGTCATCTTCTTCAGCTTCATCTTCTGAGGAGGATTCACTGTCTTCGACTGCTCCCCCTGAGTGGTGAGATGATTCTCCCTGTGAGCTCGATGATGTTGAATCAAGAGATGGTGTATTCAAGATATCATACATCATCCGTGTAGCTAACTCGTCATCAAAAGGAGAGATAGGGATGTTGAAGGACTTGAAGAATCCATCATAGTCGAAAAAGTAAGCGGGTCCTTTTCCAGTAGGTGGTGTGATATATCTCTGAACATCAACATTACACCACACTTCTACTAAACCCGTTGAGTTGTTGTAAACTCTCTTGTTCGGTATGTTGTATCCTAGGAAAATCCCTTCATCAGCCTTCTCGCTGAATTTACCTTCTTGAGTCTTCTTCAGAAGTGTGCACGGCGCGCCAAATGGTTCGAGATACTCCAGATTAGGTTTACGTCATTGTAGTAACTCATAACATGTCTTGCCATGGCGCTTGACTACCAGAACTCGATTCAATGTATAACATGCATTAGCCACTGCCTCATTCTAGAATTGGATAGGCAGTTTCGAGTCTGCCAGTATTGTCTGTGCTGTCTCTATCAAGCTTCTATTCTTTCTCTCAGCAACACCATTCATCTGAGGCGTGTAGGCAGAAGTGAATTGGTGCACAATTCCTTTTTCCTTGCAGTAAGCCTCCATCCACTGATTCTTGAATTCAGTCCCGTTGTCTGAGCGTATCTGTCTCACCTTCAGCTTGTAGAGTGATTCCAGTGTGGTTACTAACTCCTTGAATGACTCAAATGTTTCTGATTTGGACTTCAGAAACATTACCCAAGAGAATCTTGAGTAGTCATTAGTAACCACAAAACAGTACAAGTCACCTGCAATGCTCTTTGTACTGACTGGACCAAACAGATCCATGTGAAGAAGTTCAAGAGGAAGTTCGATAGAATGAACTTTCTTTTCCTTATAAGACTTCTTCGTCTGTTTGCCTTTCTTGCATGCTACACAGAAATCCGGAAGTTGGAAATTTTTGACGTTAACTCCTCTCACGAGATCCTTCTGGATCAAGTGATTCATCTTCCGTTGATTAATGTGTCCCATTCTCCTATGCCAGGAGATGGAGTCCTTCTCAGTAGCTTTTGATAGAAAGCACTAAACTTCATGATCCGTTGTTGAAGCCGTTGAGAGATCCAAAACATAAAGGTCTTTGTATCTTGAAACTGTCATCAAAACTTGGTCCTCCGGAATCACGTAGCCTTTCTTTAGGACGTAACACTTCTTGTTGTCGAATATGACTTTAAATCCTTTGTCACATATTTGGGAAACAGAAAGTAAGTTGTTTTGAAGTTGTTGAACGTAGTTCACTTTATCAAACTTAACTTTCTGATTTCCAACCTCTCCCTGAGCTGTGATATAGCCTCCTTTGTTACCAGCAAACGAAACATGCCCTCCTTTTATTTGTTTGACTTTTGATAAAAGAGCCCTGTTTCCTGTCATGTGCCTGGATGCTCCGCTGTCTACAATCCACGTGTTGGTTTCAGCACTATAGCGAACACCCTGCACATACAATGTAAAACATTAGTTTAGGTTAGGAACCCAAGCCTTTACTGGCTTGGGTTTCCCAGAGGCATCACACATCATGAATTCAACCCATTGACCCTTAGAAGGTGAGGGTAGCTCAGGTGCCTTCTTGTCTTCATTATCAGACATTGAGGATGACTTTTCTTTCCATAGGCCAGATTTGTGTAAGGCCTGTTTGTGATAAACAGTTGACTGGCTAATGGGTTGAACTTTGGGTTCACTAGTTCTTCTAGGTGGAGTTAAAGAACTCCTCTTAGAAGACCTAGGTTTTGAATCCTGAAGTTCAATTTTCTTCCTAGGTGTCTGATAGTAAGGACAAAAGGAAGCAATGTGTCCACACTCTCCACAGTTGTAGCATGACCTGCTATCAACTTTATGATTGAACTTTCGTTGTGGAGATGTGTGTGACACCTTAGTGACATCACCTTGTTTGGGTTTTGACTCTGTTTCTTTTGATGTTTTCTCTTGTTTAACAAAATTAATTGTTTTAACACTTTTAACATCTTTTCCTTTTTGGTTAACTGGATTTTGACATGAGACTTGTGAAAGATTAACATTAACAGTCTTTTTAGGTTCAGATTTGACTTTGTTTGACCCTGATTTTATATTAACCTTTTCAAATTCTTTTTCCAGTTTAACACAAGGCATTTTACCCTTTGCCTTTGAAGTGGCCTCCTTTTGTTTTGTTCCAGATTTAATTGAAGAACAAGAGGAATCTGGATCACTAACAAGAGGAGTAGACACCACATGATCCTTGATAGGATTGTTATTTATTGGTATACTCTTAGTGTTCATCAAGGTCCCAGGTGGTGGTGGAACCACTTTATAACCCAAACCCTCCCCGTTGTTACGTTCTCTCACTAAGTGTTGGACAATATGTGATGAACTTGTCCAATTGTGCAGTTTTTGCTTTAAAGAGTTGACTTCTACTTCTAAAACTTCCTTTTGCTTCTTAGTGTCTTCTAGGGAGTTAAGATAGTACCTAATGTCATTAGCTTGGTTAAATGCTACTACTTCAGTTTCCCTAAGCTGTTTATTCAAAAGGTCTATCTTTTCTTTGTAACTATGCTCATTTGGTTTTAAAACTCTATTAGCCTCAGTGCCCAGTTGCAAATCCTTTACTAAGTTATCATTATGATCTAATAACCTAGCAAATTTCTGATCTATGCTTTCTTTAAATGTATTACAATCAGAACAAGCATGATTTTGAAACAGTTGGTCAGTGGTACTTACCTGAGGAGATTCTGATGAATCAGCCATCAACGCAGCATCAGAAGTCTCTGGTTCTGGTGATTCTGTCTTTGTTGTAGACGTCCCTTCTTCAGGCTTGTAGCTGACCTCAGTTGCAGTAGTCTCTTCACTATTTGACATCGCTATCTCAACTGCAATATCTCCTTCACTCGCGGAATCATCATCTAAGTCTTCCACGCTTGCAATATTGTAGACGTCCCTTGCTTGATGAAGTAGAACTGCTAGCTTGCTTGTCTTGACGAGTGAAAAACGAGAATGGATTCCCGTTCCCTGTCTTCTTTGGCTTCACACACTCTCTTTTGAAGTGCCCTTTTTCTTCACAGTTGAAGCAGGTCACCTTGCTCTTGTCAAAGCCGAATGTAGTGTCCTTAGTAGCAACCAAGTTTTGTCCGGTCTTTTTCACAAACTTCTTCGCCCTCCGGACAGCACTTGCTAAGGCCTACATAATATCCATCCTCTCTAGCTCAGTCTCGTCTACCTGCTCGTAGTCCTCATCTGCCAGATGGCAGTTTCCATTTTTCCCAGCAACAAGTCCATCATAGGAATGAACCACTGCTGCCAAGAGATCCATGTGCTCTCGAGCTACTTCCACGGTCACGTTTCCGAGATTCTCGGTCTTCAGTCTTGTAGCATTAGCTTCAGATCCAATGTAGTGGGTAGTAGAAGATCCTGACGTTTCTGATCCTGAAGGAGAGACTTGTGATGGACTAGATGAGCTAGACACAAATGCAGTCTGAAGATGTGCTCCAGACGTCTTAACATGAGGAGTGGCATTGTACAAAGCTGGATTCTGAGTGTATGAAGACTTCTGAGCTCGGTACTTCATCCTAAGTGCTTCTTCTCGCAGCTTTAGAATGAAATCATTGATGTCCAACTTTGTCAACATTTCATTCTGTCTCAGATTTGACACAAAAGAAGCCCATTTTTCTGGCAATCCGTCTGCAAAATTTGACACTTTATCTTCCATGGTAGTAGCGACACCATGTGTATGCAGTTCGCTCATCAAATGGTAGTATCTATCAATAACATCGTCTAAACTCTCATTTCCCATCGATGAGAAGTTGTCAAATTCTTTCTTCAACTCCTTAGCTTTAATTGCCTTCAGCGAAGCATTCCCGTCATATCTCTTCTCCAGCTCATCTCACAATTTCTTGGCTTGCTTATTCTCCGAGTACTGGTGGAAAATATCCTTAGGAATAGACTGTGTTAGCAATGAATAGACCGTGCGATTGGGTCAATCGTGCGACTGAAGCTGCTGTTTTGCTAAAATTTCTAGGTTAAACGTGTTTTGGCCGTAAAAATCCGAATTTTCACCAACCCTAATCGCCTAATGCCGTAGAAACCAAAACTTGATGAGCAGGGGACGTCCAAGACAACTTTTGACACAAAAAGATTTCGTTTTTAGTGAAAAAACACAAACTTTGTATCAAAATTGATTGAATCACACGTAATCAAGAGCCAATGCTCTGATACCACTTGTTAGGATCTGGTATTTGAAGAAACACCAACTGATTAACATGTAAACCAAACTAAATAGTGTGGAATCCTATTTGATTGGCGATCCAATCACTGAGAACGCACGTAGAATCAATAAAAAATTGAATCAAACGTTAAGAATCGATTAGGAATCGATCTACAGCGTTTTATGAACTTGGAGTATGAACTTGGAGGCTTCTGGACGGCTAGGGTACGTCTGGAGTCGAAATAGAATGAATGCTTTTGTTTTTCCACGAATTGGGTGGTATTTATAGGTTAGGGTTGTTCATTCGGGCGACTGAACCATTAGTATGGTTCAGTCGTGCGATTGAACCATGCGGTTGATCCATCCACATGACTGAGTGTTCAGTCGTGCGACTGAGCCAATCTCATGTTACAATCATACGACTGATCTAGTCTCCTGGTTCAGTCGTGCGACTGAGTCATTCGCCTGAAGTTATTCATGCGTATGGTCCATTCGCATGGGCCATTCGCATGAGAACTTCATTTAGTTAGGTTTGAATGTATTCATTTATATAACATTATGTGTATCAATTCAAACAATCACACACCTATATAACCAATTCAATATCAACTCATTAATGAAATATTAAACATTATAAATCACAAACAACCATTCTCATTTCATTAATATTCCAAACATTACATCAGTGTAAGACAAACAAGACATATTACATTCATATCAGGATCTAGGTACATATGTATCAACAAGAAATCATGTCTCTTCAAGGCCATGATGTTGATCCATAACACCCATCTAAGGATCAACTAAGCCTAGAGAGATCTCTAATTTCTAGCCCACATCAGCAAACCCTAACTGAGGTGAGTCAATGAGCCCTCAAGACAGTGGTAACATACCCGAAACTGAATCTACAGAAACCATGCCTTTTGATGACTCTGAAAGAGACATCATTAAGCATGGGAAACCAAGGCGCCAAGAAACCACATCTGGTGGTGAGGATAAACATACCAGGTATGTTACCTCATCTCCCCGTGATTCTTCTAAAGAAGATGAGGGAAGTATGCAACTCACACTCGGAGACCTACTTTCTAGAGTCTCATACCTTGAATCTGGGGTTAAGACTCTAGAGGGTAGGTCTGCCACTCAGCAACTTAAGATTGAAAATCTCAAGGCTCAACTAGCTGATAAATAGATTGAGAGATATGTTAGGCACGTACCAATACAAGTCTCTCTGACTTCTTCCTCCAGCTCATCAAGCTCTCAAGATAATTCTACCAAAAAGGGGGAGAATGTTCAGAGTGAAACTCACATAGAGTAGCAAAGCCTAGCCCTTTTCACTCTATCTTCAAAGTATCCTGCTCAGCAATCAACTGTTTTCCCTAAGCCTCCTCCTATCATTCTTCAAGTGGACCCAAGGATGCTCATCGATCTAAATAGGTTCCTAACTAGGTTCCTGATGGGCTCCTCCCTTGAACAACCAAGTCCGGATGTTGTTGTGGCATACTTTAGAGCTGAAGAGTTCCAGAGGTTGAATGCACCATCCACCACTGTCAAAGAAGTTGGTCAACCTAAGGTCCTCATTGAACCCAAAATTGAATTCGAAGAGGATATGGTGACTGATGGCCCAGCAACTGAAACAGTTGTGACAGATAGTGCAATCACACAAACTTTCGAAGCTAAAGTCAAAGTTGCGGAAGAAGTATTCCAAACTTTCAAAGCTGAGATCCAAGCTGCGGAAGGACTATACTCCTTGTCTGAGGATCTAATTCTCACAGATGCAATTCTTGAAGTAGCATCTGAGATAAATAGTGAAGATTTTCTCACACTCCCTCTCACTCAAACACCATCATCACCACAAGCTCCAATCACCACCCACCAACCCGAAACCTCTGCACAAGAACCTCCAAAATCTCAACCTTCCAAAGACATCAAAGGTAAGAGGAAGTTGATTGCGGAAGAATGATTAGATGAATAAAGGTTGGAGAAGCTTAGGAGAAAAGGTAGACTCCTAACTGGGAAGCTATTAGCTGCAAGTAGCAAAGCAGCTGTAGCCAACGAGGAGGCTATCAACAACCGAAGAAGGGTGAGATCATTGACAGACTTGTCAACCTAGGTGCTGCAAGTGAAGATGTGCTCCTCTTGCCACTAGAGGAGTTGGTTGAGTTAGAGAAGGCAACTCTGCTGCGGATAGAACAAGAAGAAGCAGCAAGGTTGGCCTTAGAAGAGGAAGAACAAAGAAAGAAGGAGGAAGAAGAGCAACAACTTAAGGATGATAGGATAGCTTTTATATGCTCCACGAGATTCTCTCTTGAGGAACTGCCTCCTCATGATAATGATACGGTCTTGTGGCTTTTCAAAAAGGAACAAGACCAAATGAACAAAGAGAGAAAGAGGGCTTCCAGGGAAAAGCTAAAGGAGAAGAAGAAGAAGGAAGAAGAAGCTCAACTTGCTGTTGTCAAGAAGATGGGAGATAAAGCCTAGATGAAGGATTATCTCAGGGCCCATGGCTTCTCTGGCAGGTAAGTTGGCCCCATGTCCAAGAAGACCCTGCAGCAAAAAGTCAGTGACATCAAGGTTGACATTTGCTCAGGAAGAAGGAAAGAGATGTACAAAAGAAAGTAGGGGATGACTTCTGAACCCATACCTTAACCACAGCCTCAACCAGAACCAACACCTCTTCCTTTCCCCATCAAAATCGAATCGACCACTAAACCTTACACTCCTAAGCCCACACCATCATCCATACCCTCTCCCACACCAATTGCATCAAAACAACCACCTCCACTACTTATCCTTAAACCCAAAACACTCTCTAGAACCCAATCATCATCTACCCAACAGCCACCTACTCTCAATCCTCTCAACCTCTGACCTTAGAAGAGTTTAAGGAGATCAAGAGGAAGCTCATCAAATGTACTACACTGAGCGATATTTCCTGTGAGGAGGGGTCCATCAAGTTAACCTTCATTGATGGCTCCTCATGTTCCCTCACAAGAGAACAATTCCTTGATATACCTAGAGGAACACTAGACCAGGCTCTCAAACTTTTATCAACTAACTTTGACTATCTTGAAGAAGAAGAGAAAGAGTTGAGAAGGAAGCTGGTGACTCTACAACACACTAGAAAGAAAGACAAATTACCATCTCAACCTCTTGTTTCTAGGAAGAAAATATTACAGTGGAGGTTCGAAGACTCTTCTCACAACTTTGTTATGGAAAGAGAGAATTGTGAGATCAACAGGATTAATGCCTCTTCTCTGCTACACTTAAGCAGATTTGATATTGCCGAGTTAGTAGAGAAACCATTCTCTAATCCCTCCAACTCTGAAATTGCTGCTCACATAAAAAATTATCTGAGCTATCTTCATCTAGCTGAACTAACTACAAGGACCAAGATTAAAGAAGAGTTGAAGCTGAGAGATAAATATGAAAAGGAAGGGTCAGCAACGAAAGGCAAAGCCTTTCTACAAATGGTTGAAGGTCCTGAATTGGAATCTAATGAGAATATGATTATAACTCTCATCAACTAACTCTCTTCAGAGGGACAGAACAAAGGGTACACATCATTCACAGTGACAGACATGATATGTCGTCTATGAAAGATTTGTACAAACTTCTCACCATCCCTTCAAGGAAGAACAAATAGACAGATAAGTATCTTCTATCCTTGGTGCTGTAAGTTTTGAGAAGAAGAAACAAGTGAGGTTTTGGTAGCATCAACCTAGGCGGAGTTTGTTGGATCAAGTAAGGCTGGTGTAACCAAAACAAACAATTAAAACATTTTTGGTGCAACAGACAAGGAACTTCCTAAGGCAAAAGTAACTTCTGAAGGCAAATGCTGAGCTTCCGATGGTAAAGACTAACAGAGCTTCCAAAGAGGAACTCTAGCTTTCAAAGACAAAGTCTTCCTTCTTCAAAAGTTCAACACTTAGAAGATTCCAAGACAATGACTTCTGAAGTGTGAAGATCATCACAAGGCTCGCAAGAAGTAGACTCTTCCGAAGAATAAGTGGCTTCGGAAGAACTTGTTCTTCCGAAGGCAATTAACCTTCAGAAGAACCTACTATGAACCAGTGGACATAAGTATGCTCCTTCTGGCAAGCCGCTGCAACCTTTGAGATACTGCATGATGCTTTCCCACACCCATGTAGTTGACCATACTCTATTCCACTGTCCATTCCTTATCAGTTAGTACAGTTACCAACTTCGGTCGGTGACAAAAGGTAAGTCATGGACATGTCATGACTACAAAAACTTAGATAGTATTTTATATAGCATACCTAACCTCTAGCAATGTAGTATTTGCTTTAGTCATAAGCTTCTAGCTGGTATCAAAGTATAACTGGCTGTAGATAGTAGTATATATAGTTTCTCATTGTAACTCACTTATCATGCTTGTAAGAGTCTTTGGAACTTCCCATTTCTTAATTGCTTCGATCTTTGCCCAGTAGACTTGAGTTTCTTCTTAGTTAACCACATGTACTAAAAATTATACTTCTCTTTTCCAAAATTCAAACTTTAAGAATTTGGCGTACAGTTCTTCCTTTCGTAGTAACTCCAAAGTTAGCCTTAGGTGCTTCTCTTGTTCCTCCTTACTTTTAGAATAGATTAAATGTCGTCTATAAAGACTATGAAAAATTTATCTAGGTATGGTTGCAAACCCTCTATTCATTAGATCCATAAACACTACAGGAGCATTAGTTAACCCAAATAGCATTACAAGGAACTCATAATGACCATATGGAGTCCTGAAAGTAGTCTTAGGTATATATTCATCTCGCACCCTTAACTGGTGTTATCCTAACCTTAAGTCAATTTTTGAAAAGTAACTATATCCTTGGAGTTGATAAAATAGGTCATCTATCCTAGGGAGAGGATATCTATTCTTAATTGTTACTTTATTGAGCTCCCTACAATCGATGCACATTCTAATGGTTCCATGTTTCTTCTTTTCGAATAAAATTGGAGCTCCCCAAGGTGATATGCTAGGGCATATATATCCCTTGTCTAATAATTCCTAGAGTTGACTCATTAACTCTTTCATTTCTTTTGCCGCCAAATGATACGGAGACTTGGCAATAGAGGCAACCGCAGGTACTATTTTAGATTTAAGTTCTAGTTGACGAGAGAGTGGCTATCATGGTAATTCATCAGGAAATACCTCTGCAGATTCTATAATAATAGGAACATCTTGTAAGTTCTTTTTATCTGGTTTTGTATCGACTACATGACCTAGAAATGCTAAACATTTCTTTCTCAAATATTTCAGGGCCTTCTTACATGAGACTATTTTCATAGCACCTCTAGGTTTCTCACCATATATGAATAGAATCTTATTATCTTTAATCAAAGGAATTTTAATCATTCTTTATTCACAGATAATTTCAGCCTGATTCTTACTTAACCAGTCCATACCCACAACAACATCAAAACCTCCTAATATAATAGGAATCAGTTCTATGTCAAAGCAATGATCATTCAAATTTAAGGTACAGTTAGGAATAACTTCACTCGCTTTTATTATTTTTCTATCATCTAATTCAATCATATAATTATTTTTCAATTTCTCTTATGTTATTCTAAGTAAACGTTTAAATGTATTAGAAACAAAACTACGAGTTGCTCCCGTATCGAATAATACAGTTGCGTACTAATTATTAATAAGAAACATACCCGTCACCACTTCTTGTTCCTGTCATGCCTCTTCAGATTGCAATACAATGATTTGCCACGCGGATGGTTTGTTGGAGTTTTTCCTTTTAGTTGTGGACACTCGTTATGAAAATGATTCTCATTTCCACACTGGAAGCAAACTGGTTTAGGGTTTAAGGGTCCCTTACATTCTCTAGATATGTGTCCCTTCTTCTTGCAATTATAGCTAATCACTATCCTGCACTTATCGTTATGGTGTCTTCTACAAGTATTGCACCATGATTGACCTTCTGTCTGTGGTCTCCTTTCCTGGAAAATCCCCATCAAGTTCCTTACTGGATTTCTATTTACCTTCTTATGCTGATTTCTTCCAAATTTCCCTCATGAGTTGTTGCTGCTCCATTTTCTTTTCTCTCCAGTCCTTGAATCAACCAATGATCCATTCCATATCATTTCATTAGTAAAGCTTCCTGATAACGTCACTGCTGACACTGCATCCTAAAAAGTGTTTGCCATTGCTGACTTAACCATTCCTCTTATATATGGTACTAAACCCAAAATATACCTTCCTATCCTTTTAGTTTCTTGCGTCACTAGATGTGGCACTAATCTAGATAACTCATTATATCTATCTGTATACTCCTAATGTGCAACACCCTTCATTTCTAGTGCTAATAATTCTGCTTCTATCCTTTCTATCTTATTATAAAGACAGGATTTGTCAATCACTAGGTTTTAAATGCCTCCCAACTTAACCCATTCATTACCTCTCTTCCTTTAGTTTGAACTTCCATTTTCACCAAGACTACATTTCTCCCTTCAGAGAATGCTAAACAAACATGGTCTTGTAATTATCAGTACACTCACTGATATCCAACACTGACTCCATTTCTTCTAACCAATATAGCGCTTGTACCGCTCCTCCTTATCCATCAAAGTCTTGGAGTTTACAAGACATAAAAGTCTTATATGAACATCCTTTTTAGCTCTGTTTATAACTCTCTCCTCATGGTGTTTAATTTCATTAGCATACCCTGGTTTTTCGTTTCCAGGTGGTACACCTCCAATGTTAAGGTTCTGATGGAGTTGAGCTACTAGCATAGGTATCGCCACTTCCAATTGCTTATATGAGAAATTCTTTTAGTCTCATTTGAAGCGATATTCACTAAGGGAGTTTCTTCTCCTAATCTAGTTCTTGGTTGTCCAACATGTGTTGTTCTTCGCACAGGTTGAGTATCTCTCCTTGGCGGCATATTTAACTACATATCAATTATACTAATATCACACAAAAATTTCATTCAATTTATAACATAAGATTTTATAATCATAACAAAGTATTTCATTTTATACTTATTTATTTCATGTTCTAAAATAGTCACATAATAGATTAGGGTTTCCAATAATCCTAATTTCTCCAAATCCAGTTCCATATCTTGGTGAAAGTACTTTGACTTCCTTCCTTTATCTCCTTGACATCTGTTTGGATCATCCAGATTTCCCGTTGTATCTTCTTAACTTTCTTAAGAATCTGACTGGTTGTTCTTATTTGACATTCTTCCAACCTTTGTCGCTTGGATCCTCTTTATTTAGTTTTAGAGGTATCACGTTGCACTATGGGTGTTAGGCCTGATATTGAGGAAAGGATTTCTGGACTTTTATTTCCTGGCTCTTGAATTTTCTTGATTAGAAAATTTTTACCACGTCGTACACTTTTCCTAGGGGTCTCGATTGTATAGCCCCCGATGGTTACTGGTGCACATTGAATGAAAAACTTTGGCTTTATGTTGATCCTGAATTCGGGTTGGGATACTTCTATATTGTCCTGAGGCTCTATTTCTAGTGTTGTTTCTTTATGGAGCTATGATCGGAATGATCAGTTTCATTATAGTAGCTATCAACACTTTGTTGACTTTCATCATTTTGGTTTCTCACAGTTTCAACTGGTACTGTGGCTGGTTCTTAATTTCTCACTTTATTTGAAAATTCTTCTAAAGGAGATGGAATTGTACTTGGACCAGCTACAGTTGAAACATTCATATTTGGAGGTTCTTGTCTGATAGGATTAGGTTGTAATGGAACATATACATCATGTAGATCAAAAGAATTTGGAGGAATCATTGGAAAATCATCTTTTCTTTCTACTGTTGTAGAGGATCCATTAGATTGTAGGTTTCTTGTAGTTGACAAGTTAAACTGATCAAATGACCTTGTAAAAGAGTCAATATCAAACAACCAATCAGGACCATTTGTAGATATAAGGAAAGAGTGCTTATTGAATTGAGCATTGGTTGATTCACAATAATGTTTAACCTAGGATTAAACATTCTAAAAGCCTTGGAGACAGAGGAATAACTAACAAAGTATCTGTCATACTTAGGAGAAACTTTCAAAATGGTCTCGGGTGTCCAATATTGAAACCGGACTGGCAAGTGACTTAAAGAATCCAATGAAAGGTTTTTTGTGAAATATAAGTTCATAAGAAGTCTTATTGCTTTCTTTGACAATCAAAGTTTGGTTTTGAACAAAGCATGATGTGTTAACTGTTTTTGCCCAAAAGGTTATTGGCAGTTCAACATCAGCTAGCATTATTCTTGCTACCTCAGTCATGTTCTATTTCGTTTTTCAGCTACCCAATTTTGTTGTGCAAAATGAACTTAGATCTTCATTCTTAAATTCAGTCCCATTATCACTTCTAATTGATTTGACTTTAAGATCAAGTTAATTTTCAATTTTAATGATGAAATCTTTTATTAATTGGGACACTTCATTTTTATGAAGTAAAAAAGAAGACCCATGGTGAAGCTTGAAAAGTCATCAATGATCACCAAACATACTGTTTCTTTTCAATGCTCATAACATGAGCTGGACCAAACAGATCCATATGAAGAAGTTTCAATAGAGAATTGTTTGTGTTCACAAGCTTTGGTTTGTGAGAAGATATATGGTGTTTTCCTTTGAGACATGCTGAAAAGTGGTCAATGCAGTGAAATTCCTTTTGACGTAAACCAGTGACATGGTCTCCTTTGACCAATCTATTCATGTTTTTGAGATTGTATGTCCCAAATGTCTATGCCAAAGCTGTGACTCATCAAATGATGCTTTTGACAACAATTGTATCATTAAGGTTTAAGACATAAGTATTATTCTTCCTTGGTGTCTTCAAGACAACCCATTCTTTATGAATTTGAAATCCTAGTTTCAAAATGTAGCAATAAGTTTAAGTGAATGGAGTTGAATATTTATTGTCACAGATTTGAGACACGCTGAGAAGATTAAAGTTTAGTTGCTCGCAATAGTTAACTTTATCAAAGCTCAGCAACCCATTTGTCACAGATCCTTCATCTTTAATTCTACCTTCTTTTGAATCTCCACCAAATGTTACAGTAGTTTCTTGGATATGCTTGAAGTCATGAAGGAGGGAACTATGTCATGTCATGTGTCGGGAGCATCCACTGTCCACATACCACAAACTATTGGACCTGTATGAACGTCCCTACAAGCATAAAAAACACTAACTAGAATATGGAACCCAAGCCATGATGGTTTTGGGTTTCCCATTCCTATCCATAATAGTTATTTCTTTGTACTTTCCTCTAGGTTTTGATTTAAAGGATAACACTTTGATGTATTTATGTTGGTTCCCTTTTGATTTTATCTGATCAATTTTAACAGAAGAGTCAGAGGAGTAGTCAAATCTTTGGTCCCTATTTCTGTAGAGAAATTGGACATGTTTTTTATATTCAGAAATAATTTTTGTTTTATATCTAGAATGAAAATCAAGTGATTGTTTCATAATTTGATTATTGTTTCTTTGGACTTCCTTTACTCCTCTTTGATCATTAACGTCATCATCAGAAGTTTGAACTCTATATTGTTTGTTGTATGATGAACTTTTGATTTTATGTTTCCTTGTTGAAATTGGTGAGATGGGCTTGTTTTGTGGAATCCTCAATCTTTTTTGTTTGAAGAAACAATAAGATGTGTTGTGATTGGTCATATCATAAATTGAACAATTTTTGTTGAAATAATAATTATTTGTTGAGTTATTGTTCATGTCACAGATTGAGTAGTATTGGTTGAAATAGCACTCCTCTGTTTTGTGATTTAACATTTCATAAATATCAGAATACATATGTTTCTCTTTTGAAGTTGATTTTGATGTTGAGCATTCAATTGTTTTACTAGATTTTAATTTGGTTTAGTCTTTCTTTTGTGTGAGGAAACAACATCAGCCATTTTTTTGTGTCAGTAGATTGTTTCATAATTCTACTAGGTTTGACCTCTTTAGGCTGATTTTGTTTTCTTTTGCTCTTGCATAATTCTTGTTCAAATTAACTGACATGTTCATTATTAAAAATGTCAAAACCTAGTCCTTGCTTTTGATTTGATGATGGTGAAGATTTGATTTCAACTTTTCTCTTCAGAATCAATGGAGCTTTTCCTTGGTTTTTCTATGAAATCTGTTATGATTTGATTGAAGTCATTGGAGATTAGATCTTTTTATCAGATCTGCATTCAGAAGAGGATTTCAAAGAAGGTTCATTTCTCTTATGAGCTTTGAGAACTTCGAGAAAGAACTTCACAAATGGCACTATTGCTTTGACTGGGCTCCTTGGTTTCTTGATAGTTATTGTTTTGTTTGTGCACTCTTTTATTTTGATGGGATGACCTAATTTGATTTTATCCTCATTTGTTTCAATGTAAACACTTGGTTTATTTTGACGATTTGTAGTATGTGAAACTGTTGATTTAGTTTTGATAATCTTAGGTTCATTTGGCTCAGAAAGAGTGAGTGACTCAGGCATGACAGTGTAATTGTAATTATAAGGAGGAGGACATGAATTATATCCTATTCTAGTCATGTCCTTTGGATCTTTTTGTGGACCAAGCAACTCTTGCAGCTTTACTGAAGACACTTAAAAATTTTTAAGGTTTACTTTAATGGCTAATTGCTCAGCTTTGGATTGAGTTAGCGAATCTTTTAACTTTTCATTTTCAGCTGCAAGAGTATACCTTTCCCATGTAATTTTTTCAATGTCTAAAGCAAAGATTTGATTTTAATTCAAAGCTGTTCATTTCATGTTTTAGCATTTCAGACTTTACTTTTTCTTCTTTGATTTTAGCAGCCAATGTGTGATTATGCTCACGGTATCCCTGTAATTTATTAATGCATTTTACATTGCAAAGATTTCATTTTACCTCATATGGCATTGGTGCGGGGCCATCATTTATGTGAGCCATAAGAGCATGGTTTTGAAATTTTGGCTTCACTTCCTCGGCATACAATCTCCAATCACATACTCCATCTTGTCTAATGACAACTGCATTTGAAGTAGTTTGACTGCTTCCATGAACATGATTGGTCAGTTGAGGCTGACTTTGATGAGATTACTGGTGTTAACCTTGATGAAATTGATCATGCTGACTTTAATGATGAAACTATTGTTGATTGTTTGAATAGAAGCTTGAACTGGGTTGTGATGATGATTGACCATGAGAGGTTCTCTAAAAGTTGTTCTTGTTTCTTCTAGGTGCATTGCATTTTCTTGAAAAGTGGCTAGTCATACCACAATTGAAACACTTAACTTTGGATTTTTCATATCCAAGTTTAGTATTTACATTTAGACTCAGCTTCTTTCCCTTCCTGAAAAACTTTTTAGACCTCATAGCTATCATGGTCATTTGCCACTGTAGATCCATTTCTTTCACATCATCAAGATCTATTTCTTCTGAGTCTTCTTGAATCAGATGATCTAAAGTGAGTCTTCCTCCCAGGTAAGCTTCAAAACTTGCAACAAAGGCAGTATAAGTTGCCTTTTGCTCTTCAGATCTTAAATCAGCAGGGCTTCTTGAAGTGGTGGAAGTTGATTGATTGGATGTATAGGGTTTGCTTTGTGATGGAGTGGCAGTGAATCTAGTTGACCTTGATTGATCTCTTGAAGAGAGAAAGTCGTCTTCTTCAGTAAGAAATGCATTTTTCACAGAATGGGTTTCTGATGGAAATTTGTATGCCTCTATGACTAGGGGTACATTGAGGTTCCTGCTTCTCTCATCAAGTTCAAGAGGGTTAGCTTTTACAATCATGATATCCAAACTTGTGCTCTCTAGATCAAGTGTGTTGTTTAGCATGGTTACATTTTGCTTCCAACTCTCTGGTAGACTATGTAACATCTTTTTGTTCATCTCGTTTTCTTTGTAAGTAACCCTCATAATCTCCAGATCATTTACCACTTGTACACACCGAAGCAGTTGCTTTCATATTGATTCACCAGCTTGTCTTTGTTAATTTCAGTTACTTCATTGCTTCCTTCACACGTTATTTGAAGAGCATCCCATACAGCTTTTGTAGTTCCATATTTATTAAATCCTTTCAACATATCCGTTTTTAAAGCTTTTGTGAGAATGGAGTAAGCTTTAAGATCAATCTTGATTTTTTTATATTCATCATCATCAAGATTTAAGTTGGGGTCCTCAATGGGTATTCTAACAATCTTGTATTATGCAGCTTGATCAGCCATGAGTGACACAGTGATGTATGGTCCTTCGCAGATCGAAATCCAGTAATCAGGATCTACACTTGTAATATAGTTCTTAAACCATATTTTCTATTGCTTGAACTCAGATTTGTGTTGAGCATTGGTGGTTTAGATGCATGACCAAGTTCACAAAAATTATAAGAGTCTATTTTTAAACTTGTTTTAGAACATTTGAATATGGATTAGATAAATTTTTTAAGTCCAGATGGCTCAAAAAGTTCAATGTCATGGTGTTCTTGATGTTCTTGATAACCTGTCTATTTCAACGGTACTTTCGTGTGCTAAACAGTTTACAACAACTGTTTTTGTTGATTTTTATGCTTCTCTTCTTTTGGAGTTATGATGCTTTAGTTCTTCTGTTGCATACACACTGTTTTTAGATGATTTAATAACTTTTTGAAGGTGAACAGTGATGGATCTTAATGTATCATAAGGTTTTTCAGAATGAATACTACTTAGAAGTTGAAGAACTTGCTAAAAAGTAACTCAATCACCAGATCAATCGGGTTTCAGTTCAGATCTGAGCAGATCTGAAAAGGAACCAAGAGCAAAAGCTCAAATACCTATTGACTAGGTGGTAAGAATGGAATTCTTTGTTGATGTGAATCAACAAGGATCGAATATGATGATTGAGTCAGTGAATATGTAGCGGAAATACACACACAGAGATCATTGAATGCTGAATATACTGATAAAATCTTAGAATTAATAAAGGTGAAATAGTTACAATAAATGCTAGGGTCTTACCAACAAACAGTAACAAGACACCTTTGACACATAAGACAATAGAATATTCTGATATTCTCTGATGTCCCAAAAGTGAGGTTTTCTATTCTATTTATAGGCTGACATGAGGCCTGAACAAAATGACTAAACTACCCTTGGACTATACATCAGGAAACTAGTCTAACTACAAAAACCTAATCAGCATTTCTTTTGTTCATCCGCAGTGACTAATACAGATGTCTTGTTCTTCATTAGCATTTCTTTTGTTTGGTTTCACATTAGTGTTTGGTCATCAGCATTGACAAATGAGGGTGAACAAACACTTATGCGTATTTGTTGCTGAACATCCGCATTAGTAAATGTGGATGTACAAATGCTTATCAGCATTTGTTCAGGCTGTCCGCATTTGTAAATGCGGATGAACACATACTTGTCAGCATTTGTTCATTGGTCATACGCATGTACAAATGCGGATAGCCGAAACTTGTCTTCTTTCTGTGGATTCTTCATCCACGTATCTTCTTGGACTTGAGGGAATTTGCCAGCAGTACAACCATCAACTACCTATTGAATTGGCATGTATGATCCTTTCATGGTCCAACAATACTCCCCCTAAGGATTATACAGCCTAAGTACTTCAAGGGTTTGATGGTGGATGAGTTTATGAAGATTCTGTTGCGGCTTGGACTGAAGATGGAGCTGTTGTTGGGTCTACCAAAGTGGGATCCAAAATGGCTTTAATCATATTGGAGAAATACCTAGCTTTAATTATCTTGTCTTTATTCAGCACATGTATCTTCATTTGGCTTATTGTGTAGACAGCTTCAATAGGCAGTTACCTTAGGAAAATGGGCTTCCAAAAAGACATAGTAGATAACCCATCCCTGTGGATTAGTAAAAATCCATCAGCATCAACCTCAAGCATGAAAATGTTCCCCAACTAGAGAGGAGACATTTTCTTCTTTCTTTGTTCTCTCTTAGTATTGATCCGGTCATAAGCCATCTTCAAGATCTTGATACACTTAAGGAAGAAATACATGTTAGCCTCTCCAAGCTTTTTGTTGATCTCCCTAAAGTGCCTGGTGTAGATGTAGTTGATGTATGATTCATCAAGCAATCTTACCTCATATCCACTAAAAAACATAATCTTAGCTCCCTCCTTTCCTCCCCACTTCCTTTCTTTCACCAACTCATAAGTTTTCTCATCATAAATTACATTTGAGATTGGTTTAGAAGTCTGAGTTCCAGCTACCATCTCCTTTTTATTGTCTTAGTTGGCTTTATATTCAACTCAGGAAATACCAACTACACAACCCCTTTTACTTTCTTTTTCTTTTCCAAACGATTCTGAAATGATTTGTCTTCTCTAATACATATAGCTTTCAGAGATTTGAAGTTGTCTGTTCTCTTGAGCATCTTCAAAATGTCTTCAAATTCATACCCACTGTACATAACTTTATGGTTTATCAATTCCAACTCAGCTAGTTCTTTTAGGTCATGAATCTTCAGGGTGTTCACAGAGCAGTATACTCAATGAAGAATTGAACAAGCCCTGAGATCCTTTTGACCATAAACATGTTCTAGTCATTGTCATATTTCCAGGCAATAATTTTGACATCAACTTTGCCTTGTGGAGTAGACACACCCTGAATCATCTCTGAAGTGGTGAGCCCTTCTTGTAACTTTAGTTTAGAAGGCTCAGCAAACCACTCAGGATACTTGTGAAGTACGGGTGCCAAAGCATCATGGTCTTTTGGTATGAGCTGGATGTCTTGGGCTAATACTCTTGTTCTTGGTTTTTGACTAACAATTTCTTCTTCTAGTTTCTTCAATCTGACTTTCTTCTCATTGATCAGTCTAAGCATTACAGCCCTTAGTGAAATAGTCTTCATATTTCCAAGCCTTCTTTTTGTGTAACCTTGCTCAGAAAGGTAATCCTTCATTTCCCTATCATTCATGCTATAAGGATCAGGATACATTGATTGAGGAGCTTCACCCTTTTTGGACTTGGTTGTTGAAGGTGACAAAGGTGACTTGAGTGTTTGTGATTTCTCATACTCAATCACAAATGAGGGGTCCAGAAGCTTGTTCAGCTTGTCTTCATCTTCAACCATTGCCTCATAAGTCATGCCAAACACTTCATCAGCGTGATAAGCGTGATTGATGAGGAACATTACTTTTATCATCAGATCATCGGTTTGAGATTTTTCAACCATTTCTTGCATTGAAATTTCAGCTTTCACTAGATTGTCTTTAGTTATTGGTTCATCAACCACATAACCTCCTTTAATATCTCCTTCTTCCAGGTCTACAAACTCAATTCCTTTCTTCAGTTGTTCCTGATCCATTTCATGTTCTTCTAGAAATTCAGCTATTGCAGCTAGACTCCACAGATCATCTTTTTGTTTCTTTGACTGGTTCCTCTTCTTCAACAGGCCTTTTTCTCTTAGCCTTTTAAGAAGGTACTTTCTCTACAAGACCATTTAAGGGGATGGTCAATACACTTAGTCTCATAATAAGGAGAGTGTTTAGAACACTTTACAAATCAAATAAGAAACTGGGACTTCAGTTATGATACTATAAACATAAGTATACAAGAGATAAAAACTTTATAACAACAACAAGGATATATGGTTTTCAAGATTGCAGTATATTACTTCTCAAGTTCTATTACAAGTGTTACAAAGCATAAGAAATAAGTTACAAGGACATGAGACACCTTATACTACATCCTACAGCCAGCCATACTTAGAAGGCCAGCTGGATACATTTAATCTAGACAACAAAGTCAATGTAGAGTCAAAAGGCAGATCTGCCTTATGACTAGTGACTATGAAAGGCCATAGCTCACATCCTAATATATTACAAAAAGAATAAAAGTACATAAAGTAGAAATTTACAGACTCAAGACCTCAATATACAGTTACAAAAAGCATGGACCATTCACCAACTTGTATAAGTTGGTGAGTCTTCAGAGTTGCAGCGGAAAGTTGGTCAGCTTTATGAAAAGTACATTAGAGAAAACATGTTCTTCAAAGTCTTCGGAAGAAATCTGTCTTCACGCCATTGGCTTTGGAAGACCTTGTCTTTGAAGCTTCGGAAGACTTAACTTTTGGATTCGGAAGATATTGGTCTTGGCATCGGAAGATTTTACACTTAGAATTTTTCTGATGCAGGGTGTAAAACTTCCGAAGCAACTTCTACTTTGCACTGAGTGTATGCATGCAGGAAAGACTTGGTTTGTTTTGGGTGCATCAGCCTTTTATTAATCCTTACAAACTCGCCCTAGGCTGATGCTACCAAAATAGAGAAGTGTCTTCAGATATGACAGTCCTCATCATGATCATGACCATTCCTTTCTTCATTAATTGGTTAGGATCACTCAGACTTTCAAAATACCTTCTAATGTCAAAGAGATCATGCAGAGGTAGGTTAAGCATGTCTTGCTAGAAGTAGGCATCTTGACCACTTTGATCTCTTGTGACATACCATCTGTTTGGATTTGCAGCAAAAGTCCAAGACAAGATGGGTCTTCCTGATGCTAGAGGCTCTACTTGAGTTGGAGTAAGTTGAGAAGCCCCTTCTTGCATATCCTCAGGATGCTCTGACTCATCTTGAGGCCTGGAAGTGGATGCCTTTGATTTCTTCTTTGATACATACTTGGTGGCCATCCTATTCTTCCTCTTCAACTGAGAAGACTGGCCTTCAGCACCAGGTTGTTCTCTTTTGTCCTTCTCAGTTGGGTTCTTCTCCTTTATAGGTTCAGAAGGAGAGGGAGTTGAACCATACTGTGTATAAGAAGATGAAGCTTGCTGAGGTTTAGCAGGAGGTCTAGGTTGTTTTCTCTCTAAGTGTTCAACCTTAACCTCCACTTCCAGAGGAGCTTGACTTGGTGGAGAATGCAAGTCAACTAGTTCTCCTCTCTTGATCTGCTGCTTGATTACCCTAATATGCTCATCCATGGTGGATAGAGACATTGGGCCAAGTCTTCTTCTAGAGAATCCATACAACTTCAAGAAGCTTATCATCCTCTGCCTATCAGCATACTTCTTTTGACTCCTTTGGATGATAGCTCTTGATTTTGCTGCATCTTCCCTCATATTCCTCTAGCAACCTTTTTTTCTTTGAGAACTTGTAGCTTAAGCTGCTTGAGCTATTCAAACTCAACATAGTCATATGACAAAGGAAGAAGTACAGCTGCCTGATAGAGACTCGTGGCACTCAGGTAGTGGATCATATTTTGTCTCTCAGCCTCCTTATCTAACTAAGGTTGTTCAGTTGCCACAACCTCTTCTTCAAGACTTTCTTGAACGGGGGAGAGGGTAGAAGCATGTTTCCACAACCTTTTTTGCCTTATTTCTTCATTGGTCTTAAGGAGTAAATTTGCATCCTCTACCTCCTTTCTCTACTTAGACACTTCCATGTCTACTAGTTCACTCAATTCATCTAACGGGAGGGAGATGATTTCATCTATATAATAGTTCCTGGCCTGCAAGTAGTTAATCCTGACCACTTTTAACTCATCATTCTGAGTCTTTGGTCTGGGAGCAGCCCTGAATGCAGCTTTCATGAAGCCTGAGGATCCAGTGGAACTTTCTCCCTTAGCTTCCTCTTCCTCTCTCTCTTCTCCTCCTCAATCTCCTCAGGAGTCATAATCCTTTTTTGCTTTGTCACCCATAGAACTTTGTGATTTAGGGTGAAGAGAGCTTTGTCCTTCATTGCCTGGTGTAGCATCCAGACTCTGGCCAGAGAGAGGCTGTGAGACACCTTCACCACAGGTGTTTCACTAAGGGATTAGGATGCTGAAGTTGTTGGTTTTGTGACAGTGCTTACAGGTTCTATCACTGGGCCTTCAGTCAAGATTTTCTCTTTTAAGCTAATCTTAGATTCCACCTCAACATCCAGTTGACCAATGACATTGCCTGCTCTCATTTGTCTCCTTGCTTTGAACACTTCAGCAAACCTGTCTTGAATTCTTTGAGCCATTCTATCAGCTTGCCTGGATTGACTTGGGTTGGCAAGTGGCTTGTTGACTAGATCAAGACCTTCATAGTAGTTCAAGGTCTGAAAGTTGAAGATCTCTTGCTGCCCTTGAACTGTTTGAAGTATAAGGGCTCTTCTATCAACATCATACTTCCACCTTATTATGTAATTTGAAGCTCCCTTGGGTGGGGATGATATTTCTCTTGGAATTCCCTCCTCAAATAGACTCTGAATGAGTGAGTCCACATCAATGTGAACTTGAGGAGTTTGTTGAGTATGGGAAACTGCAAGTGAGTATGGTAAGTCCTCAATGTCCATACTTTGTGAAGAACTCCTAGGTTCTATGATTGCTGAGACTTTCTCCCCTTTTTTGGTAGAAAAACCCACTTGCATAGGTGAGCTAGGAGTTAGGTCTATCACATCCACATGTTCTTGTGTTTCTGTATGAGCTATTCTTAAAGGTCTCCCAGCTAGTTTCTCTTTGAGATAAGAGATCTCAAGTTGCTGAACATTGACCCTGTTGTGGTAGTCACTTGAGATTCCAAGTGACTAACCTTTGAGACTAAGTAGGTGCATGTTTTTGATAGTTTTTGCACCTTTAGCCTCATATTCCGCTCATCTTTATCAGAAGAATCATAGGGGGATGAGAAAATTAGACCAAAGTCTTCTCTCTCACCACCAGCATAGTGTTCTTGGCTGCTGGATTTTCCCTGCTCGATGCCAACTTCAGTTGAAGTGTCAATGGGCTGAGTTGCCATGGTTGAGGTCCTAATGATGTAATCACTTGCAGAAGTGAGAGCCTCTTCCATATTGACCTCCTGAACAGGTTCAGGGAGATCCACCTTAGTGATAGGTGAATGATGTGGGCTAGACAAGGGAGAGGCAAAAGTACTAATCTCTCTTTCAGTAAGGGAGGAATAGAGAGGCTCATGGTACTCACTGAATCCGATGTCTTCATCATCATAGAATTCTAGGTTGGGTATTGGTTGGTTTAGATTAAGAGGCTGGGGATGGTAAATATCCCCTAAAGGTTGTTCACTAGAGTGTTGAGACTTTGAGTGAAGGCTTAAGGCTGATGGGCTAATGAGCTCATCAGGCTGAGCATGAGGAACCTCAACACTAATCTTGATGGGATGGGAGTGTTTTGCTCCTCAGGAGAATTGGGAGCTCCAGTGTCCACTTCCTCATGTAAGGGTGATGATATGGGGGCCTGCACCAGCTCAATAGCTTGTACAAGGGTTCGTTTGGATTTTCTTTGGTAGGTGAGGAGTATTTTTAGCGGTTTAGGTGGTTGAGAAGTAGAAGGTGCGGGTTCAACACTAGCTTGTGTTGCTAGGTTCTCACATTGAGCAATGAGCTATAACATTTTTTAGACAAGGGTTATTTCTACCCAAGAGAAGCCAACAGTTGGCTTTTTCATATAATGTTAAAGATGTCGGGCTTCATCAGTCCCAATTTAAGAATATTACCTGTTCCCGTCAACTGTGAGCCCAATTCATAGTTGAGAACGTGTTGAGCATAACTAGGGAACATATGATACTCTAATGAGTCCAAATTTGCAAGTAGATTTGTATAAACAAATTGTGAGTACCTGAATCTAACCCCCTTGTTCATTCCATGGACTATAAAGGAGAGATCTTCCGGAATCTGGTCCCTTCCTCCATGCTTGTTGGATAAGCTGTGGATGACCACATGAAGTATGTACTTCCACAGGGATGAGACCTTCCCTTTCATGAATATCTTTACAGAGAAATCTCCCTCATATCTAATCTACTCAAAGGAATGATTTGCATCTTCCTTTGGGAAGGACAACTCACCTTCTTCATCATCCAGCTGAAGATGGTTGTTGATGATGGCTGGAGTGATGAAGATTGTCCTCCCCTGCACTGTGGCAGATAGTGCCTTCTGCCCATCCATAATGACCTCTTGACATGTCTTCTAGAATTTCAAAAGTTGATCCTCATAGAGAGAAGGATCAATGGTAAGGAAGGTGAAGTAGTTAGAAAGAGCAAGAAAATAGCAGACCTCTGAGAAACTAAAATCTTTCTCAGAGTCCAACAGAGGAGCCTGATTGTTCTGTCTGTGGAGTTACATGGAGAAATCAGGGTTGTTTCTATAGTTGAGGTTGGCCATTTGAGAAAGGTTAAAGGTGAAGGAAGATAAGAACAAAGGCGGTTTTGGGTGAATTGAGGTTAAGGAGTATTTGCAAATGTAGAAGAGAGTGAACGAGGGGGAACCGTTGGGTACATTTATATGAATTGGATTTAAGAAAAAGTTAATGAAAGAGGATAAACTTTGAAATCTAGAGGTCGGTCCCACCTCTGATAAAGTTCCCAAAAAGGTAGTTTTCTTTGAATTCGAAAATTTTTCGAAGGTATTTTCTCTTCGGAAGTTTTGATAAAAAGCTTCTGAAGCTAAAATGGCTTCGGAAGAACTTTCAAAGATTATGGAGAATTTTGCTTCGGAAGATATTTAGACTTGGAGATTTTATTCTAAGAGGAATAAAATCTTCCGAGACTTAATTGCTTTCGGATGAAAATTGTTCTTCAAAAACATATAAGTATTTATATTCATTTATGCTTCGGAAGATATTTTAAAATTTTCTTCCGAAAGTAAGTTGAAATAAGTAGTTATTTGTTTTGGATGACATAATTTTCTTCCGAAGGTAAGAAAATATCTTCCAAAGTAAAAATGATAACAACTTAAGATAATCTAAGCGATAAAATTTTAAATTTTTTTCTTCCAAAGTAAACAAGGGCTTATGAAGGTGATGAAATAGACAACTTATGACACACAGATTTTAGAAATAATATGAATTAAGTTTAAAGAAAATCTACTCAAAGTTAGTCATCCCAATAGCTTATATAAGATATTTAAATCTCTGTTCGTCAAAAGCTTTGGTGAACAGATCAACATATTGTTCATTTGTGTTAACTTTAACTAGTTTGATTAATCCCTATTCAAAGTTATCTCTAATTAAATGATACATGATATTAATGTGTTTTGTCCTTGAGTGTTGCACGGGATTCTCTGTAATAAAGATATCACTATTGTTGTCTATGTAGTTGGAAGTCTCTTTGAAGTTGAATCCATAGTCTAGCATCTGATTCTGAATCCAAAGCACTTAAGCACAACAGCTAGCAGCAGTAATGTATTTAGCTTCAGCAGTTGATGCAGACACACAGGATTGTTTCTTGCATTGCCATGAGACAATCCTTTCACCAAGGAATTGACAACCCCTAAATATAAACTTTGCATTCATATTGCAGCCACCATAGTCACTATCTGCATATGCATACAGGTTGGAGTCTGAATTCTTTAGATACCAGAGGCCTAATATAGCAGCACCTTTGAGGTGTCTTAGAATCCTCTTGACAGTGACCAGATGTGAGATCTTGGGGTTGGCTTGATATCTTACGCAAATACATGTGGAAAACATGACATCATGCCTACTAGCTGTAAGATACAAAAGAGACCCAATCATAACCCAGTAAAGATGTTCATATACACACTCCCGCTCAATGTCGGGTCAAAGGGAGTGGTTTCTAGCTATAGGTGTCTTTGTAATCTTAAACTCAATCATGTTGAATCTTGTAAGTATGTCTTGTATAGACTTTAACTGACTTATGAAGATGCCATTATCAACTTGCTTTACTTGAATCCCTATAAATAAATTGAGTTCTCCCATCGCACTCATTTTAAATCTGTTCTTCATCAGCTTCTCAAAGTCTTTGCAGAGCTTTGGATTTGTTGACCCAAAGATAATATCATTTACATATACTTGAACTAGTATTAAGTCATCCCCTGATCCTTTGATGAAGAGAGTTCCATCTATAGTACCCCTTTTGTAGCCATGCTGACAGGGATACTGCAATAGAGTCTCATACCTCTTCTTTGGAGCTTGGTGCAGCCTATAAAGAGCTTTATCAAGCTTACAAACATAATCAGGATGATCAGGATCTGCAAAACCAGGTGCTTGTTTGACATACACCTCTTCATCAATCACCCCATATAGAAAAGCACACTTGACATCAAGCTGGTAGACCTTAAAATCCTTGGATGCAGCAAAAGCTAGGAATATTCTAACAGCTTCAAGTCTTGCTATAGGAGCAAAGACATCCTTGTGGTCAATTCCTTCTTCTTGTGTGTACCCTTGGACAACTAGTCTTGCCTTGTTTTTGATGACAAGTCCTCTATCATCCTTCTTCTTCTTAAATACCCATTTGGTTCCTATGATAGTCTTCCCTTGAGGGAGAGGATGTACGTACTAAACCTTTTGCCTTTTGAATTGAAGCAGTTCCTCCGCATAGCTTCAACCCAAGTTGCTTGGAGAGATCTAGATTAGAGAAATTTTGATCAGGCATTGATGTTTCTCCGACCACATCAGCAAACTTATCAAGAGAGACTTGATCCAATGAGTGTGTGACATCATTAATGTTGTCTTTAATGGAGTGGTTGTCAGCATCAAGAAACTCTTGATCACTGTCACCACCACCATTTCTTCCACATTTGAAGCTCCTTCATTTGAGTGTTGTGCCTTTGAGCTAGAATTTGGTGGCATCTCAGATGTATCAGCTAAATTTGACATGGTTGTGCTGATAGGAACTCCATGTGCAAGGTTAATTACCACTTGAGCTAAAGTAGTATGATTTGATGGTCTTCTCAGCTCAAATCTTGAATCAGAATCACATGCTGATAAGATATTTGTGGACCGTGACACATTCTCACAAGATTTTATAAAACAGTTGGTAACTGAATCAAGATCAAATAGCCAATCAAGACCAGAACCTTTCACACTCGGTGTGTGCTCATTGAAAGTCACAATGGCTGACTCCTCAACTACTCTAGTTCTGAGATTGTATACTTTATAAGCCTTGGCTTGAGAAGAGTATCCAATAAAGTGACCATCATCTGATTTCTCATCAAATTTGGCTATTCGGTCTTTGGTATTCAAGATGGTGCAAGGACATCCAGATGACCTGAGAAAACCAATAAAAGGTTTTCTCTTGTGCTAAAGTTCATAAGGAGTCGTACCATGAGTCTTGACTACTAAAACTCTGTTTTGCACATAGCAAGCAGTGTTTACTGCTTCTGCCTAGAAGGTGATGGGAAGTTTAGAACCAGACAACATGGTTCTTGCAGCTTCAATTAGTGTCCTGTTTCTCCTCTCAGCAATACCATTTTGCTGAGGAGTCCTGGGAGCACTATATTGTCTTGCAATACCCTTTTCATCAAAAAATGTAAAAAGGATTTGGTTCTTGAGTTTAGTTACCTGATCACATCTTATGGTCTTGACCTTGTAATCATATTGATTCTTAATCTTTAAGATAAAACTCTTCAAGATTTCAGGAATCTCATCCTTAGTTCTAAGAAAGAGTCCTTCCAAGACTCATTACACTGGTGGGGCTAAAGAGATCCATATGTAATAAGTGTAGGGGAGTAGTGATAGAGTTTCTTTCCTTTGGTTTACGAGATACCTTGTGTTGCTTCCCTTTGAGGCATGCAACACAATGGTCATTGCTTGTAAACTCTTTCTTTGGCATTCCATTACCAAATCATTCTTAATTAACTTATTCATGTCTATAAGGTTTACATGGCACATTCTTTTATGCCATAGGAAAGACTCATCACTATTTGCTTTAGACAGAAAGCATGAAACTTCTCCTGAGGGAAATGTTTCTTATAAGTCCATCTTGTATATGTTCCCTCTCCTGGGGGCTCTGAGCAGGATATGCTCTTGAGGAATAACCACCCCAGGCTTGAGAACAATGCACTGATTAGTGAAAAGCATGTTGTGACTCTGATCTTAAAATTGAGATACACTCAAAAGATTGTATATAAGCTCCTTGACAAATTTGACCTTTTCATTGCTGAGCTTACCATTTGTGACCCTGCCCCTTCCAGTATCGTAACCTATAGCATCTCCTCCAAAAGCAACTGGCCCTTCATCAATTTTCTCAAAATTTTGGAGTAGCGACCCATTGCCTGTCATGTGCCTGGAACAGCCACTATCAATGATCCATACATATTTGTTTGTCTTGAGTTGTTCCTGCACAAAAGAGATGGCTAGTTACATTTGGAAACCTAAGCCTTGTTGTTCTGTTTATCAAAAGAAGTTGAAGACAATGCAACAGTAATTGATCCTATAGTCAAATTTGGAGTGTCATTTACTGATGTTGATGAAGAACTTGTTGGGGTTTGTTAGAACACAAGACATAGTTTAACCACTTAAACTTTGTAAAACGCAGCGGAAGTTTAACATTATTACATTGTTTGTAAGCTGAAAGTATCATGTTCTATTTGATGTTTTAAAGTGTAAACAAACCCAAGAACAAAAGGGATCTTTTGTATGTGAATAAACATGCTATGTATACATAAAACAACATAATATGACAACCACAAAGGGCTGCCATATCTACCTTTCAGCAGCTCTAAAACCGACCAAAGAAAAGAGGAAATGATGCTGAAAATCGGCCAAGACTTCAAGATTAGAAGTCCTCAAGCTTGTATACCCCAAGCTTGTTGCAAAGCACCTTCTTGTTAGGAAGAATAACACACCAAAGCACTCCAAAAATCCTCCCAAAGCTGCTGCTGGCCGTAAGGTTTAGAGAGAGAGAGAGAGGAGTTTTTTTGAGTCTTTGCATGTATTGAATAATTAGAGAGGTTGAGTGTTAGACATAGTTAATAATGTGTATTCTCAAGAAAAGCAAGGGTCCAATGAAAATAAAGAGGGGGGGCGGCCAACAAGTTCAAACAAAAGAGTTTCACCCCTTAAACCACAATACACATTATTTTTAACTAGTCTTATGTCATACATTAATAAGTCTTCTACTAGACTTATTTAAAATTGTGACATATGTCTTCTCTAATTAAACAATTTAATTAAAGTACACTCATATGTTATTAATGTTATTTAAACCCTTTTAAATGACAAAATAACAATAAACTCATTAACAAATTATCCTTATAATTTGTTCCATCTCATATGCAACTTATTTAGAAAACCCATTTTCTAAATTTGGTGTAAATATTTAATTGCATGATCATATCATCAATTAAATATTAATTGGTGTTTGCTAAGCTTGTTATTGGGTATAACCCGACTTGGATCATAACGTACTAACCACATCAATATTCTAAGTGTCTTGGGCACATAGAATCCTACAATCTCCCACTTGCCCAAGATTCATAGAAGATTGATGCAAGCAGTAAATACCGCCTAACAACGGTTTACTACCCTTAATACGCATGACTTATAGCCATTCAATAACATCATCACTTTCAAGTACCCTACTTGAAATGATTTAGGTGAATCAGTCATTTATCCTTTTGTTACAGATGTCATGTTAAATCCAAAAACACAGAATGATCATTTCTTGTTGATTTAACTTATCAGGCCTTAGACATCTAACTCTCAACGAATAAGAGGAACAAATTCCATCTTGACTACATACGTTTCTCACAAACACCTCGTGTCATACCTGAACATACCCTTATTTGTTGTCCACTATTTCAGGACAGTGAAGAATAAGCTCAAGGTATAATACTTGGTGAATATCAAAACCCAATATGTATCTCAGGTCGGAGGATACCAAATGATATTCGCCTGTACTCAAATTTACTTATGATCAATCAATAAGATTCCATGTAGTAAAAATTCATATGCGGGTTAGTCCAATATTTGTATCCCACAAATATCTATGAACCTTGGTAGCAACCCATTGCTCTATATTCATCCTTATGAATATCAACCAATCCAAGTTCATAATAATCTTACCCTCACACTTGTTCCCACAAGTATGAACGACTACGGACATTTAGAGTAAACAATTTACTCATGGATTAAACATGCTAAATTGGAACATTAATTGAAACATTATAACCAAATAATTTTATTCAAATAATAAAGAGTTCCACATATCCAAATACAAAATTTACTAATCAAATCCAATCACTAGAATATCGAAGTCCCATGGCACATGTTTGACCTTCATGCTTTGCCTTTTCAAGGAGCTTCGTGAGAGGATCCGCAATGTTTTGATCCGTGTGAACTTTGCGAATACAAATATTTCCCTTTTCAACTTCATCTCGTATGTAGTTGAATCTCCGCTCAATGTGCCTAGTCTTTTGATGAGCACGAGGTTCCTTGATTTGAGCAATCGCACCCTCGTTATCACAAAAGATCTCTAGGGGTTCTTGAATGGAAGGGACAACCCCTAGATCGGCAATGAATTTCTTCAATCATGCAGCTTCTTGAGCTGCCAATGAGGCGGCGACATATTCTGATTCTGTAGTTGATAGAGCCACCACATCCTGTTTGGAGCTCTTCCATGAGACCGCTCGTCCATTCAGAATGAAAATATATCCCGATTGTGACCGAGAATCATCACGATCGGTTTGGAAACTCGCATCCGTGTAACCTTTTACAACGAGTTCCTCATCACCAGATCCATAGATTAGGAACATATCTCTTGTCATCCTTAGGTACTTAAGTATGTTCTTAACAGCCATCCAATGACTGTTTCCAGGATTTTGCTGGTAACGACTTGTCATGCTTAAGGCGCATGACACGTCCGGTCGAGTGCATATCATTGCATACATGATGGATCCAATAGCAGATGCGTATGGGATTGCCTTCATTTTATCTTGCTCATCCCTTGAGCTAGGACATTGAGTCGTACTCAATATCGTTCCTCTTTGAATAGGTACGGTACCTTTCTTAGAGTTCTCCATCTTGAACCTTTTCAAGATCTTATCAATGTATGCACTTTGATTCAAACCCATCAACCGCCTTGATCTATCCCTATAGATCTTTATTCCCAGAATATAGGCGGCTTCTCCAAGATCCTTAATGGAAAAACAACTTCCAAGCCAGGTTTTTACACCTTCCAAGGTTAGAATGCTATTTCCAAATTGTAGTATGTCATCAACATACAATACTAGGAAAGTTATTGTGCTCCCACTAACCTTCTTATACACACAAGCCTCATCAGCGTTTTTGATGAAGCCAAATTTCTTTACCTCCTCATCAAAACGATGATTCCAGCTTCTAGATGCTTGTTTCAATCCATAGATTGATTTCTTTAACTTGCATACTTTATTAGGATGTTTTGTTTCGACAAAACCTTCAGGCTGAACCATATAGACATCTTTCTCAAGATATCCATTTAGGAAAGCCGTTTTGACATCCATTTGCCAAATCTCATAATCATAATGAGCAGCTATGGCAAACAATATCCTTATAGACTAGCATCGCAACAGGTGAGAAGGTTTCATCATAATCAACCCCTTGAGTTTGAGTGAAACCCTTTGCTACAAGTCTAGCTTTATAAGTATCCAAGTTTCCATGCATATCGGTTTTCTTCTTGAAAACCCACTTACTTCCAACTAATTTGGAGTTAAGAGGTGGTACAACCAAGTCCCATACTTGATTGTCATGCATGGATTGCATCTCAACGCTCATGGCCTCGAGCCATTTGTCACAATCCGAATTGGACACTGCATCATGGTATGTGGTTGGTTCATCTGAATCTACCACATAGCATCCATCCATGAAAAATCCGTATCTTTCAGGTGGATTACTAGTTCTACCACTTATGCGAACATTTTGTGTGTATTGATCAACCATTTGATCATCTTCAATATCCTCATGTTGAGTGCTAGTTTCAAGCAAACGTGCATCGGGTTGTGGTTCTTGATCCTCCTCAAGATCCACTGTTCTACTGCTAGTTCCTTCCATAAGGAACTTTGCTTCTAAGAACTCACCCTTTCTGGCAACAAACACCTTTTGTTCCAGTGGATCATAGAAATAATATCCCATAGAATCTCTAGGATATCCAATAAAGATAAACTTGGTGGATCGGACTTCCAATTTGTTTGGGGTGGGAGTCTTAACATAAGCCTCACAACCCCAGACCCTTAAGTAAGATAGGGATGGAACTCTTCCATGCCATATCTCAAAAGGTGTCCTTTCCACCTTTTTGGTTGGGGCCATATTTAGAATACGGGCCGCGGAGAGCAAAGCGAAACCCCAAAACGATAGAGGCAATGTGCTTCTTGCCATCATTGATCGGACCATATCCAATAAGGTTCGATTCCTCCTCTCAGACACACCATTGTGTTGTGGTGTTCCAGGTGGAGTGAGTTGTGATACAATCCCACAACTCCTAAGATGATCTTGAAAAGCATCACTTAGGTATTCACCTCCTCTATCGGTACGGAGAACTTTAATTGACTTGTTGAGTTGATTTTCCACTTCATTCTTGAAGATTTTGAACATTTCAAAAGCTTCATCTTTGTGCCTTAATAAATACACATACCCATAGCGACTATAATCGTCGGTAAAGGTAATGAAGTATCTTTCACCATTCCTAGTCATTGGCTTAAAAGGACCACATACATCCGAATGTATGATTCCTAATAAATCTTTTGCCCTTTCGTTAGTTCCACTAAAGGGTGCTTTAGTCATTTTACCTTGTAAACAAGATTCACATACATCAAATGAATCACATTCATTTGTTTTTAAAAGACCATTCTTTTGAAGTGTTTGTATACGTTTCTTGTTTATATGACCAAGACGACAATGCCAAAGATAGGTATCATTCAAGTCCAACTTGAGTTTCTTGGTGTTAGTTTGGTACAATGAACTATTTAAAGCGTTTTCATGAACCAATTCATAAATACCATTAATGGGAATTGTTTTAAAATAGAACATATCATTTAAAGAAACATGAATATCATTTTCAACAAAAGATAATACATAATCATAATGTCTTAATTGGGATGCAGAAATAATGTTCCTAGTCAAACTAGGAGCATACAAAACATTCTTCAAAATAACATCCAAGCCACTTGGAAGTTTTAGGATGTAGTCCCCACGAGCTTCAACTTGGACTTTGGTTCCATTGCCCATGAAGAGACTAACATCCCCTTGATTGAAGTCCCTACTTCTTGTGAACCCCTGCAACAAATTGCAAATATGAGTTCCACATCCGGTATCCAATACCCATGTGTTAGAAGATGTAACATTAAGATCAATATGAATCATGTATATTGTACCTGAGGTCTGCCCGGCATCCCTCTTGGCTTTCAACTCTTGGAGATGGACAGGACAATTCCTTGCCCAATGTCCAATCTCCCTACACTTAAAGCATGGGTCATTAGTAGCAACCTTTTGCTTCTTCTCCTGTGGTTTGGGTGGTACCCTTACCACCCCTTTCCCTTTTCCCCATACGGGTCCCTTGCCCTTGGCAACCTTTGCCTTGGGTGTGGGATGAGGCCTTTTCTTGTTCCCACTTTCATTGATGGTAAGAACGGGTAAAACCCTTTTACCCATGGCCACCTCGGCCGTTTTAAGCATTGAGTGAAGCTCACCAATGCTCTTGTCCCATGCATTCATGTTGTAATTCAACACAAATGTCTCGAACTTCTTGGTAAGGCCATTAAGGATCAAATACATGGCCAATTCCTTCGAGACGGGACAATTAAGCCTCTCGAGGCGGTCAATATGACTTTTCATCTTAAGTACATAAGATGAAACAAATTGGTTGTCGTCCATACGACATGCATGGAGTGCTCGAACCGTTTCGAAGCGCTCAACCCTTGCTTGCTGTTAGAACGTTTCCTTCAGCTGGGTTATCATGTCATAAGCTCCGTGATGTTCATACTCCTTTTGGAGATCCTGAGTCATGCTCGCTAGCATGAGACAAGACACTTGGACGGAGTCCTCAGTGTACTTCAGCCAATCGTTGTAGGCCTCCTCATCATCCTCAGTAGGCTGATCGGGGATAGGGTCGTCTAATACATATGATCTTCTCTCTTGCTTGAGAATGATTCTCAAGTTTCGATACCAATCAATGAAATTATTATGATTTAGACGTTCTTTTTGGAGGATCGCTCGTAATGTTGGGTTCTAGATTTTAATATAAAAATGACCTTAAAAGGCATTAATTATTAAAAATAGCAATATCGAAAATACTAAATAGATCTTTGTTAAATTTTGTAGATGGCCACCAATAATGACATTCATGATAACTCATCCGCGTCCACCCAAGGTGGTCAACGATTGACGGTTGCAACCATTTGCAACTTCTAGAGGTATGGGATCGACTTTTAAACATCATATGTAAAGTCGGCACGTTAATCCCATCAACACCATTTGGAAACCATATTTAGGTGATCCATTTAACATGATTTGCAAATCAAGTTACCCTACTTGCACACACGTGTGAGTTTACCCACATAAGTGGTTAGGTGACCTTTATCCCACCAATGTGGTATCCCCACCTTAAATCACAAGTTCCCTCTAAATGGTTAGGTGACCTTTATCCCATTAAGAGTTTCCAAATGACTCAAGTGTTGTGCAAAAGGACGGTGTTAAACTTGTTTGTCAAAAGTTTAGAGATTTCATAATTCTAGTTAGAAAACTCTATGTACTTGTATTTGCATGCTTTCAAATACAAGATACCCTATGGTCCTTTTAATAAAACCCATTTTATTATAAACTCATTAATCCTTTTAATAACCATTTATTAACACTTAGTGATTAAGAACCATTTTGTATTAGCTTGTTAAGATCATTTATATTAAGATTGTCCATCATATCCAAATATCATACAATCATTCATAAAATCACAATCAAACAAGCATAATATAAACAACCACAATGTGCATAACCATAGCTACTATTGTGACCACACTTGTTTGCCATCACAAGTGTGGTCATTAGGTCTTTCCTAAGGGTTGAATACAACACAAAATTGAGGTCTTCATAGACCCCCACTTGAACTTGCATCCATATGCTTCAAGTCCTTCTTTTGTGTCTTCTTCTTGTGCTTCCTTCCCGAGCATCTTCTTTTACACAATATATATCCTAATACATATTTTCTAGTAAAAGAAATTACTCCTAATCTATTATTACGTCCCAATGAATAAATAGACAAAATACATTTTAAACAAAGCACAAATTAATATACAACCCCATTGAATGAATACAATCAAATAAATACATTCAATCCAAACCAAAACAACACAAGGTCAAAGCTAGGTTATGCACCAATATGAACATACATCATATCAACCAAAACATAACTATGAATCCCCACAAAACCCACGAATTTTCAGCCAACATAAACTGAAAATTTCGGGTTTAGATGTTGTCCAACCAACACAACATATCAACATACATATCTTTCAAGGTTTAATCACAAGCATGTGTAATATAACCTTGAAAGCTTGGGGATTCAACATACAAGAACATTTCAGCCCTTAAAAGGGTTATAATATCCCATAAAACAAATTTTTAAAGGATACAAACAAGCATGCTATCCACATAACCGGCTCTAGATGCCATTGTTGGGGTTTGTTAGAACACAAGACATAGTTTAACCACTTAAACTTTGTAAAACGCAGCGGAAGTTTAACATTATTACATTGTTTGTAAGCTGAAAGTATCATGTTTTATTTGATGTTTTTAAGTGTAAACAAACCCAAGAACAAAAGGGATCTTTTGTATGTGAATAAACATGCTATGTATACATAAAACAACATAATATGACAACCACAAAGGGCTGCCATATCTACCTTTCAGCAGCTCTAAAACCGACCAAAGAAAAGAGGAAATGATGCTGAAAATCGGCCAAGACTTCAAGATTAGAAGTCCTCAAGCTTGTATACCCCAAGCTTGTTGCAAAGCACCTTCTTGTTAGGAAGAATAACACACCAAAGCACTCCAAAAACCCTCCCAAAGCTGCTGCTGGCCGTAAGGTTTAGAGAGAGAGAGAGGAGTTTTTTTGAGTCTTTGCATGTATTGAATAATTAGAGAGGTTGAGTGTTAGACATAGTTAATAATGTGTATTCTCAAGAAAAGCAAGGGTCCAATGAAAATAAAGAAGGGGGGCGGCCAACAAGTTCAAACAAAAGAGTTTCCCCCCTTAAACCACAATACACATTATTTTTAACTAGTCTTATGTCATACATTAATAAGTCTTCTACTAGAATTATTTAAAATTGTGACATATGTCTTCTCTAATTAAACAATTTAATTAAAGTACACTCATATGTTATTAATGTTATTTAAACCCTTTTAAATGACAAAATAACAATAAACTCATTAACAAATTATCCTTATAATTTGTTCCATCTCATATGCAACTTATTTAGAAAACCCATTTTCTAAATTTGGTGTAAATATTTAATTGCATGATCATATCATCAATTAAATATTAATTGGTGTTTGCTAAGCTTGTTATTGGGTATAACCCGACTTGGATCATAACATACTAACCACATCAATATTCTAAGTGTCTTGGGCACATAGAATCCTACAGAACTTTCAGTCACATGGTCTTTCTTTGTCTTCCACACCACCTTTGGAAGATTAGATCTGACCTTCAATGCTTCAGAAGTGTTGACAACTTCGGAAGTTTCGGAGACTGGACCTTCGGAAGATCTTGCTATCACTGCAGCAGGCTTTAGTACTTTGGAAATATTCCTTTCTTCCGAGACCAACTTTTCTTTCAAAGGTAAGTTTTCACTTGTCTTCCTCTTCATTTTGGAGCTTCAGAAAAGAAAAGAATTTACTTTTGAAGCTTGCTTTTTCTTCAACTTCTCAGAAGTTTCCTTCTTGATCATGTGGACAGTACCTTTAGGATTGTAGAGGCAATTGTTTGCAAAATAAGAAGTACTACCACACATGACACAGTCTATTTTCTTCCTTCTGAGAGTGTTCCTTTAGAAACAAAACTAAACTTGATCACTTTTCTTCTCCATCTTCATCTTTTTAGATGATGTGGCAATTCTTTTAGGATGAGAACTACCTTTAGAATTGGATTGTAAGGCCCCGTTCCCGGGACGCTTATAGTTGGATCCTCATCGCACATAGAACGTATAATTACATTCTTCTTTCATAAATCGTTGCAGCGGAAACATTAAAAACTACAATTTTATTTCATCAAAATACTTTTGCAAAATAAAACAAACGTTCATTACGCAATATCATTTTACATTCATTACAAAAGCATTAAACATAAGGATGCCATCCAAAGTACGCTGAGTAGCCGCCCCGTGCCATCCTCAACAACATACCTGCCAACTGGAAACACGTCAAAGTCAGCGTTGCTGAGTGAGTTCTAGTTTTATAATAAAACAAACTTTTCTTTCGTTAAAACCGTTCTTGACTTTCTTTCAAATCATACTATACTTTCGTACATGATCACACATCATACGTACATACAGATAATATCATTATTATCTTCATCTTTACGTTCGTTAACTTTCGTTCATTCAACGTACGTCATTATCTTTCACTTCTCTCGAGATCCGGTCAGACTTTACCCTCTTCGTGGCACTCAGCCACGATTACTGAGGTCGAATGACAAGGATCCGTATCGCACATTATTATGATAATTCATTAACGTTCATTACATACATATCGCACGTTCGCACATTTCATACTTTTATTATCATTCATTTCTCACCTAGATCTTGTCAAGCTTTACCCTCTTCATGGCACTTAGCCATGATTACTGAGGTCGAATGACAAGGATCCTGTTCGTTCATTCCATACATATCGTACATTCGCTCAAATCGCACCTTCGCATCATCATACCCGAAGTACATATTGCACGGATCGCACACATAAGGAAGCCAAAATCGCACGCTGTCTCATGGGTTAGCCAAGATCACACGCTACATAAACCACATGAGGCAGCCAAAATCGCACGCTACGCTTATGCGGTCCATCGCGCATATCGCACAAATCGCACCATCGGAGTGGTCAAGAAGACCCACTCCCCCTGTGTGTGAGAACTCTAGGGGTTTAGCAGGAATCGCGCGCCATCTTATGGGTTAGCCAAAATCGCACGCTACATAATCCACATGAGGTAGCCAAAATCGCACGCTACATAGCACACAGTATATACCACATCGCACGCATCGGAGCAGTTACCAAAAATGAACTCCCACTGTGTCTATGTCCCCTTATGAGTTAGCCAAGATCGCACGCTATAAATAAACACACAGTAGAGCTAACAACTCTCAATGAGTCGTGAACCTCCTTCCTCTTGCAAGCCATCCATACTCTCACTCATTCGTTCATGCTCGCATTCATTCATTACGTTCCTCTTTTCATTATCTTCCACTTTACGTTACATAATACTTCATTTCATTCATTATCATAACACATAAAGCCACAGGAAGGGTAAACATACATCACAATAAGGAACATTAACATGCACAATCATCACGTCATACAGGGTAACATCATACATACATAACATGCATCATGCATAAACATGCAACATCATCATCATTATGCCCTACATGTTCTCTAAGGCTTCAATCGTCACCTTACATGAACTTAGGGTAACCTTTACGTCAAAACTTACACCTGTACTTTCTCCGAAAGTCAGAAGTTAAACTACACTTCTCCTCGGGTGCAACAGCCCTATTTAGGCGTATGGACACTCTCCAGTTGCATGGCCTCCATGCGGTTGGTCCTTCATTCGGGTGACTGGCCCTTCATTCGGGTGACTAGACCTTCATTCGGGTGACTGGCCCTTCATTCGGGTGACTGGACCTTCATTCGGGTGACTGGACCTTCATTCGGGTGACTGGCCCTTCATTCGGGTGACTAGACCTTCATTCGGGTGACTAGACCTTCATTCGGGTGATTGGACCTTCATTCGGGTGAGAGGACCTTCATTCAGGTGACTGGACCTTCATTCGGGTGACTACACCTTCATTCTCCCCCTAATCGGGCGAATGGCCTTCATTCTCCCCCTAATCAGCCGAATGGCCTTCATTCTCCCTCCAGTCGACCGAATGGCCTTCATTCTCCCTCCAGTCGGCCGAATGGCCTTCATTCTCCCTCCAGTCGGCCGAATGGCCTTCATTCTCCCTCCAGTCGGCCGAATGGCCTTCATTCTCCTTCCAGTCGGTCGCCTAACCCTAGCTGATGCAGAATGCAGTTCATCCCGACTACAGCCGACGGTTTTTGGCCTCCAAACTCATCTAAACCAATTTTGAGCCCAAATTGACCATCCTAAACCTTAGGGATGCATACCACAACACCATTCAAGCACACACAAGCTCATAATCAAGACTCATACACACACACACGAAAACCCGATTTCAGATGTGTTCCAGCCCCAAAATCGTTTGAAAACAAGTAAAATAGGGGTCCTAGAACTCACACAAACGTTCCCGTCGAGTAGAGCTTCGATTTGACCCGCTACACTACGATTTCCACGCTCGAATCCACCCGAACCAAGCTTTTCTCTTCGTTTTCTCCTTCTCTTCTCCTCTCCTCTCTTCTTGGCTGAAAAATGGCAAGAATAAGGGGCCTTCCCTCTTTTATACTCCAATCCATCGAAGTTTTCTCTCGTTGGTGAGTTTGGTCCCTCAACTTTGGACTTTATTTCTTTTCTTCTTCCGTCGGCTTCAAAGAAAATTTCCGGGTGTTACAAGTCCACCCCCCTTATATAGGTTTCGTCCCCGTAACCTGTTATTCCTTAAACCGTCGCGGACAATACTGTCTCATCTCTTTCCAGTCTCCCACCTGGAATTCAATCGGTTTACGTCGTTTATCCACACATGACTTCTTGTCTATCTCTGGCTACCTTCATCAAGGCTTTGATCCTTTCGAGCTTCTCAATCGTGGCCTCGATCACCTCAATACTTTCCATTTGGCATTTGATGCTCGGCCTTCAGTTGTAAACAAGTAAGGCATTTAATCTCGTACTCCACCATATCACGCTTCATACACTTTCCTGCCACTGCCATCGAAATCACCTTTGGCTTCGTCGTGACTCAATCACCTTAAACCGTCACCGTGATCCCGTCGAGCGCTGTCTGCCGTATCATTTTCCTGCGACACACAATGCTCGCCCCATAGTCTGTCGAACAATCCACTCCTAGGACTACATCTAAAGGCGTATCTATATTCTTACCACTAACAGGCAATTTAGAACAAGAAGCGATATGAATAAACCTTTCACTAGCGCCAGCATCGAATAACGCAAAGGCTAAGGATCTATTTACTAGAAACATACCTAACACAACATCGAAGTCTGTCCTAGCTTCCTCCGATCTTCTTCACTCCCGAGTCTTCCGCCCTCGACTTCTTGCAATCCCTGCTCATGTGGCCAATTTACCCACAATTGTAACATCTCACAGTTCCACATTCTCTAGCCACATGACCAGGCTTCCCACACTTGAAGCAAGTGTTTGGTCCCCTTTTGCATTCCCCCGAATGCTTCATCCCGCATTTACCACATCTATCCGACTCCGCACCGCGTGTGACCACACGACGGTCATCTCCCTGTTCATGCCTATTATTCGTCGGGACACCACCCCGTCCAGTCCTCTTCCCACTCCAGTTCCGATCTCCATCATCCTTCTCACTCACCTCCGCCATCGCAGTCCTTTCATCACACAACCTTCCCGCCAAGTCAAATGCCGACCTAAACGTGCTCGGTCGGGCAGCATCATGTGTCTGCGGATGTCCGTTGGCAAGCCCTGAATATACCTCTTGATCTTTCGCGAAAGAGGTGTCACCTAATCTGGCACCAGCCGTGCCATTTCGTTGAATTTGGTGGTGTATTGTTGATACGCATTGTTCCCGCCTCCAGCTGCAGGAACTCTCTTTTAAATTTATCCATCTCACGGTGAGGACAAAACTCCTCAATCACTAGCCTTTTCAAATCTAACCATCTCACCCTTCCAATAGCCCGACTACCCTCAACTTGGAATATGTTGCCCCACCAGCACAAAGCTGAGTCCATGAAAGAGTGGGTAGCAAATTTTACTTTCTGGTCTTCTCGGCACTCGCTGATATTTATAACAGCTTCCATTTCCCTCACTCATCGGTGAGCAGCAGCAGCAGTGCCATTGCCGTCAAAAGTAGGGGCTTGCATCGTTGAAACGCCCCATAATTACAGCCTCGTGCCGCCTCCGGCGCAGGATTTTCTTCCTCCTCTTCGTCATCATCAGAGAGAACCGTTTTAGGCTCTGGTTGCTCCCGTCCTCCCGAAGACCTGTTCCTTTCTTTCCTCTTTCCTTCCTTTACAGCCTTAATCACTTTGGTCACCACAGACGGTAGGATCATCTGCAAGACCTTATGCACTTCCTCCACGACCGCCTCTCTCATCGAGGCCCTCTGATTAGCATTCTCATCACCGCCCTTAGGATGAGAGGTCTCGGGTTCCTCTTGAACCACTTTTTCAACTCTGGGTCTTCCTCTTGTGACGCGTGGTTCAGCACCACGTCCACCACCTCCTCCACCAGAGAAGCTTTAGACGATCTACCACCGGCCATTCTCTAACACACTCAAAGATTCAAACACTAACACGGTCATTCAAGGAACAACTAAGTTTATGTCAAGTATAGTAAGTCCCTAATTACAGTGGCCAGTTATCATTAGCCACTTACTTTACTCTTCATACCCCAAGCATTACCTGTCCTGACTACATCAGTATCTAAATCTACCAGCAACACATAAAGCAGATAACATGCGCACGTAATACCGGTTATCATTAAAAAAAAATACCTGATGGCACTCAGCTACTCAGATTGGCATCTAATTCCCATTCCGTCCCATTCTTAGTTTAAGTTAAGGTTTATTTTGAAAATTTACCCATTTCACTTAAACTTTGGCTCTGATACCAACTTTTAAGGCCCCGTTCCCGGGACGCTTACAGTTGGATCCTCATCGCACATAGAACGTATAATTACATTTTTCTTTCATAAATCGTTGCAGCGGAAACATTAAAAACCATAATTTCATTTCATCAAAATGCTTTTGCAAAATAAAACAAACTTTCATTACGCAATATCATTTTACATTCATTACAAAAGCATTAAACATAAGGATGCCATCCAAAGTACGCTGAGTAGCCGCCCCATGCCATCCTCAGCAACATACCTGCCAACTGGAAACACATCAGAATCAGCGTTGCTAAGTGAGTTCTAGTTTTATAATAAAACAAACTTTCTTTCGTTAAAACCGTTCTTTACTTTCTTTCAAATCATACTATACTTTCGTACATGATCACAAATCATACGTACATAAAGATAATATCATTATTATCTTCTTCATTACGTTTGTTAACTTTCGTTCATTCAACGTACGTCATTATCTTTCACTTCTCTCGAGATCCGGTCAGACCTTAACCTCTTCGTGGAACTCAGCCACGATTACTGAGGTCGAATGACAAGGATCTGTATCGCACATTATTATGATAATTCATTAACGTTCATTACATACATATCCCACGTTCGCACATTTCATACTTTTATTATCATTCATTTCTCATCTAGGTCCTGTCAAGCTTTACCCTCTTCATGGCACTCAGCCATGATTACTGAGGTCGAATGACAAGGATCCCGTTCGTTCATTCCATACATATCGTACCTTGGCTCAAACCGCACCTTCGCATCATCGTACCCGAAGTACATATCGCACGGATCGCACACATAAGGAAGCCAGAATCGCACGCTGTCTCATGGGTTAGCCAAGATCGCACGCCACATAAACCACATGAGGCAGCCAAAATCGCACGCTACCCTTATGCTGTCCATCGCGCATATCGCACAAATCGCACCATCGGAGTGGTCACGAAGACCGACTCCCCCCTGTGTGTGAGAATTCTCAGGGTTTAGCCAGAATCGCGCGCCATCTCATGGGTTAGCCAAAATCGCACGCTACATAATCCACATGAGGTAGCCAAAATCGCACGCTACATAGCACACAGTAAATACCACATCGCACGCATCGGAGCAGTTACCAAAACTGAACTCCCACTGTGTCTAAGTCCCCTTATGAGTTAGCCAAGATCGCACGCTATAAATAAACACACAGTGGAGCTAACAAATCTCAATGGGTCGTGAACCTCCTTCCTTCCTCTTGCAATTCATCCATACTCTCACTCAGTCGTTCATGCTCGGATTCATTCATTACGTTCCTCTTTTCATTATCTTCCACTTTACGTTACATAATACTTCATTTCATTCATTATCATAACACATAAAGCCACAGGAAAGGTAAACATACATCACAATAAGGAACATTAACATGCACGATCATCACGTCATACAGGGTAACATCATACATACATAACATGCATCATGCATAAATATGCAACATCATCATCATTATGCCCTACATGTTCTCTAAGGCCTCAATCGTCACCTTACATGAACTTACGGGAACCTTTACGTCAAAACTTACACCTGTACTTTCTCCCGAAAGTCAGAAGTTAAACTACACTTGTCCTCGAGTGCAACAGCCCTATTTAGGCGTATGGACACTCTCCAGTTGCATGGCCTCCATGCGACTGGCCCTTCATTCAGGTGACTGGCCCTTCATTCGGGTGACTGGACCTTCATTCAGGTGACTCGCCCTTCATTCAGGTGACTGGCCCTTCATTCGGGTGACTGGACCTTCATTCGGGTGAGTGGCCCTTCATTTGGGTGACTGGCCCTTCATTCGGGTGACTGGACCTTCATTCGGGTGACTGGACCTTCATTCGGGTGACTGGACCTTCATTCGGGTGACTAGACCTTCATTCGGGTGACTGGACCTTCATTCGGGTGACTGGACCTTCATTCTCCCCCTAATCGGCCGAATGGCCTTCATTCTCCCCCTAATCGGCCGAATGGCCTTCATTCTCCCTCCAATCGGCCGAATGGCCTTCATTTTCCCTCCAGTCGGTGGAATGGCCTTCATTCTTCCTCCAGTCGGCCGAATGGCCTTCATTCTCCCGCCAGTCGGTCGCCTAACCCTAGCTGATGAAGAATGTAGTTCATCCCGACTGTAGCCGACGGTTTTCGGCCTCTAAACTAATCTAAACCCATTTTGAGCCCAAATTGACCATCCTAAACCTTAGGGATGCATACCACAACACCATTCAAGCACACACAAGCTCACAATCAAGACTCAAACGCATCATACACACACATACTCATACACAAACGGGTCAAGCATACACACACACAAAAACCTGATTTCAAATGTGTTCCAACCCCAAAATCGTTTGAAAACAAGTAAAATAGGGGTCCTAGAACTCACACAAACGTTCCCATTGAGTAGAGCTTCGATTTGACCCGCTACACGACGATTTCCACGCTCGAATCCACCCGAAACCAAGCTTTTCTCCTCTTTTTCTCCTTCTCTTCTCCTTCCTCTCTTCTTGGCTGAAAAATGGCAAGAATGAGGGGCCTTCCTTCTTTTATACTCCCATTCATCGAAGTTTTCTCTCATTGGCGAGTTTGGTCCCTCGACTTTGGACTTTATTTCTTTTTCTTCTTTCGTCGGCATCAAAGAAAATTTCCGGGCGTTACATGGATGGTTTAGGTTATGTAGTAGTGGTACCCAACTAATCAGCCTTCTTCATGATGCTAAGATGATTTGAACAAAACTAGAACTCCTGGTACTAGAGTTCAAGTTTGAGTCTTCTGTCTTAACCACTTCAAAACAATCAGAGATAAAGACTTGTTTCTGCATAGAGTTAAAAGTGGCCTTGATCTCTTAAGCCTTCTTGGACTTCTTTTGGCCTTCTAGATCAAGTTTTTCCTTCTAGACTTGGTCATCTTAACTTCTTTTCTCTCCTCAAGAGAATAGTGACCCTTCTTAGGAGGCTCTTCTTCACTCTTCTCAAAGCCATCCTTCACTATCTCCTCTTCATCACTCAAAGGGTCTATGAAAGGAAGCTCATCTTCACAAGTTCCACACCTAGGAGATCTTACAGACAAGATAGTGTGTGAAGGAGCTATCACAGTAGATCCCAGTCACTGCTTATTCTGATAACAAACTTTTGCATGTAGGGATGAGGATATTATGTTCTTGAAGGTCTCTTCTTCAAGAACATATTTTTATGCCTTGGCTTTGCTAATCACAAGCTTAGCCTGGCACTCAGTTAACTTAGTGATGATATCTTTGATTTGAGTCCTATAATTTATGTGCTCATGATTAAAATTTGAAATGGTTTTCTCAAAATCTTATATTTTAAGTTTGTAATCATTTGAACTCTTTTAAAATCAAATTTTAAGATATTCAAAGACTCAAGATCATATCTTATCTCTAAGTTATAGGACCTATATCTGATAAATTTAGCAATACATTCAGGTGTACAGAGATGTTCCAATACCTTGGCCTCATCATGGTCAGCCATCAGTGCTTGATTTGGAGATGCATCTTCCACCTGAAAGCTCCAGTCAAAGCCTCCTTCTTTAATAGCAGCTGCAGCTTGCTGCTTTGGCTTCTCATTTTGGTTGACGTTGTTAATGTAGTTTGGTGTGGTTTATGCTTGGCCACCATTTGTCCTTGGTGCCTTGCGCTCTCTAGCAAAGTGTCCCATTTGATTATAGTTGTAACATTTCACCTTGCTTTTGTCCAGCACAAACTTTCCACTAGCTGCATTGCTTGGAAACTTTCTTCATGTCCTTTTGTAGAAATTCTTGGCTCTATGAGTGAGAAAAGCCATTTGTTGAACTATCTCCATGTACTCCAAATCATCTGGATGGATGCAGTCAAGATCTTCAAGGGTGAAGAGAAAGTTGCCTGTATTTCATCAGCAGACACACAAGCTTGTGAAGAGCTTTTCTCTTGGAATGGACCTCCATGAGTGTAACTCTCCCTTGGTGTCTCCGGGAAGGTGATGAAAGGACCCTTTTGTGAGTTGTCAGGGTAGCAGATAAGATGATGTTGTGGTTCTCTAAAATCCCTTTCAACCACATGAAGGGCTGAACTCAGTTGATTGTTGGAGTTACCAGATGGATTTTGCATGTTCATCTCCATCTGGTATCCATTAAGAATACTATACAACTCTGTAAGAGTGAGAGTCTTAAAGTTCTCAGTTCTCTTGATAACAACACAATAATATGTCCATTGTCTAGGAAGAGAGGACATGAACTTCCTTACAATGTCTCTATTTTCAAGAGTTACTCTAACATCCATTAGTGTATCCACAATCTCAATATACCTGAAGTACTGTTGAGTCATGGTTTCACCTGCTTTGAAGGTGAAGTTTTCAAACTGCTACTTCAAGAGGTCCTTCTTGTTCTCCTTTGCTTCTTGTTCCCTTGTAGATGGAGTTTGGAAGAGCAGTTTGAAGGGCAGTCATGCCTTTCTGATCTATATCTATTCTCTTTCTATCTTCTTTAGAATAGTCAGCCACCTCCTTTGGAATCATACCACCTCCAGCAGCAGCTGAAGTGGTGCTTGGTATGTGAGGTCCAGAGACAACAGATTCCCACATCCTGGAGTCTTAAGACTTGATAAAGCTTTCTATTCTTTACACCAAGTATCAAAGTATTCAATAGTGATTAGTGGGGACTTTGGCATGGTTCCGGTTTCCATATCAGCCTTTGTGAGAGCTGCTATTTGAGTTATTACGTGTTTTGTGAGACTAAGGGATCTAAGATGGTGAGATCTTACAATCAAGAGCCTAGAAAGCTCTGATACCAATTGCAGGACCGTTTAAGGGGATGGTCAATACAATTAGTCTCACAATAAGGAGAGTGTTTAGAACACTTAATAGATCAAATAGTGAACCGGGACTTTGGTTATGATACTATGAACACAAGTATACAAGAGACAAAAACTTAAGAACAACAACAAGGATATATGGTTTTCAAGATTGCAATATATTGTTTCTCATGTTCTATTTCAAGTGTTACAAAGCATAAGAAATAAGTTACAAGGACTTGAGACACTTTATACTACATCCTACAGCCAGCCATACTTAGAAGGCTAGTTGGATACATTTGATCCAGACAACAAAATCAATGTAGAATCAAAAGGCAGATCTGCCTTTTGACTAGTGACTATGACATGCCATAGCTCACATCCTAATATATTACAAAAAGGATAAAAGTACATTAAGTAGAAAGTTACAAAAAGCATGGACCATTCACCAAATCTTCAAAGTTGCAGCAGAAAGTTGGTCAGCTTTATGAAAAGCACATCAGAGAAAGCATGTTCTTCAAAGTCTTCGGAAGAAATCTGTCTTCACTAAATTGGCTTCGGAAGACTTTGTCTTTGAAGCTTTGAAAGAATTCACTTTTGGCTTCGGAATATATTAGTCTTGGCTTCGGAAGATTTTACACATAGAATATTTCTGATGCAGGGTGTAAAACTTCCGAAGCAACTTCTATTAATCCTTACATTCTCTTCCTAGTGTAGGTGTGCAGTCTTGGACTAGATGAAGAGGGAATTGATTGTTCTGCTTCTTTCTTTTCAATTTCCTTTTCTTTTTCAAGTAGTTATTCTTTTTCTTTCTCTTGATCTTCTTTTGTTGATTCTTTTCTTGTATTTCCTCATAGAGTTTTTTGATGATTTCCTTTTGCTCATCAGATAAGGTGGTAGCTGGTACAATTTGTAAACTCGACTCCTTTTCTAATGTCATAAAGTATGAGGAATGACTACTAAGTGCTCAACTGGTGGTCTTGGGTCTTTCACAAACTCTCAAAACTCATCATCTATGATAAATTCTCCAGATGAGTAAAAATCCAGCTCTGTGATCATATCTCTAAGCTCATATTCTTTATCTTGAGTTCTTTCAGGTTGTTCACGTGAGTATACCACCATTTCCATACTCTGCTCTTCTTGTCTAGTCTCACTGGGACCAGTTTCTTCTACTTGTTCAAATGTTATTGGTTTCTTAGCAAGAGGAGAATCATTGCCATGATCATCACTCTCAGTTGAAGAACTGCCATCTTCCTTTTCTTTTTCACTCTTATCTTTCTTCTCTTTTTTGGATTCATCTTCTTTTTCTTCTGCTATTTCTTGCTTTATCATGATCAACATCTCTAATTCTGAGACACTTTTAGCCAAGATCTCAATCTGTTTTTGGAAATCAAAGATGATGTTAGTTTGTACTTCAAGCATACTCTCTTGTTCTTCCATGGCAATAGTTTGTAGAGTGACAGTATCTACATGTGCATTGATTTCATCTTTTGCTTGTTGAAGAGAAGCCTTGAGTCTTTCAATATCATTATCCTTTTCTTTCTTTTCAGCTTCATACTTTTCTTCAAGATCTTTCAACTCTTTTTCCTTTTCATCTAACTCCAGAAGTCTATCCTTTATGATACCAGACCTTCTATCAAGGAGTTTTCCATCCGAGCTACTTTTTGCAACAGCTCTGAAATCATTTCATCTTTTTCATCAAGTCTATTTACTTCTGATTCACCATAGCTTTCAGAAGGACATGCCTTAGATGGATCTTGTCTTACAGGCATCCTCATCGTGTGATCCTCTTTATCAAAAGATGATTTGGATTCCTCTAAAGAGCTGGTAGATTCACCAGACTCAACAGGCTCAACAGCTATAGGTGATGAATGGATAGGAGAAATATGATGATGATGAATTGGAGACACATTAGGGGAGAAAATGAGAGATGGAATAAATGGAGATGCAACCTCAGCTTCTTGAACAGAAGGCCCAGTGTGAAGATCACCACCTATATCCACCTGTGGTGACACTACCCTTTGTGCTTCTTCAGCTTCCTCAATATGCTCATCAACATGGTGTTGATCCGGAGCAGCTTGTGGTTCACCTTCAACAGGAGATTCTTGTTCTTCTATAGCTTCTTATTGATTAATCTGCTATAACATCCATGGAAACTAGGGAAAGAATGTTCCACTGTAAAAATTCCTTGGATCTCTCTTCTTGATATACTTGTAGGACTTGGCATTGTAGTGAGGAATGTCCATCACTGGTCCTTTAGACATAATCTCTGGAAATACTTCATTGATAAAGCATTGTAGAAACCTTGGATACATGAGGAACATGTGCCTTCTTCCCTCTTGAATGTTTGACACCAGACCATTGAATACATAGCAGACATGTTGAATGGTATGTTTTTGCCCAAAGCATATTAGTAGATGAAGTGGTGATGGGAATGTCATTCCATCATGTCTTCCTCTTGGATAAACAATGTTGGAAGATGTGAATAAGAAATCTCCATTGTAGATCCATCAATCCTTTCTCGATCGGTTTTCCTTCATATCCTCCCTCATATCCAATTTTAGCAAAGAAGGTAGTAATCACATCATCCTCAAACTCTAACGGAGTATTAGCATCATCACCAAACTGTAGACACTATCTCACAGTTTGTTCAGTGATGGATAAGGTATGATCATTAGTGATTCTTCCAGAAAGAGTCTTGACTCCATCAATCTCAGCTACTTCAGTAGTCCTCTAGAAAGACCTTATGAAGTTCTCATATATGACAAGTTTGACTGTAATGGCGTGAGCAACTCTAGAAGTAGAGATGAATCTAATCATATCTCTAAGACCCTCTGCCTCGGGTACATCAGGGTCAAGATAACCACTAACATTATGGAACTTACACCACATGAGATTAGGCATTGATACCTATATTAGAGACATATGAGTTAGTAATTGAATAATAAGCATCAAATAACACATTTGAAATCAAGATGATTTTTTAGTTTGACTTTGCCTGGTCAAAATTGAGATTTTATAGGTACTGTTCCATAAGAATTTGACCTAACCTGATTTTGTAATGAAACCCCTGATTTTATTGTGTTTTTATGCTTATTTTTTATCATATTTCTTGTTTTTAGCATCGTTTAACACTGAAACATAAGTTTTGATGTCAATATTTTTATTTCTTTATTACCCTATTCGAGTGATGAAACTAGGGGTTTTGGAAATTGTAAGGCCCCGTTCGCGGGACGCTTACAGCTGGTAAATCATCGCACATAAAACATATAATTACATTCGTATTTCATAACACATCACTGCGGAACATTAAAATAACCTTTCATTTCCATGTAAATGCTTTTGCAAGTTAATACAATCGTTCATTTCAAAACATCATTCGTTCGCATTACAATGCAAAAACATTAAACAAAACAATGCCATCCAAAAGAGCTGAGTAGCTGCCCCGTGCCATCCTCATCAATCATTACCTGCCAACTCGAAACACATAAAAGTCGGTGTTGCTGAGTGAGTTCTAGTTTTATAATAAAACATACTTTTCTTTCATTAAAATCGTTCCTTACTTTTGCATGTGATCATACATCATACGTACACATAGATAATATCATTATTATCATCATCATCGTTCATGTCATACATTTCGCACGTTTCGCACATTTCCTACTTATCGCACTTTTCGTTCATTTATTATCTTTCACTTCTATCTAGGTCCTGTCATGTACTTAACCCCCCTCTAGAGCACCAAGCAATTCCATCTAGGGTTAAGCGACAAGGACCCCATATCGCACGTACGAAGTGGTCACTAGGACAGAGTGTGAACTCTTATGGGTTCGCCAAGATCGCACGCTGTATAACACACAGTAATAAGGAAATCGCACGTATTGGAGTAGTCACCGAGACTGAACTCTTACTGTGTGTATGAACCCTTATGAGTTAGCCAAAATCGCACGCTGTAGACACACACAGTTGAGCTAACAACTCTCAATGAGTTTTGAACCTCCTTTCATTTTCTTGCAAGCCTTTCATACTTTCATTTGTTCATTAATGCATGCATTCATTATTTCATTCCTCTTTTCATCATCTTTCACTTTACGTTACATCATACTTAATCTTTTCATTCATTATCATTCAACGCAAAGCCAAGAGAAGATAAACATACATAAACAAGAACATCAACAAGACCATGCAAATCATCACACATATCAACATGCATACATAACATATATCACACGTACCATCATGCGTAACATCATACATAACATCATCAATATACATCATCATCATGCCCATCATAACGTCTATGACCTCAAAAGTCAACTTATATGAACTATCGGGAACCTTCCATGTCAAAACTTACATCTGCACTTACCCCCGAAAGTCAGTAAATAAACTATGTTTTCTCGGGTACACAAGCCCTACTTGGGCGTATGGGCACCCTTCAGTCGCATGGCCTCCCCAGGCGACTGAACACTTAGGTGAATGGACATCAGGCGAATGGACCTTATGCGAATGGACCTATGCGGATGAATACTATGGGCGAATCGGCACCTATGTGTATGGACACTCAGTCGCATAGCTTTCACGTGTATGGCCTCCAGTCGCATGACTTCAGGCGCATGAACTTCAGTCGCATACCCTTCGTGTGAATGAACCTCAGTCGCATGGCCTCCAGGCGCATGGACCTCAGTCGTATAACCTTCAATCGCATACTTTACAGGCGCATGAACTTCATTCATATGACTTTGTTTGTCCATGTGATCGAATAACAGTGCAAATGATGTGAAGAATCGGTCAATATTCAACAAGCATGCTAAACAATGATAATAGAGAAGATTGAACACAATACTAACTCATAGTTGATAAGAAAATGATCAATGACAATCAATAACAAAAAGCACAATGATATTTCTGTGTAATTACTGCTTGAAATAGGTAACTTGCAACAATGATCCACGATTAGGGTTTTGCAAGCTTACCATACAATGAAAATTAACATGAGTATATATACCAGTCTTAGTTTCCCAGACAGTTTCGCTGTCAGCGAAACTGTCCTGCCGAAACTATAGTTTCGCCCGGTAGAACTTAAGTTCGCCAGGTAAACAAGAACAGCAAACTGTGAGCAAATTTACAGATTCGCTCACAGTTTCGCTAGACTGCTAAACTACACAAAACTAAGTACATACAAAAGGAAACTAACAAAAGTCCTATTACAAGTAAAGTAAGCAATCTAAACTAAGGTGAGTCCAACCTATACATGATCATCAATACTCCCCCTAGGTTGGATCTCACCGTCTTCACTCTTCTTGATTTGTCTTGTCAGCTCCAGTTTCCTCTGCTGCGTTTGATCTGTCTTCGTCACCTCCTGCAGCTACTTCCTCAGAAGCTTAAGCACATGATCCTCCATGGTCTTTTCCTGCATCACTAGCTTCTTCGGGATGACCACTAGCCTTCTCAAATTGCTTGGTCAAATCTTGAACATCCATATTAAGATCATCTTGAGCCCTTACCCTTTCAGCTAACTTCTTTACCTCAGACCTCACACCTCTAATCTTGTTGGCAACATTCATAAACAAACTAGCTTCTTTCCTAGTTTCTTCTCCAGCCCCAGCCTTTATGTGATTCTCACATAAAACCAGTAGATCTTCATCACAGAAACTGAACAGCTCCATAGGATCAAAGACCCTAAACTCTTTTCCATGCTTTACTCTGATCACAGCTTCTCCAGTGTTGTTATCATAAAACCATTTCTCAAAGTCCTGTAATTGTTGGGTAAGGGGATCAGCCAATCTTACTCTATTTACAGTCTTTGGAGGTTTAACCCTTAGAACAATCCTTCCTTTTCCCGTCTCCCAGTCTTTATCCTTCTTTGACCTCTTCCTTTCTGCCTTCATATACCCGAATGACTCAAAGTTGTCATTAAGCCCGTTCTTTATCTCTTTTTCAAGAAAAGTGGCTCTTTCACTCAGATGGGCATTAATCAGTGGTAGAGTTGCCAACCGCCTCAAATCCTATTTAGGCAAGGTCTTAAAAGCCTTCCTCTTAAGCATATAACTGATACTACCACCCCTTCTCTTGATCATGAACATCTTTAGGCTTGAGTTATAACACCAGCTTATGATTTTCTTGTCAGCCTCCTTCCTACTCAGCCCCTCCATGTGTTGGAAAAGAGGAGTGATTTCTTCTACCTCCTTCTCTTTCACAAACCAGACGTTTTTATCCATCTCAAACACATCTGCATCATCCTCTCCCTTCTTAGCCACATAAATCAATGGTCGTTCATCAACTTCATAGAACCCAGCCTCTATAATATCCTCCTCATCATCTCTTCCAACATCCTCTCCTGTAGCTTCACGATCTCCAGCATCAGTGGTTGTTGCACCAGATGTGCCCTCTCCTACCTTGGATGAAGTACCCACATTCAGAAATGGGTACTTTGATGTGTCAGTCAGATCATCTAACTCAGATTGAGTTAGTTGATCAGGTAGGCCGGCTGCAGCTTTCAGCAGGGTAATTTCTTCAAACAACCTCTTTAGTAGTCGATTTTGGTCAACAAGCATCTTCTGCATACCTTCAATCACTTCATCCTTTTGTTTTTCTCTGATTTCCTGGTTTATGAGTTTGGTCTTGATCATACTCAGTTCATTTGCCAATGAAGTATTCAAATTGCGAATCATATCCACATCAAGGTTTCCACTATCCTCTCTTCTTTTGGTGAATCCTTCATGTCTATGTTTGGATCGTCTCTCAGGTTCAGCAGAATCAACTTTCCTCTTTGACCTTCTTTCTTTTTCAACTTTAACTTCCTCAGCTTGTTCAACAATGTCTTCCTCAAAGTCATAGTCTTTCTCCTTGGCATATCTTTTTCTTTTCTTTGTGGCTTCAGCTTGCTGTACTCTAGTTTCTTCAGCCCGTTTATTTTCAGATTCATCCACCCGTTTAATATAGCTCCAGCGTTCTGGAGGATACATGTTTTCCCAAAGATGGGTGATCTTTCCACTGAAGTTGTGGCGAATGGCACAACAGTCAGCAAAGATACGGGGATTCATTTGTACCAGCCTCTTTATCTCTCCATGTTTTGGTACATGAGGTATAAGATCATCAAATATCATCTGAAGGAATCGAGGATATAGCAGCCATTTGTCTTTCTTTAATGCCATCACATTCTCATCCATGCATGCAAAAATTAGTTTGGCAATATTGGCTTTTTCTCATTTACAACATAACACCATTGCCTTAGCCCAATCAATGTTAAGACCGTCGGATCCACCTTTACGGTGATCAAGACACATGATAAAAACATGAGCAATGTATCTCCACTCCTTAGAGAGAAATGACTTCTTGATCTCCTTCCGAGAACCAAAAGCTGGTCCCTCATATCCCATACTTCTGAAGGCCTGGAACACCTCGGAATCTGTCATGGTGACTTCATCTCCCGAATCTTCATCTAGTCTTAATATCCTCGATACAGTCTCAGCAGTGATCGTCACTTCTTGATCAATGACTTTAGTAGTAATCCTCTGTGAATCTCCTCGAGTGTCATACTCTACAGATCGCCAGAAGTCTCTGATATGAAGATCATAGATGGTAGTCGTATGAGATATAGCATGGGCTATAAGTGATCTTTGTAGCCATCCGATACAATCTCTAAATCCAGCAGCCTTTGGATGTGTATCATCTAAAATAGCGGTGATATTGTTCCGCTCATCAAACTTTAGATTAGCCATGATAACCTGAAGAAGAAATCAGATAAGTTGAATAAGAAATTAAGAAGATATGAAAATAATAATAATTAAAAAAAATATAATCTGATAGTTTCGGCAAGCGAAACACTAGTTTCGCTAATTAAGACATGTCAGTTTCGCTTACCAAAAAGACAGTTTTGACTAGGCGAAAATTATTTAAAATAGATTCGCTGTTAGTTTCGACAGGCGAAAACATAGTTTCGCTAGCTAAGACGTAACAGTTTCACTGCCCAAAAAGAAAAATATGACCAGGCGAAACTGTACAAACTTAAGTCCAAAATCTGCGAAACTGAAAATAGGTTGGCGAAACTGTTAGGTTCGCACGGACAGCATAACCTCACAGTTTCGCTGAGAAGTTATGAACTTTCGTTCAGTTTTGCAGAATAATCTGCAGTTTCGCTGGGTGAACAGCGAAGACACCGAAGGGTCAAAATTCAAATGTCTTAAAATGAGTTAATATTAACACGATTAGATGATCCTTCAATGATCAAAACTCACAGGCGAACAGAAAAGAACACACAATCCGACCAAAACACAACGAAAACTCAAAATCGCCAAACAAAGTCACGGATAAACCCTAGAGAACTACTCAGGTCGATCTTGCGAAAATGAGAGAATAATTTCGCAAAACGACTTATATAGCAAATAGTTTCGCAGACGACGAAACTATAGATTCGCCAGACGAATTTACAGTTTCGCCCAGAGAATCTGCAATTTCGCTAACAGATAAACAGTTAAAAATGATTAGAAAGCCTAGCGAAATTGCAGTTTCGTCATGCGAAACAATGAGCGAAAGAATAGTTTCGCCACCCTTTTATTTTATTTTTATTTTTTTATTTTTTTTAATTATTTTTTTATTGTATTTATTTTATAGAATAATGAATAACGTCATACACTAAGATCTAAATCAATCAGAGATCACATACTCTAGGTATTTATGAACACAAAGATGATCGTAAATCATCGACCAGCAATGAGATCATACTGAATACAAGATCTTATCACAATCTGCACAGGAACAATTGAAATTAGAATAAGTCAATAACGATTGCTGATATATTTGTCCACTTAAACTCATGCCTTATCCTTTTTCAACAAACAGCTTATGATTTGTTAAGGTTCAATTAGATGCTTTAGAATGTTAGGACCCCACAATCATTTGGCAAAAACCCTCACCCGACCTCAGGATTTCTTGAATTTTGAATCAATCTATACAGCGCAAGGCTTGTGCATTAGTGCAAGTGATTATAAACAGAATATTACATTCTGTTAAGAACTCATCGATTAGATGATTTGACATAATTATATCAAAATGGTGAGAGCTCCAGGTCTATACTCACGTATAACAGAGGAGATGACCATTTAAACATGTGCTGATGAGAGCTCCAGGTCAGTACTATCGTACAGCAGAGGAGATCATCACTCCAGGTCAGTACTTCCGTACAACAGAGGAGATTAGCACAAACACAAGACACAAAGACACAAAAATACACCAGACATGATCCAGGGATATGACTTATATGATCATGATGGGTGAAAGATTCATTCTCAATCCAATTTTTGACAGAACTCAGTTTTTGTGCAGGCCAAAACGATTGAGTAAATCCAGACGTCCTTAAGCATGATGTTTTAATTTAAATCATATAGCTGTTGTATACTTTATTCTTCAGGCTGAGTCTATCAAGCATATCGTTAAAGAATCTGTTCGATTCTTCTTGAATTTTGTTTTTTTTATTTGAAACAGAAACCAACATCAGTTACTATCATTTCTCATTTTAGCACCAGTCATGTATAAAGAACATACTTAGAGTATATACAATCATTTCTCGTCACTTTAAATTCCGACCTCAGGTTATGAAATTACTCCCCCAAAATTTTATTTTCAAAGAATATACAATTTATATAAATTATGAAAATCATTTATTATTTATTTATTATGATTATTATATTATTTTTATTTTTTTATATGAATTAAGGACTTTAAAGAAAAATTTAAAAGGATATTAACCCGAGCATAGAGATCAATTCATAAAACAGGGTTTATCAAAAGTTTTTGTGAAAAGATCAGCTTTTTGATGTTTCGTATCAATGGGTATAATATCGATGAAACCCTTTTCTTGAGCATCACGTATTGCATGAATTCGTGTCTCGATATGCTTGGTTCGGGAATGATGAATAGGATTTTTTGCAATCTCAATGGCTGCTTCATTGTCACAAAATAAAGGCGTATGGAGAAAATTAATTCCATAATCAATCATTTGGTGTTGTATCCAAAGAACTTGAGAACAGCAGCTAGAGGCAGCAATATATTCGGCTTCTCCTGTAGAAAGAGAAACAGTGGTCTGTTTCTTGCTCTGCCAAGACACCAAACAATTCCCAAATATTGACACCCTCCAGACACTGATTTTCTGTTTAACCTGCAACCATTGGAATCACTATCAGAATAAGCATGTAAATTAAAATTCCCTCCATATGGATACCATAGCCCTAAACGAGATGATCCTTTGAGATAACGAAATATTCTCTTGACAGCTTTCTCATGAAATTCTTTTGGAGCCGACTGATATCGAGCACAGTATCCAACAGCAAAAGTGATATCAGGACGACTTGCGGTAAGATACATGAGAGAACTAATCATGGATCTAAAAAGATGAGGATCAACTGGTTTCCCGTTTTCATCCGGAGTGAGACAAGTCTAGGCAGTAAATGAAGTCATCTCAGGAGAAGCATCATCCATTTTAAATTTCTTTAAGATATCTTTAATCTACTTCTCCTGATAAATAAGAATTCCTTCTTTCTCTTGTTCAACTTGTAATCCAAGAAAGAAACACATTTCTCCCATCATACTCATTTCAAACCTTTGACGCATTACCTCATCGAAATCTCTACATGATAGAGAATTGGTAGATCCAAAAATAATATCATCAACGTAAACTTGGACAAACAGCATTTCACCATTCACTTCCTTTTTGAAGAGAGTCATATCAATGGTACCACGAGAGAAACCATTGCTTAGAAGATACTGTGTGAGGGTCTCATACTAGATCCTAGGTGCTTGATGAAGACCATACAGAGATTTGTCAAGCTTAAAGACTTTATCAGGAAAGTCAGGATCCTCAAAACCTGGTGGTTGACACACATATATCTCCTCATCAATGTCTCCGCAGAGAAAAGCACACTTCACATCCATCTGATAGACCTTGAATTGTTTATGAGCAGCATGAGCAAGAAATATTCTGATTGCTTCAAGATGAGCGACTAGAGCAAAGACTTCAGTATAATCAATCCCTTCTTCTTGAGCAAAACCTTGCACAACGAGTCTAGACTTGTTACGCACCACTACACCTCGATCATCCGGTTTGTTCTTAAACACCCATTTTGTACCGATTGGGCATTTGTTAGGAGGTAAGTCAACCAAGGTCCAAACTTTAAGCTTTCTGAACTGTTGAAGTTCCAATTGCATTGACTCCACCCAACATGGACCCTGTAAAGCAGCATGAACATTTTTCGGGACAGTTTGAGAAATGAAGCATGAGAAAAGGCAAACATTAATCAAACCAGATTGACTCCACGTTCGAACACCATCAGTGATAGATCCAATGACGTTATCAAGAGGATGATCTTTCAAGGTTTTGTAGTCGCTGGCTAAAGGAAAGATGTTTGGATAAATGTCACTCATAGATGGTGAAAGATTAGATGAAGGAGAATCAGGTGTTGTTGTTGGATCAAGTAGTGGAGAAGATGTAGGAGATAAAGAATCAAATGTTGGTGCCAGATCAAGCATTGGAGAAGATGAACTAACATCAGTTGAAATAGTTTCATTTACTAACGAGTTGGAATGAACAGATGATGGAGATGGTGAAATAATATTCGTTTAAGCATTTGGAATGGACGCATCATCATCGAAAACTGGCAGATTGAACGAATTAAACACAGTATCAGAGTCAAAGAACCATGTTGGTTCAGTTCTAACTTCAGAAGAGTTAGATTCCTGCCAATCAACATAGAACGAATCTTGAACAATGCGTGTTCTTTTGTTATAAACCCGATATGCCTTTTGAGAAGAAGAACAACCAACAAAGTAACACTCATCAGATACAGCACCAAACTTTGTCTTTTGAGATTGAGTATTCAGAAGAGTGCAAGAGCAACCAAATGGCCGAAAGAAATCAATTAGAGGCTTCCGCTTATGAAAAAGTTCATAAGGAGTTTTCATATTATCTTTCACAATCAACACTCGGTTTAGAACATATGAAGCACAGTTTACAGCTTCAGCCCAAAAGATAATGGGTAATGAAGGTTCTATCAGCATTGTACGAGCAGCTTCAATGAGAGTGCGATTCTTTCGTTCTGCAATACCATTCTGTTGAGGAGTTCTCGCAGTACTAAATTGTCTCACAATCCCCTTTTGAGCACAAAATGAATCAAGAATCTGATTTTTGAATTCAGTGCCGTTGTCACTTCTCAGGCCCATAACCTTTCTCTTGCTAATTGTTTCGATAGAAAGAATTAATTTCTGCAATTCCTCTGCAACCTCGCCTTTGTGTGCAAGAAACCTCACCCATGAATATCTTGAGAAATCATCTGTAACAACAAGACAAAATGATTTTTTAGCAATAGATTTAACACTGATTGGGCCAAACAAATCAGTATGTAACAACTCGAGAGGACAAGATATGCTATTTAGAAGTTTGGGCTTATGAGGTTTCTTATGTTGTTTGCCCTTGGCACAAGCCATACATTTTTCATTAACAGAAAAGTCTTTTGAAGGAAGTCGTCTAACGAGATTGTTCTTTACTAATTTGTTAATTATCTTAAAATTAACATGGCCTAATCGACGATGCCATAAGAGAGACTAAGAAGTTGATGCTTTTGAAAGAAGACAAGTTTTAGTAGCCTTTGGCTTGCTTGAGTTCATATCAAGAAGATACGTATCATGTTTTCTTGGAGCACGCATAAGAATCAAATCATCAGGAATAACAATCTTTGATTTTAAAAATAGACATTCATCAGATTTAAACAGAACGGGAATGTCTTTATCGCAGATTTGAGAAACTCTCAGAAGGTTAAATGCCAACTCAGGAACATAGTTGACTTTTTCCAGAGTTAGAGAACCGTTGGTAACTTCTCCTTGTCCAATCATCTTTCCACCCTTTTTGTCACCAGCAAAAGCAACATATCCTCCATCTATAATCCGATAATTGGTCAACAAAGCTTTCAGTCCAGTCATATGTTTGGAACACCCACTATGAACATGCCATAAGCTGTTTACAATCTTAGAGGATGACTCCTGAAAAGAATGAATAAATCAGTTAGCCAGGTGTAATAGGAACCCAAGATTGAACAACTTTATTTTTTGATGAAACAGATTTTTTACAGAAGAAATTATTAACCAATTTTGTTAATTTATTTCCAAAACAGTTCCTATTAGAAGGTCCTTGAATCAAAGAAGGACAATTCTTGACAAGATGGTCCTCTTGACCACACCTGAAACAATGAGGTTTGAGTCTAGGTCTGTGATGTGATGGGGTAAAAATAGGATCAATAATAATTTCCTCATCACATTCAGATACACTAGAATCAATGTCACTGAATGTCTCATACAAGCCATGAGTTTGACGTTTACTTGAACAAGAATTATTATTTACAAAAATAGATGAAGATTCGTCTGACATACCAGTAGAACTAGTTCCACTAGTACTGGTGTCAGATGAAGAAGAAATACGTTCATCAGATAAAGTGATATTTAATGGAGTGAAAGATGGAATAGGATGAGAAAAGAACTTTTCAAAACAATTAGTTTTAATTTGCTCAGTTGGTTTTGGAGAAAAGTTAGATGCATCACAATCATTACTAGAACAAAAGACATCACTACCATGAACTGAATTACAAGATGAAATAAAACTATCATGAGAACATGAGACAACAGAGTCTGTTACAGTCGAACTAGAAACAAAAACAGAATTTAAACTAGACTTGTGATCTAAAACAGACTGCTGACAATCAGGTGTACTAATACTAGTGCATCCAAGCCCACTAGTTGGTCCATAGTCGTAGTCTTCACGAATGTGCTTGGAGTTAATCCCCTCTAAACCTGCAGACATACTGTCAGTATCTGTTTTGATTAAATCATTAGAAGGATGAGGAACAGGCATAGGAGAATAACAGTATGTACTAGGCGGAGGATAAACCTTTACGTTTTCATAACCCAATCCAGTTTTAATTCTAGCTCCCCGTTGAGATTTCCAAAAAGAGCCATTGTTACTGATGGAATTGAAGTTTCAACATTGGCCTTAGAATTACCCAAATCTCTTCCAAGATTATTGTTCCCACTCGAGAAAGTACTTGTATTGCTCCCTCCTTGAATTGGATTCTGTATTTGAGAGTTTGCAGCGGATGACAATAAAGCAGCATTTTGAGAAAAGCCAGATGTGGGCATCATAGTCTGGTTAAATTTCCGTCTTTTCATGTCCAACTCAAAGGATTTCAACTTATTGATAATATCCATCAGCTTATAATCTGTGAACCCTCTTTCTTGTTTAAGCATTCTCACCTGAAGACTCCACTGAGGTGGAAGAGAATCAAGAAGCCTGTTAACTTGTTCACTATTGGAAAGCCTTTCATCATATTTCTTTAAGGTGCTTGAAATAGTTAAGAAATGATTTGTGAGATCTGTCAGACTCTCATTCTTGTATCCCACAAATGAATTGAATTTCTTTTAAGCCTGAATGCTCTTATCCTTTACCAAATCTGCATTACCATCATAAAATTCACATAGAGCATCGTAAAGAGATTTAGCATTTTTATGCTCTACAAAACGGTTTTAGATGCCTGGTGCTAGACAGAGAGTTAGAGCACCAAAAGCCTTTTGGTCACGATCAATCAATTTCAGATCTCTTTCAGTATAGGAAGATGGGTCCTTGTTTTGAGAGACAACATCACCAACAGTAACCGTTGGTATGTGAGGACCAGAAGTAATCGATTCCCATTGGTTATGATCAGTGTAGAAGAAGAAAGCTTTGAGACATCTATTCCAATCTTCAAAATTGTCTCCATTAATGAGTCTTGGAGACCTATTGGGTGCAACACTTTCAAGATCAGCAAGTGTGAGTGTGGTTAACTTCGACATTATAGTTTCGGCAGAGAAGAAAATAATTTCGCTGACACTTTCGCAAAAAATGATGACTTTGCAGACGGTTTCGCTGAAAATTACTTTCGCTAATAATTTCGCAGAGGAAGCTAATTTCGCTGGCAATTTCGGCAGCACTTTCGCTAATCCAAAGACACCACTGGCTTAGTTTCGCTGATAACTTCGCACGAAACAAGCTTGAACTTTCGTTCAAAAACAATTTCAGTAGCAATTTCGCTTGTTAACAGTTCACAAACACTGATGAACTTTCGTTCAAAAGACTAGTTTCGCAGAACCACTAGAAAACAACTTCAGAAGCAAAATAACCCATAGTTTCGCTGAAAGAAGATGGCAGTTTCGCAGAAAAAACAGTAAATTCGCTGATCGATCTCAAAACCCTTTTTCAACTCAAAATCAATCTGAAAAACATCCAATACTCAATGAATTTGAGATCTGATGATTAGGAGATATTCCTCAATCAAAAACTAGCATAATTCAATCAATTTCCATGTCAAAAACACCTTATGATTCAATGAAAATTGATTGAGACTAGATATTGAACAAAAACCACAAAAACTCAACAAATCAAGAGCACTAAGGCTTTGATACCATATTGTTGGTCCATGCGATCGAATAACAGTGCAAATGATGTGAAGAATCGCTCAATATTCAACAAGCATGCTAAACAATGATAATAGAGAAGATTGAACACAATACTAACTCATACTTGATAAGACAGTGATCAATGACAATCAATAACAAAAAGCACAATAATATTTCTGTGTAATAACTGCTTGAAATAGGTAACTTGCAACAATGATCCACGATTAGGGTTTTGCAAGCTTACCATACAATGAAATTTAACATGAGTATATATAGCAGTCTTAGTTTCGCAGATAGTTTCGCTGTCAGCGAAACTGTCCTGCCAAAACTATAGTTTCGCCCGGCAGAACTTAAGTTCGCCAGGTAAACAAGAACAGCAAACTGTGAGCGAATTTATAGATTTGCTCACAGTTTCGCTAGACTGCTAAACTACACAAAAATAAGTACATACAAAAGGAAACTAACAAAAGTCCTATTACAAGTAAAGTAAGCAATCTAAACTAAGGTGAGTCCAACCTATACATGATCTTTAGACTTCCATGTGTATGGACCTCAGTCGCATGGCATTCGTGCGCATGGACCTCAGTCGCATGCCTTTCGGCCGAATGGCCTCCAGTCCCATGCCATTCGGTCGGCTAGCCCTAGCTGATGCAAAATGCAGTTCATCCCGAACCCAATCTGTCATTTTTAGCCTCCAAGCTTTCCCAAACTCGTTCTAAACCCAAATCAACCATCTTAAACCTTAGAAACACATACCACAACACCATTCAAGCACACACAAGCCCGAAAACAAAACCCATTCGAATCACACACAAACACATACACACGGGTTCAACACACATTTTAAAAACAGGTTTTTAGATGTGTTCCAGCCCCAAATCAGTTGAAAACGTGTAAAAGAGGGGTCCAAGAACTCACACAAACAACCCCGTCGAATAGAGCTTCAATCCAACCCGCTACACTTCAACTTTCACGCCCGAATCCACGAAAACGAAGCTTGAAACCACTTTTCTTCCTCTCTTCTCTCTATGGCTGAAAATGGTGAGTGTGGGGGAGGGTGTGGGCTGCCTTCCCCCTTTTATACCCCCACTCATCCAACCTTCTCCCGTTTTGGCAAGTTTGGTCCCTCGACTTTGGACTTTATTTCTTATTCTCCTTTCGTCGGCTTCAAAGAAAATATGCGGGTTTTACAAGTCCACCCCTCTTATTTAGGTTTCATCCCCGAAACCTGTTATTCCTCGAACAAACGGGGGTAATGCTGACTCATTTCTTCTTCAGTCTCCCATGTTGACTCGGATCCTTTCACATGCTTCCACTGTACACACACAAGAGGAACCACTTTATTCCTCGGCCTCTTCTTTTTTCGATCGATGATTGCCACTGGTTGCTCCACATAATTGAGCCGTTCATCTACCTCAATATCTTCCAGTGGGACAATCATATCCTCGTCCGCCAAACACTTCCTTAGATGAGATACGTGGAATGTCGGGTGAATCCCACTTAGCTCATTTGGTAACTCCAATCTATAGGCCACCTCTCCTACTCGAGCAATGATTCGAAAAGGCCCTATATACCTTGGGCTTAACTTGCCCCGCTTTTTGAACTGGATGATATCCTTCCAAGATGAGACCTTCAACATAACCCGGTCACCCACCTGGAACTCAATCGGTCTGCATCGTTTATCAGCATATGACTTCTGTCTATCTTTGGCTGCCTTCATGAAGGCCTTGATCCTTTCAAGCTTCTCCATAATAGCCTCGATTACCTCGACGCTTCCTAACTCCTTCTGACCAATGTCACCCCAACAAACGGGTGTCCTGAATCTCCTACCATATAGCAATTCATAAGGGGACATGCCAATACTGGCATGATAACTGTTGTTATATGAGAACTCCGCTAACGGTAAGTGGTCATCCCAAAGCATACCCTCCAGCGTCTGAATAGGCCACCTCTCCTACTCGACCAATGTCACCCCAACAGACGGGTGTCCACTAACTGTTGTTATATCAATAACACATGCCCGAAGCATACCCTCCAGCGTCTGAATGGTCCTTTCTGACTGACCATCAGTCTGGGGATGATAAGCCGTGCTAATGTGTAACCTCGTCCCCATCACGTCGTGGGATTTCTTCCAAAATTTAGATGTAAAACGGGTGTCACGATCAGACACAATAGACATCGGCACACCATGACGAGTTACAATTTCCTTAATGAATAGATCGGCCAACCTCACAGATGAATATGTCTTGCGGATCGGCAGGAAGTGAGCACTCTTCGTCAAATGGTCAACTATCACCCATATGGTATCATACCCTTTCAGAGTACGTGGTAGCTTCGTAATGAAATCTATGGTGATGTGCTCTTACTTCCATTCAGATATATCCAAAGGTTGGACCTTCCCATATGGCTTCTGATGCTCAGCCTTCACTTGTAAACAAGTAAGACATTTACTCACATACTCCACTACGTCACGCTTCTACCCGGCCACCAATAATCTTTCTTCAGGTCTTGGTACATCTTGGTAGCACCGGGATGGATAGAGTATCGAGTCTTGTGAGCTTCATCCATAATCTTCACCCGTAGATCCCCAAAACGAGGAATCCACATTCGTCCAAATCAGGTTCTAACACCAAGTGTGTTTTCGCCCAACTCCGCGACCAGACCTCTCATTCTTTCAAAGTTAAGATGATCTTCTTTCAATGCCTCATCTTGAAACTCTTTGCTTGCCTTGTCACATCCGAGGTCATGATCAACTGGTATGCTTTCACCTGAATTGGCTTGGGCCTCTCTTTTCGGCTAAGGGCATCCGCCACCACATTGGCCTTGCCCGGATGGTAGTGGATCTCGCAATCGTAATCCTTTATAAGCTCCAACCATCGTCTCTGTCTCATGTTCAAGTCCTTCTGCTCAAAGAAGTACTTCAAGCTCTTGTGGTCAGTGAATATGGTGCACTTCGTCCCGTAAAGATAGTGCCTCCAAATCTTTAACGAAAAGACCACGGCTGCTAGCTCCGAGTCATGAGTAGGATAATTGACCACATGAACCTTATATTGTCGGGATGCATAGGCTATAACCTTTCCTCTCTACACTAACACACACCCCAACCCCGAGTAAGAAGCATCAAAATAAACCACCAGATCTTCACTTCCATCGGGTAATGACAGAATAGGAGCTTAAGTCATTCTCGCCTTCAATTCCTCGAACGCCTTCTCTTGAGCTTGACCCCATACAAACTTCACATCCATTCGGGTCAACTTAGTTAGTGGAGAAGCGATCTTAGAGAAGTCTTGAATAAACCTCCTGTAATAGCCCGCCAAACCCAAGAAACTACGAATCTTGGATGGCGTCTTTGGAGACTTCCATTGCATCACCGCTTCCACCTTTGCCGGGTCCACCATAATACCTTCGGGATTCACCACGTGACCCAAGAACTGAACTTCACGTAGCCAGAATGCGCACTTGGAGAACTTAGCATACAACTTCTCCCTTCTCAACGCTTCCAATACCTCTCGAATGTGACTGGCATGCTCATTCTCTCTCCTCGAATAGATCAGGATATCATCAATAAACACGATCACTAATTTATCCAACATCGGCCAACACACTCGATTCATCAAGTCCATAAAAGCAGCTGGCGCGTTGGTCAAACCAAAAGACATAATAAGAAACTCATAGTGACCATAACGCGTGCGAAAAGCTGTTTTAGGGATATCCTGCTCTTTCACCTTCAGCTAATGGTAGCCCGATTAAAGATCTATCCTTGAGAACCAACTGGCACCTTGAAGCTGATCAAACAAATCATCAATCCTCGGTAACGGGTACCGATTCTTCACTGTCAACTTGTTCAACTCAGGTAGTCGATACACATCCTCATGCTACCCGTCTTTCTTCTTCACGAACAAGACCAGAGCACCCCAAGGAGAGATACTCGGTCTAATGAACCCCTTATCCAACAACTCTTGCAATTGCTCCATCAACTCTTTCATCTCCGTCAGAGCCAACCGATATAGTGTCTTGGCAACGGGTTGAGCACCTGGTATCAAATCAATCTGAAACTTGATCTCGCGGTCCGGTGGCACTCCTGGTAAGTCTTCGGGAAATACATCTGGAAAGTACACACAACCGGTACATCGGATAGTTGTGGTGTTGGCGTATCCACATCTTTTACATAGGCCAAGTAGGCACTACATCCACGCCTCATACACTTTCCCGCCACCGCCATCACTTTCGGAATCGTCGTGACTCGATCACCATAAACCGTCACTGAACACCCGTCAGGCGCTGTCAAACGAATCATCTTCTTGCGACACACAATGTTCGCTATCTGCTAACCAATCCACCCCAAGAACTACATCGAAACCACCTAAGGTCATCACGAATGGTCTAACAGGAAACTTGTGACCTTCTAATTCCACATCATAACCTTCTATCATCTCAGAAATCCTGGTAGACTTACCTATGACAGTTTCTATATCAAAGGGCGCATAAACACTCCTACTACTAATAGGCAGTTTAGCACAGAAAGCAGTAAAAATAAAACTTTTACTGGCACCAGAATCAAATAACACAGAAGTTAAAGTTTGGTTCACTAGAAACGTACCGGACACAACATCGGGGTCCGTCCTAGCCTCATCTTGTGTCATCGTGAACGCCCTGGCGCTCGCCCTTGATCCTTCTCCTCCAGTCTTCTTCACCCCCGAACCCTCAGCCCTCGGCTTCTTAGAGTCCTTGCTCATGTGGCTAATTTCTCCATAATCGTAACACCTTACGACCCCACAATCTCTAGCCATATGACCAGGCTTTCCACACTTGAAGCAGATGTTTGACCCTCATTTGCATTCTCCCGAATGCTCCCTTCCGCATTTACCAAACCTCTTCGACCCACACCAGGTGTGACCACACAGCGGTCATCCACCCGTGCCTTCTTATTATCCATCGGGGCACCACCCCGACCAAACCTTTTCTCGTTCCAGTTCCGGTCTCCACCACCCTTCTTACTACCTTCAGCCACCACCACCGTTCTTTCATCATACAACCTCCCTGCCAAGTCAACCACCGACCTAAACGTGCTCGGTCGGGCGGCGATCATGTGCCTGTGAATATCCGCTGGCAAACCCTGAATGTACCTCTTGATCTTTCGCGATAGAGGCGTCACCTGATCCGGCACCAGCCGTGCCATCTCATTGAACTTGGTGGTGTACTGCTGATGTGTCATCGTTCCCGCCTCCAACTACAAAAACTCCCTCTCAACCTTATCCATCTCCCTATTAGGACAAAACTCCTCAATCACCAACTTCTTCAACTCTGACACCAATTGCCCGACTACCCACGGCTTGGACTATATTGTCCCACCAACACAGAGCCGAGTCCATAAAAGAGTGGGCAGTAAACTTTACCTTCTGATCCTCCCGGCACTCACTGATATTCAGAACAGCTTCCATTTCTCTCACCCATCGGTGAGCAGCAGCAGTAGTGCTATTACCATCAAATGTAGGGGGCTTGCATCGCTGAAACGCCCCATAGTTACAGCCTCGTGCTGCCTCCAGCGCAGGCCTTCTTCTTCCTCTTCTTCATTGTCAGAGAGAACCGTTTCAGACCCCGGTTGCTGCCGTCCTCCCGAGGACCTGTTTCTCTCCTTTCTTACTCCTTCCTTTACAGCCTTAATTACTTCAGTCACCACAGACGGTAAGATCGTCTACATGACCTGATAAACCTCCTCTACAACTGCCTCTTTCACTGAGGCCCTCAAATTCGCACTCTCATCACTAGCCTCCGGATGAGGGGTCTCAGGTTGTTGGACCAAAAGAACCAATGAGCCAGATCAGAAAAACCTTTAAGTCCCACAGACATCACAACAACTGAAGAGATCTACATCAGCTGAAGATAAAGTCTGAAGACAAAGTTTGAAGACAAAGTCAGAAGATAAAAGACTGAAGACAAAGTCTAAAGACATAGGTTGAAGACAAAGTCTGAAGACAAAGTCTGAAGACAAAGTCTGAAGATAAAAGACTGAAGACAAAGTCTGAAGACATATGTTGAAGACAAAGTCTGAAGACGAAGTTCTCAGAAGTTGTCTCAAACAGCTGAAGTGTTTCCTTTCAGTAGTTGTAATGGTTTTACTTCTCAGTAGTTTCCTTTCAGTAGTTTTATTATTGTAAAACATCTGAAGTTCTTACACTTCAGATGTTATAGTTTCAGTAGTTGTAATTTTGTTTTACACTTAGACTTTTTGTGAAGGTGTCCTCAGTTGTTGTGGACATCTTCAGTAGTTTAGTTATTTTCAGTAGTTTGTTAAATCAGTTAGATGTCACTATCAAGTGACATCAGCTGACGTCACATTCCTCTATAAAAGGAATGTTGACCTAGTTGTTTTGCAACCGAAGCATTAGCGTGAATGAAAATATTCCATTAACAGAAAAGTTCTCTCTCTATAATCGTCATTGTGTGATTGCATATTCATACTTATCTTGCTTGAATTTGTTCTTATTTCTGTTATATTTCGCTGCAAATTCAAATCTAATTGATCAAACTAGATCCGATCCTATCAAATGGTATCAGAGCAGTTTCAATGATCAATTGTTAAATCGATCAATGATATGGAACATATTGCAGTATGTCCAAATCAAACAACTCCACAGGGTTTTGAGGAATTTTGTCTTTTGGAGATTCATTAAACTTGACATGCAAGGTTTCTTCAACAATCTTTGTTTTGCAATTAAAAACTCTGTATGCCTTGCAAGTAGATGAATACCCAATAAAATACCCTGCATCCACCTTGGACTCAAACTTCTAAACCCAATGCAACCAAAAAGGGGGAGTCTAAGTCAGTGAAAGAAGATAAAAGAAAGAGAGTTGAGGAGGAAGAAGCTAAAGAGAAGACAGGAAAAGAGATAATAACTTACAAAAGAAAGAAAAGTGCTGCTGAACAGACTGAGGATGAGAAGAAGTTGGAGGAAATGATCAAAGAAGCTGATGAGCAACACAACAGATCCATGGATAAGATTATTGATCAGCTCTTCAGACAAGGCTTTGATACTGCCAAACTTGATTCTGAGATCAGAAGGCTTGAGATTCAGGAGATTGAAAATAGATGGGCAGGCTGCAATGAGAAAGAAAAGGAAAGATAGGAGGCTATGATCAGATTCTTATCAAAACACTTGGGAAGACCTATCATTGAAGTCAAGTCATGGTCTAGAGACAGCATTTTGGAGATAACCACCAAAATCTGCTCTTCTGAAACCTTCAACAAAGGTCTGATCATAGAAGCTCTGGATGAAGCTGGTGCTGGGAAAAGGTCTGACATGGCTAAGTTATCCAAAGCCACCCTCACAACCAAAATGATAGAGCAGCCTTTACAATCTCCCTTACCAAAACAACCCTCAAAATCAACCTCACAATCTCCAAAACAATCAACCTCACAACCCTCAAAACAACCAACCTCACAATCATCAAAACAATCAACCTCACAACCCTCAAAACCAACTCCTTTACCCAAGAAACCCACTCAATCTACCACCAGTGATGCACCTAAGAGAAAGAGAAGGGTGTTGAGGATGGAAGAAGAAGAAGATGATGATGAAGAGGATAGTCTGCTAATCTCTGCTGTAATCAAAATGAAGAAACCTGAGCCTAGGAGTCAACCAACAACAATAACTCCTGAAACTCAAAGGCAAATGGTTAAAGTGAAGATTGAAGAAGAAGAACAGCAGAAACAACACGATGAGCAGTTGTTAAGGATGGTTGACAAGGAATTTCCCAAGTCTTCATCCATACAAGCAATAAAGATACATGCTCAGAGGTTGTATGCTCTCAGATTTACCTTTCAGTATCAGAAAGAGAGAGTAAGGATTTGGCCTGACCCTAGAGTTAGTGACATGATTCATAAGAAAAATATTCCAAGTAGATAGAAAGAATGTTGATGCTGTGATAATGCTGGCCATTGTAGTGTCACCTTGGGAAATCCTTGATGATTTCAAGCGAGCTCACAAGACTAAGATGACCCCACAAACTTTGTTGGAAAACAAAATGGTGAAGAAGGGGTTAATTTACAAGAAGCTTGAAGAAATCAGAAGAAATGAGCTCCAGTTGTTACTTGAAGGTACTCATCCTGATGAGTTTGCTTACAGAGAAATAACAACTGTGGAGCTGAAGAATGGAAAGACTGTGAGATATTTGTCTGAGTACTATGGGCCTGAGTTCTTCTTTGAGAGTGAAGCTGAAGAATGAAGATAAAGTTGTTCTACTAGAGGCCTATGTCAGAGAGTCTCACAAACTCATCATTGGGAAGTAGGTTTAAATGATTGGGATAACAGCTCCGTGTCCAAATTCCCCAAGACAGAGGTCCCATTCATCTTTTGCCAATCAAATTTTTGAAACCTCTTCCTGGCCTAAGCTTGACTTGGTGATTTCTGAGCTGATCCAGAAAATATGTCTGCCAATAAGTGGGACTTCAATAAGCTTAAAGGTTTTGGCTGCATTGGTTCAGGGGGAGTTTGTTGGACCAAAAGAACCAGTGAGCCAGATCAGAAAAACCTTTAAGTCCCACAAACATCACAACAACTGAAGAGATCTACATCAGCTGAAGATAAAGTCTGAAGACAAAGTCTGAAGATAAAAGAGACATATGTTGAAGACAAAGTCTGAAGACAAAGTCTGAAGACAAAGTCTCAAGATAAAAGACTGAAGACAAAGTCTGAAGACATATGTGGAAGACAAAGTCTGAAGACCAAGTTCTCATAAGTTGTCTCAAACAGCTGAAGTGTTTCCTTTCAGTAGTTGTAATGGTTTTACTTCTCAGTAGTTTCCTTTCAGTAGTTTTATTATTGTAAAACATCTGAAGTTCTTACACTTCAGATGTTATAGTTTCAGTAGTTGTAATTTTGTTTTACACTTAGACTTTTTGTGAAGGTGTCCTCAGTTGTTGTGGACATCTTCAGTAGTTTAGTTATTTTCAGTAGTTTGTTAAATCAGTTAGATGTCACTATCAAGTGACATCAGCTGACGTCACATTCCTCTATAAAAGGAATGTTGACCTAGTTGTTTTGCAACCGAAGCATTAGTGTGAATGAAAATATTCCATTAACAGAAAAGTTCTCTCTTATAATCGTCATTGTGTGATTGCATATTCATACTTATCTTGCTTGAATTTGATCTTATTTCTGTTATATTCCGCTGCAAATTCAAATCTAATTGATCAAACTAGATCCGATCCTATCACAGGTTCTTCATGAACCACCTCTTCAGCTCTGGGTCTTCCTCGCGTGGCCTGTGGCCCAGCACCACGTCCACCACAACCTTCACCGCGCGAAGCTTTAGATGATCAACCACAGGCCATCCTCTAACACACTAAAAGATTCAAACACCAACACGGTCATTCAAGGGAACAGCTCAGTTTATGTCAAGTATAGTAAGTCCCTAATTACAGTGGCTAGTTGTGATTAGCCACTTATTTTACTCTTCATACCCCGAGCATTACCTATCCTGACTACGTCAGTATCTAAATCCACAAACAACACATAAACCACATAACATGCGCACGTAATACCGATTATCATTAAGAAAATACCTGATGGCACACAGCTAATCAGATTGGCATCCCATTCCCTTTTCGTCCCATTTTCAGTTTAAGTTAAGGTTTATTTGGAAAATTTACCCGTTTCACTTAAACTTTAGCTCTGATACCAACTGGTAAGGCCCCGTTCCTGGGACACTTACAGCTGGTAAATCATCTCACATAAAACATATAATTGCATTCGTATTTCATAAAACATCGTAGCGGAACATTAAAATAACCTTTCATTTCCATGTAAATGCTTTTGCAAGTTAATACAATCGTTCATTTCAAAACATCATTCGTTTGCATTACAATGCAAAAACATTAAATGAAAGAATGCCATCCAAAAGAGCTGAGTAGCCGCCCCGTGCAATCCTCAGGAATCATTACTTGCCAACTGGAAACACATAAAAGTCAGCGTTGTTGAGTGAGTTCTAGTTTTATAATAAAACATACTTTTCTTTTATTAAAACCGTTCTTTACATTTTCATGTGATCATACATCATACGTACACATAGATAATATCATTATTATCTTCATCATCGTCATGTCATACATTTCGCACGTTTCGCACATTTCGTACTTATCGCACTTTTTCGTAAATTTATTATCTTTCACTTCTATCTAGGTCCTGTCATGTACTTAACCCCCCGCTAGAGCACCAAGCAATTCCATCTAGGGTTAAGGGACAAAGACCCCATATTGCACGTACGAAGTGGTCACTAGGACAGACTCATCCTGTGTGTGTGAGGACAAGAACCCCATATTGCACGTACGGAGTGGTCACTAGGACAGACTCATCCTGTGTGTGTGAACTCTTATGGGTTCGCCAAGATCGCACGCTGTATAACACACAATAATAAGGAAATCACACATATTGGAGCAGTCACCGAGACTGAACTCTTACTGTGTGTATGAACCCTTATGAGTTAGCCAAAATCGCACGCTGTAGACACACACAGTTGAGCTAACAACTCTCAATGAGTTGTGAACCTCTATTCATTTGCTTGCAAGCCTTTCATACTTTCATTCGTTCATTAATGCATGCATTCATTATTTTGTTCCTCTTTTCATCATCTTTCACTTTACGTTACATCATACTTAATCTTTTCATTCATTATCATTCCACGCAAAGCCACGAGAAGATAAACATACATAAACAGGAACATCAACAAGACCATGCAAATCATCACACATGCCATTCGTGCGAATGAACCTCAGTCGCATGGCCTCCAGGCGCGTGGACCTCAGTCGTATAACCTTCAATCGCATACTTTACAGGTGCATGAACTTCAGTCGTATGACTTCCATACATATGGACCTCAGTCGTATGGCATTCGAGCGCATGGACCTCAGCCGCATGCCTTTCGGTCGTATGGCCTCCAGTCACATGCCATTCGATCGCCCAGCCTTAGCTGATGCAGAATGCAGTTCATCCCGAACTCAATCTGCCATTTTCAGCCTCCAAGCTTTCCCAAACTCGTTCTAAGCCCAAATCAACTGTCCTAAACCTTAGAAACACATACCACAACACCATTCAAGCATATACAAGCCTGAAGCAAAACCCATTCGAATCACCCACAAACACATACACACGGGTTCAACACACAGATTTCAAAAATGGATTTTTAGATGTGTTTCAGCCCCAAATCAGTTGAAAACGTGTAAAAGAGGGGTCCTAGAACTCACACAAACAACCCCCGTCGAATAGAGCTTCAATCCAACCCGCTACACTTCAACTTTCACGCCCGAATCCACGAAAACGAAGCTTGAAACCACTTTTCTTCCTCTCTTCTCTCTATGGCTGAAAATGGTGAGTATGGGGGAGGGTGTGGGCAGCCTTCCCCCTTTTATACCCCCACTCATCCAACCTTCTCCCATTTTGGCAAGTTTGGTCCCTCGACTTTGGCTTTATTTCTTTTTCTTCTTTCGTCGGCTTCAAAGAAAATATCTGGGTGTTACAGAAATCAATGATTCATTGTTGTTTTCATCTTCATTACATTCATTGCACTTGAAAATGTCTATCAATCCTTAGTTTGAGGTTAATTTTATGATACGTTATTGACCTAGGATTCTAAGCTCATCAAAATTCTGACGGTTTGATTATGAAATTTTTTTAGATAATCACCTTATTTTGATACTACTGATGTTTAGAATTTAAATCGAGGAGAAATAAGGATGGATGAACACAAGAATCACAAGGTGAGTGATAAGATGATGATGATGGATGAAGAACAGTGATATAACGCTCGTTGCACTTTAAGTCTCTCAGATTTGAAAAGTATTAAATGACCCTTGAAATTTGTTTAAATAGTCAAATTAATTGCTTTCACTAACTTTACAAGTTTAAAAACAAATGCGGTGGAAACACTGCAGCAAATGCGAAAGAGTAAAAACAGATCAGCATTTGTGTACCATAACAAATGCCGAAGAGTAAAACTTTGTCAGCATTTGTGCATTGTAGCAAATGCGATTGACAAAACTTCGATAGCATTTGTGTATTGTAACAAATGTGAAAGAACGAAGTCTGTCAGCATTTCTGCACTGTAGCAAAAACTTATGTTTTAACTTTGCAAAACAATTGTACTGTAACAAATGCGAAAGTATAACACTTTGTCAGCATTTGTATATTGTAGGAAATGCGATAGAACAATTTTTACTTTTACATCATTACCTTTAACAAATGCGAATAAACAATTAAGCGGTTCGCATTTCTTGATCTTCAAACATCCTGACAGAAGAGTGTAAGTGCACTATTTATTTTTGATACAAATACACAACAGAGTTTTAGCACTGATCACTCGCATTAAGGAAATGCAGTTGATCAAACTTTTCAGCATAAATGAATACGGAAGAACAAAAATTTGTCCGCATAAACAAATTCGGTAGATCAAAATTTGTCCGCATAAGTTTTTAATCGTTAAAAACTTGTTGTACGCATTTGCGTTGAAAGAAATGCGATGGAACAAAGTTATCCACATTAATTTCCCTTGTGATTTTCTTGAATCAAATCAGTTACCCTCATTGGTTATATGCATAGGTTACCTTCACCCGTATTAGCCAATGCTCTTATCCGCATTAATTCTTGAACTTGTCAAAAATTAATGTTTCTGCAGTTGACAGATTTGAGTGATTTTGAGTTGATTTTCTAATTTTTATGGAGATAAGTCTTCTGATTTGATATTTATGAAGTTTTGACTGTTGCTTGTTTGGTCAATTCTTGCTTGGATTGAATTGAAAACCAGATATGATACAATTTTCCCAAATTTGACTGATTTTGGACTTTTTTGCTTTCATAAATCTGCATACACTAAGATACTATGGTATAACTTCTACCAGCACAGTCCATTTTTTTAGATTTTGTAAATTTAAGAAGAGACTTAATTGTACAGTTAATTTTTTTTAAGTTGGGGTCTTCAAAGGGTATTCTAATAGTCTTGTATTGTGCATCTTGATCTGCCATGAGTGACATAGGGATGTATGTTCCTTTGCAGATCAAAATCCAGTAATCAGATCTACACCTGTAATATAGTTCCTAAACCATATTTTCGATTGCTTGAACTCGGATTTGGGTTTAAGCATTGGTGGTTTAGAAGGATGACCAAGTTTAGAAAAATGATGAGAGTCTATTTAATAAACTTGTTTTAGAACGTTTGAATATGGATTAGATTAATTTTTTAAGTCCGGATGGTTCAAATAGTTTAGTGTCACGGTGTTCTTGATGTTCTTGACAACCTGTCTGTTTCAACAGTACTTTCGTGTGCTGAACAGTTCGTAGCAACTGTTTTTGTTGATTTTTATGCTTCTCTTCTTTTAGAGTTATGATGCTTTAGTTCTTCTGTTGAATACACATTGTTTTAAGATGATTTAATAACTTTTCAAAGGTGAACAGTGATGATTCTCGATGTGTCAGATGGTTTTTCAGTATGAATACTTGTTTGAAGTTGAAGAACTTGTTTAGACGGTCCGTGTTTGTAAATACAGATAAACAAATACTTGTCAGCATTTCTTCATTGGTCATCCGCATGTACATATGCGGATAGCCGACATTTGTCTTCTTTCTGCAGATTCTTCATTCGCATATCTTCTTGGACTTGAGGGAATTTGCCAGTAGAAGAACCATCAACCACCTCTTAAATTGGCATGTATGATCCTTTCAGGGTCCGATAGAAGACTTGTTGCATTTGCTCAATTTATGGAAGAACATAAAAAGCAACTAAGACAAATGGCAATTTAGCAAGCAATTAATAAATTAAAGGAGGGAGAGATTACTAGTGGATATGAGATGTTTGAAAGCTTCTATGATGAACATGAGTTTTTAGATAGTCCACCAAGGCAAGAAACCTCTTTTGAAAGGGATGGTGATAAAGGCTCAAAGTGATGACTTAATAGTCAAAGCCATGTTCCTCATAAACCATGGTTATAATGTAGTCCTAGTGTTTGGAATGAACTATGATGCTATGAATGAAAAAGTTATTAAAGTTAAATAGCTTCTAGACCCTAGACTAGAAATAGAGTATGAAAAGAAAGCTACTAAGGATAAGAAGAAGTAGAAGCTTGTCCATCTGCTATTGCTAAATGATAGGTTCAAATGGATCGATCTGTGTTAATGATAAACTGCAATTGACAATAATGTGCACAAAGTAATCAACTAAGCAAATTTCAGAAAAATCATAGTTATTTCATTGATATTAGCAAAGGATTTAAAGTACAGAATGAGAGAGTTCTGTTGCAAAAGTCTTACCTGCAAAAATACAAATAATTCTATTTATACTAATACAAGAAACAAAGAAACATATATTTACACAATAAGTCCCTATACTATGACAAAAACGAACTAAAAACTAATGCTAATCTTTAAGGCTCCAACAATACTCCCCCTAAGATTTGCATTTGTCTTCAGTCAAAAGAAATCTTTAGGCTCTTCTTTGATCTTAAACGTTGGCTTCTCTTTCTATAGCTCCAGTTCTCTCAGAGCTTTCTTTATTGAAGATTTGAACTTTTCAGCTAATTTCCCTTGCTCGGGTTTTGAGTCATTCGTTTTAATCTCCATAACATCCATTACCTGCAATGTCTCCTTAGATAATGTTGCTATATCCACATTTTCATAAAATTCAATCCGATCAGATTGATCTTTCACATGCACCTCTAACACTCCTTTAATTGATATTCTAATGAACTCTATGTTATGAATATCTTTCTTTACAATATTTGCATACGCCAGAGCTTTCCTCAAAGAAATCCGCTCCATGGCTGCATTCATCACTTTGATGATCGTCATAAAGTACTTTCTATCATTTTCAGCTTCAACTGATGATACTTGCTCAAATCTCTGATTAGACAAAAATGAGGTGTAGCTTGGATGAAGTAATCTTCATCTCTCACCAGCTTCAAATAAAATGTATCAAAATCATAAAACCATCTCTTGATTGGTTTTGATGTTTGAGTACCATCAATCACTTTCAAACCATGATTGGTTACTTTTTCAAAGTATTGATCTCCAAAAGCTTCTAGATATTTATCAGCCATTTCTGATCTAGATTCACCTTTCTTCTCATCTCTCCTCAGTGTATCAAAATAGGCCTTGTCCTCTTGATCACATCTTGTTTGAAGAAAAGATGGCATCCGAGAGATTCCTCTATCAAGTAACTTTACAAAGTTCTCTCCTCTAGCAGCTTTGGATGAGTTAATGAGAGGTAACTTATGCAATTCCTTCAAATCTTGCACTGGAAGAGTAACTATACTTGAGTAAAAATGATACACATCACATATAGCATTTACCCTTTTTATCAAGAAAGCATCAAACACCTCATCATACTTCCAAGCAACTATCTTTACATCTATTATTTTATCAGGCACAATCATAGCATTCAAAAGCTCTGATATAGATTGTCCTATTTGTAACACATTCCTCACTAAATCTCCAGCAGATCTTGCCTTGTTCCATAATTTCTTTTGATTCAAATAAACTTTATTGGCTTACTACTCAGTGTTTGGAAACATTCTCATTAATTCTTTCCTTTTTTCATGTGTTCTTCTCACTAGATCCATGGATTTTATATCTTGAGGCTTTAGAATCTTAGTTCTCTTTGTAATCTCTAGATAGTGAGGATTATCCATGTCTAGTACTATCATTTTGTTATACATCTTTTAGTTTTTTGAAAACTTCTCACGAACTTTCTCAATGATGCTCCTTGCAAACTTTTTATTCTTTTCCAATGATAATTCCTTGATTCCAACCACATCCTCAATGCAGGAATACTCATATCATCAGGATCAGGATGGTGCAATTCCTCCTCGGGAATATCCTCTATGTTTATACTTTCAATCATAGGTGCCCAGTCGTCATGTTCTAGACTTATCTCATTTGGATCAACAGGTGCTGATGATTCTGCTATCATACCCTTTTCATATTTTTCGTTGATCTGAAACACAGTCAATCCATCTAAGAACACTCTATTGTACTTTTGTCTGACCAGATAATTATATCTGTCTTCAAAGTCTAATGGAATTGAAACATCTTCGTTCACAGTCATCATTGGTGAGTCAACTCCTTTACTAATATCTTCATCTTCTAGGATTTTATTATACCATTCATCAGAAAATCAGAATTTATATCATCAAGGGCTTCTATTCTCTGTTGCATCTCAGTTTCTTCTATATTTTCAACTATATCAGCAGTCTTTTGAACTTTGGAAGGAACTAAAGATGATTAAACTTCATCCATCTTTCTTTTACCTTTCTCAGATTCAGTAAACTTTCCTGTTATAACCTCTTGATGTTCTTGTATAGTTTCTTTCTCAACAACTATTACTTCATTTTCCTTTTCTGGTTCCTTTAGACTTTCTTTTAACTTTTCTATCTCTTCAAACATTTTTTTCACCTTTTCTTCAAGTTCATTCATTATGATGTTCTTCTTTTCATCATTTGCTTTTAACAAAGCATTTTCTTCTTTCAATCTCTCAATTTATTCATTTTGATTTGCAATTTGAGACTTCAACTCATCATTTACATCAGAATTATCATCAATTTTTGTTTGAACATAATCATCAGTTGTTTGTTTCATTTCTTTTTCTTTCTCTTTCACAATCATAACTTCTACACTTGGAGATTGCACAACAGAAATAACATTCTCTGTGATATGCTCAGACCAAATAACATCAAAATCAAAAGCTTGATTGAAATCAACATTCTCAACATTCTCATTCTCAACATACTCATCATCTCTTTGATCATTCACTTCAGTATCAACATCAGCATCTACATTTCTATCCTCATCATCTCTATGATCAGAAATGGTTTGTTCACTATCCATCTCATGAATAGGTTCTTCATTATTCCCTTCTACCTCACCACCTTGATCACCACCTTGGTTATCATTATCATCATTATCATCATCATTATTGGTAGAACTCTCATCATTATGATCCTCATCATCATCATCATCATCATCTTCAGATTATTCAACAACCTCTTCTTCCATTACATCTTCTATAAGATCATTAGGACTTACAGATGTTGGGTTTGTTGGACCTTAACAATGTTGTTTAACCATTTAAACAAGAAAAACGCAGCGGAATATGAACTTAATATCATGTTGTAATCTGAAAAATTAAAGCTCATAACTTTGTTTCAACAAACCCAAAACCATAGGATCAAATATATGTGTTTGAACTAGTTATCAAGATAAAACAAAACAACCAAAACAACACAATAACTCTACCTTCCAGAAGCTGTCAAAACCGTGGATTGGATCAAGATGATGATGCTTTTGAACGACCAAAACATCAAGATAGATGTCCTCAAGCAATCATACCCACAAGCCTATAAGAAAACACCATCTTTGCTAGGTTTTGACACCAAAATCAGATCAAGAAACTTGCTGGAACTTTCTTTCAGCCGTGAGACATCAAGAGGCTGCTGGAGCCTTGTTCCAGCCGTGAGACTCTCTTCCAGATGAGAAACTCGAATTCTTGTGTCCATTTTGCATGTGAGAAAAGGGCTAGATGAAGTATGTGTGTTCAAGAAGATCTTTTGTTCCAAGAACACAAAAGAAAAAAGAGAGAGAGAGGGGCTGCCATGGGGCGGCCGAACCCCCTTAATCCCTTTAGGGTTTCATCTCTAATCTCCCTTTTAAATTTTACAAAAGTTTTAAATATTATACATAATTAACCTTTTAATTATATATAATATGTACACACACTTTTATTATTTGATGTTGCTTAACTAATTTAAACAACATAACAAATAATATCCATGAACAAAATATCCTCATAATTTGTTCCTTCTCACATACAATTTATTTAGAAAACCCATTTTCTAAATTGGTGTAATTATTTAATTGTATGATCATATCATCAATTAAATATTTATTGGTGTTTGCTAAGCTTGTTATTGGGTATGACCCGACTTGGATCACAACGTACTAACCACATCAATGTTCTATGTGTCTTGGGCATAAAGAATCCAACAATCTCCCACTTGCACAAGATACATAGAAGATTGATGCAAGCAGTAAATACCGCCTAACAACGGTTTACTACCCTTAATACGCATGACTATAAGCCATTCAATAACATCATCCCCTTCAAGTTCCAAACTTGAAATGATTTAGGTGAATCAATCATTTATCCTTTTGTTACAAATGTCATGTTAAATCCAAGGACACAGAATGATCATTCCTTGTTGATTTAACTTAATCAGGCCTTAGACATCATACTCTCAACGAATAAGAGGAACAAATCCCATCTTGACTACATACGTTTCTCACAATCACCTTATGTCATATCTGAACATAGCCTTATGTACTGACCATTATTTCATATCAGCGAAGAACTAGCTCAAGGTATAACACTTGGTGAATATCAAAACCCAATATGTATCTCAGGTCAGAGGATACCAAATGATATTCGCCTTTACTCAAATTTACTTATGATCAATCAATAAGATTCCATGTAGTAAGATTTGAGACGCGGGTCAGTCCAATATTCGTATCCCACGAATATCTATGAACCTTGGCAGCAACCAATTGCTCTATATTCATGCCTTATGAATATCCACCAATCCAAGTTCATAATAGTCTTACATTCATATTTGTTCCCACAAATATGACTGACTACGGACATTTAGAATAAAAGAATTATTCATGGATGTAAACATGCTAAAAGGGAACATAACTCAAAATATAAAAGAGTTAAATATTACAATTGTTCCATGTTTTATATGCCAAACAGATCAATTCCAATCACTAGTAAATCGAAGTCCTAAGGCACAAGTATGACCCTCATACTTTGCCCTCATCAAGGACCTTCGTTAGTGGATTAGCAATGTTTTGATCTTTATGAACTTTACGAATACATATCTTTACCCTTTTCAACTCCATACCTTATGATGTTGAATCTCCGCTCAAGGTGCTTAGTCTTTTGATGAGTACGGGGTTCCTTGATTTGAGCAATCCCACCCACGTAATTACCAAAGATTTCGAGGGGTCTTGAATGGTAGAGACCACCCCTAGATAAGCAATGGACAAATTTATCCATGCAGCTTCCCAAGCTGCCAATGAAGCGGCTATGTATTCGGATTTTTTTGTAGTGAACAATGCTACCGGGTCTTGCTTTGAACCTTTCAAGAACACTTCTTCTCCATTCATAATGGAAGTATACCCCGATTGTGATCGAAAATCATCTCAATCAGTTTTGGAAGCCTGCATCCGTGTAACCCTTTACAACGACTTCCTTTTCAATAGATCCGTATATTAGAAACAAATCCTTAGTCCTACTAAGGTATTTCAATATACTTTTAAGAGCCATCCGATGGTTATTTCTATTGGTATCTACTTTGTCATACTTAATAAGCATGACTCGTCCGGTCTAGTGCATATCATCACACAAATGATAGATCCTATAGCAGATGCGTATGGGATATCATTCATTTGATTTTGCTCATCCTATGAGCTTGGACATTGAGACATACTCAACACTGTCCCTCCTTGAATAGGTACCATACCTTTCTAAGAGTTTTTCATCTTGAACCTTTTCAAGATTTTATCAATATATATGCACTTTGGTTTAACCTTATCAACCACCTTGATCTATCCTTATAGATCTTTATTCCAAAATATGGGTGGCTTAAACGAGATCTTATATGAAAAATATATTCCAAGCTAGGTTTTAACATCTTCCAAGGTTGGAATATTATTTCCAAATAGTAGTGTGTCATCAACATACAACACTAAGAATACAATTATGCTCCCACTAGCCTTCATATATATATATATATATATATACATAACCTTTTCGATGCTTGTTTCAATCCATAGATTGATCACTTTAACTTATATGCATTACCAGGATGTCATGGATCGACAAAACCATCATGCTAAACTGTATGGACAGTCTCTTCGAGACGTTCATTAAGAAAAGCGGTTTTGACATCCATTTGCCAAAACTCATATTCAAAATATGAAGTTATGGCACATGATATCCTAATCGACTTTAGCATTGCCACGGGCGTAAGAGTTTCATCATATTCAACCAATTGAGTTTGATGGAAACTTTATGCTATAAGTCTTGACTTATAAGTATTTAGGTCTCCATGCATATCCGTTTTCGTCTTGAAAACCCACTTGTATCCAACCGGTTTGGAGTTGAGTGGAGGTTCAACCAATTCCCAAACTTGGTTGTTATACATGAATTGCATCCTTACGTTCATGGCTTCTAGCCATTTGTTCCAATCCAAATTGGACACAAAATCTTGGTATATGGTTAGCCTACAGGGGTCAACCATATAGTATCCATTCTTTGAATATTCATATCACTTAGATGGAATACTAACTCTACCAGATTTGTGAACGTTTTGTGTATATTTATCAACCTCTTGATTATCATCAACAACCTCTTGTTGGTAGCTAGTGTCAACCAAAAGTGTACCGGCTTGTGGATTTTGATCCTTATCAAGTTCCACAGTTCTATACGTCATTCCTTCCATAAAGAACTCGGTTTCCAAGAACTTAGCCTTTCGAGCAATAAATACTTTTGCTCTGTTGAGTCGAAGAAACAGTATCCTATACAGTCTCTAGGATATTCAACTAATCTACACTTTCTTGGTCCTAGTCATATTCAAAATATGAGACTTAAAGAGCAATGCGAAAACCCAAAATGATAAAGATGGTAAGCTCATAGCCAAAATAAATTGAACCATATCCAAATAGGGTTCAGTTTGTTCTTTATCAGAATGAAGAACACAGATAGTTATGTAGAGTTGATATTCTACTTCATTATTGAAGATTTTGAACATTTCAAAAGCTTCATACTTATGTGTCATCTAGTGCACACAATAATAGCGACTGTAATCGTCGGTAAAATAATGAAGTATCTTTCACCAATCATTGTCATTGTCTTAAAAGGACTACATACATCCAAATGTATCATTCCTAGTAAGTATTTTGGTTCACACTTATCAAATGAAACATTTTCATTTGTTTCCAAAAGACCATTCTTTTGAAGTGTTTGAATCCAATTCTTGTTTATGTGACTAAGACGATAATGTCAAAGATAATAATAATAACTTAAACCCATTTTAAGTTTCTTGGTGCTCAATGTGTATAATAAGTCATTATAAGACGAATTATCATGAACCAATTCATGGATATCACTAAAAGGCATGTCCTTAAAATGAAATACATCATCCATAAAACTTAATACCATTATTTACAAACTTTAAATCATGATCACATTGTTTCAATAGGAAACATTAATTATGTTCCTAGTCAAACTAGGTGCATACAAAATTTTGAGAACAACTTCCAAACCATTTGAAAGTCTCAAAATAGAGTTTCCCTCCTTGAAGCGCACATTTCTTTGAACTCCTTTGCAACAATTGCAAGAATGAGTTTCATATCCGGTATCCAATACCCACGTGTTTGAAGAAATGACATTTAATACAATGTGTGAATCATGGAAATTGTATTTGAGGTTTGCCCAACATCCCTCTTGTCTTTCAACTCCTTGAGATAGGAGGAACAATTCCTATTTATTTTCCTATCTCTCCATACTCAAAGCATGGAACGTTCTTCGTTACCTTAGGCTTCATAAGCTTAGGCTTTTCGAGGTTTCGCATTAACCTTTGCTTTGATGTATTCCTTTCCTTTGGTAATAATTTCCTTAGGATCGGGATTGGCCATTTATCATAGCCTTCCTCATTGATCGAGAGAATAGGTAGAACCTCTCTACCCATCCCTGCCTCGGTTGCTTTGAGCATTGCGTGAAGTTCACCAATGCTCTTGTCCCACCCATTCATATTACAGTTTATTATGAATGTCTCAAACCTTTAGTTAGGCAATCAAGGATCAAATCCTTGGCCAACTACTTTGAGACAGGACAGTTAAGCATCTTGAGGCTATCAATGTGGCTTTTCATCTTAAGAATATATAAGATGATATCGATTGGGTTTCTTCCATGTGACATGTATAAAGTGCTCGAACCGTTTCGTAGCAATCTACTAAAGTTTGTTGAAGGAACATTTCCTTCAACTAAATTATCATGTCATATGCCCCATGATGCTCCAAACCCTTTTGGAGTTCGGGAATCATATTCCCAACATGAGGTAGGATACTTGCACAGAATCCTTAGTGTGCCTAAGCCAATCGTCAAAAGGCCTTAACATCAACAGCGTTGGTTGGTGAGGTATAGGATCGTCAAGGACATAGGCCTTTACTCATTTTGAGAACGATTCTCAAATTTCGAAATTGAGTCCATAAGTTTATCATGGTTAAGACGATTCCCTTTTAAGATGGTTCTCGGTGATAGGGTAGGGACGGTCGGGGTAGTAGCATCGTGGTTGCGGCCATTACTACAAAATTACAAAGTTCATTTTAGTATTTCTGAAAAATTGAATTTTAACTATTAATACCCTTTACATGTCTCATAGACAATTAATAATTAAAATCTAGAATCCAACGTTACATTTAAATGATGGTTAGGTGACCTTTATCCCATTATTTAAATTAACAAGGTAGTCAACAGTTGACAATTGCAACCTATTGCAACTTCTAGTCTTATGGGATCGGTTAAACATCATATGTTTAGTCGGCATGTTTAATCCCATCAACACCATTGTACGCCATGCTTCGGTGACCCTAATCACATGGTTTCCAATTCAAGTCGTCCTACTTACACACACGTGTGAGTTTTTCACATACAAGCAGTTAGGTGACCTTTATCCCACAAGTACGTTAGACTCACCTCAAAGATACAAGTTCCCTACAAGCGGTTAGGTGACCTTTATCCCACAAATAGTTCCCAAGAAATTCGAGTGTCGTGTAAAAGGATGGTGTTAGACTTTTTACCAAAGGGATTTAAGTTTCCATTAATTCTAGTTATGAAAACTCTATGTACCTTGTATTCGCATGCTTTCAAATACATGGTACCCTATGGTTTATTTTTAATAAAACCTCTTTTATTAAATCATTAATCCTTTTAATAACCTTTTATTAACCACTTAATGATTAGAAACCATAAATTTCTAGCTTGTTAAGTTTGCTAATGAGTTTGTTATGCATATCCAAATATCAAACAACAATCATACAACAAACAACCAAACAAGCATAATCATACAAACATATGTGCATAACCATAGCCACTAAGTTGACTACACTTGTTTGCCATCACAAGTGTTGTCATAAGGTCTTTCCTAAGGGTTCAACATAACACAAATGATGAGATCTCCAAAGACCCCCACTTGAACTTGCATCCAAATGCTTCAAGTCCATCCTTTGTGTCTTCCTTTTGTGCTTCCATCCCGAGCATCTTCTTTTACAAAATATATATCCTAATACATATTTTCTAGTAAAAGAAAAAAAACTCCTAATCTATTTATTACATTGCCAAATGAATAAACAAATTACAACCCAAATAGAAACACAAAAGAAACTATTACAACCCATAAAGAATGAATACAACCAACATGACAAGATTACAATCAACCAAATCCAAAACAAACATGGTCAAGGCTATGTTATGCACTAAAACATGTATCCATATACATCATTTCAAGAACCAAAATGAACCCCATTTGACCCTAAATTTTCAGCCAACATAAACCAAGAATTTAGGGTCTATTGTCCAAACAAAGCACAATCAACCATTTTGATATCTTTCCTTTCAAGATTTAATCAAAAGCATGCAAGATATAACCTTGAAAGGTTGGGGTATCATCATATCAACTCAAAACAGCCCTAATTCGGTTGTTAAATCCTTATAAAACACAATTTACAAGAACACATGAAACTAGTCATCCACATAACCGGCTCTAGATGCCAATGTTGGGTTTGTTGGACCTTAACAATGTTGTTTAACCATTTAAACAAGAAAAACGCAGTGGAATATGAACTTAATATCATGTTGTAATCTGAAAAATTAAAGCTCATAACTTTGTTTCAACAAACCCAAAACCATAGGATCAAATATATGTGTTTGAACTAGTTATCAAGATAAAACAAAACAACCAAAACAACACAATAACTCTACCTTCCAGAAGCTGTCAAAACCGTGGATTGGATCAAGATGATGATGCTTTTGAACGACCAAAACATCAAGATAGATGTCCTCAAGCAATCATACCCACAAGCCTATAAGAAAACACCATCTTTGCTAGGTTTTGACACCAAAATCAGATCAAGAAACTTGCTGGAACTTTCTTTCAGCCGTGAGACATCAAGAGGCTGCTGGAGCCTTGTTCCAGCCGTGAGACTCTCTTCCAGATGAGAAACTCGAATTCTTGTGTCCATTTTGCATGTGAGAAAAGGGCTAGATGAAGTATGTGTGTTCAAGAAGATCTTTTGTTCCAAGAACACAAAAGAAAAAAGAGAGAGAGAGGGGCTGCCATGGGGCGGCCGAACCCCCTTAATCCCTTTAGGGTTTCATCTCTAATCTCCCTTTTAAATTTTACAAAAGTTTTAAATATTATACATAATTAACCTTTTAATTATATATAATATGTACACACACTTTTATTATTTGATGTTGCTTAACTAATTTAAACAACATAACAAATAATATCCATGAACAAAATATCCTCATAATTTGTTCCTTCTCACATACAATTTATTTAGAAAACCCATTTTCTAAATTGGTGTAATTATTTAATTGTATGATCATATCATCAATTAAATATTTATTGGTGTTTGCTAAGCTTGTTATTGGGTATGACCCGACTTGGATCACAACGTACTAACCACATCAATGTTCTATGTGTCTTGGGCATAAAGAATCCAACAACAGACTCATCCTCAGTCAAATGGAAGTGTCGTTGATTAATATCAACATAATCATCAGCTACATTCCTCATATAATCAAATAGAGGTACATTATCAGCTCCTGTAATCACAGCAAGTCTCTTATACACACCTTCAGACATATGCTCTAAATAAAATCTGTCACCTTGTACTTCAAAAGCTTGAATGTCTGGATATTCTTCATTTATGGTCAATTGGAGAAACCTAGTATACATTAAGTACTTGTTCCTCTTTCCTTTCTCCAAGTTGAATATGAACCCATTCATTGTCCACTTAGGCATGTTGAATCTTCTATTTGTGGCTATGGCTACTATAGGAGATGCAATATGAACTCATTGATGATGTTAAACAGGTCGTAATCTAGTACCATTAATAATTTCAGGTTCCATTTTTAACATACTATCACATTCGAACATCAATTTCTGATTTATTCAAGTTTTAGGGTTCGAACGCCTAAATAGGGTTCAAACGTCCGAATGATTGTGATGTCAATGAACACTGATTTAATGAAATTATCTCAATATGTTGTTTACAATCATTGATTTTACCTTAGAATATCAACGATCTTAGAAAATCAAAGTAATCAGTGAGTAATGTGTTCGTCAGGTACTTGAGAGTAAGAACAGAGAGAATAAGAGAGAGAAAAGTTCGAATGAAATGAAATCTGTCCAAGTGTTGAATTTATATAAGTGTTAAAAACCCTTGGACGTATTGCAACTGTGTAGGCGCATGACCACTATTGAGATGCATGAGGTTTAGGCGCATGAGCACTGTTCAGGCGCATGACCTAGTATGAAACGCCTAACACTTATTTTATTTTCAATATGAAACGTCTGGTACAGCTTAGGCGCATGAGCTTGTACAAAACGCCCAAACGTAACCAAAATTTTCAGACTCGTGACCACTGTTTAGGCGCATGAGTTTGACTCAAACGTCCAACACTTATCATAAAACTGAAAATTCATCATACTTCTAAACTTGGACTTATGGTCACTGTTTAGACACATGAAAATCATTTTATACTTCAAACACTTAAACTTTTTCACCAATAAACTATTAAACTCTAATTTTGAAAATATTCAATGTTCTTCTTGAAATAGTCAATCATTGGTCAATTTTTAACTTTGACTTTTTCAACACACAGAAATTTTGACTTTTTGACTTTATTAAAAAAGATTATTTCTCATTCAAACTTTTAACTCTTATTTTTCAATTAAATTCTCATCATTTTAGTCTCAACCATTTTGAACTTTTCAAAGATTTCAAATAATCTCAACTCAATCATTTGCATGAAGCTTTTCTATATTTCAAAAAAAAACAATTTGAAATTTTTTATTAGGTTCATTTTTGAATCATATCAAACACACACATATTTGTAAATTTAGCATCATCCTTTTCAACTTTTATTTTGATTTTCTTTTTTTCAACTTTTACCCCCCCTAAACTTGTAAGTTCACAAACTTAGAAGTTTATGTAATTTGAAAATTGAGAAAAACAACCATTATCAATATGCCTACACACATAGAAACATGCAAAAAATCAAAATAAAGTAGAATAAAAAAATACTACTAGATGTACATTGAATCATATTCCTGCAGTGAGATCATATCAGAGAATAATCAGCATATTAAAATAAAAGAAATTATGAATAGTCATGGACACTGATTAAATCCTAATCATGTGTGTTCCAGGTTAGCATTACTGCAGCAAAGGAGACATAAGATCTAAGAACAGACAAAGAGTACTTTGGTAAAAATATCAGCACACTTACTTTTTCAATTCTTGGATTGTTAAGGTTCTATTAGATATGACATTATGGAACCCACACTTATACTTAGAGAGTCCGACCCTCGTCAAGGTATGCAAGCAAGCACTTATTCTCAGCTTAATTACCTGACATATATGTATAACCAGATCTCATATTTAGGTCAATGAGAGAATCATTATGGTAAAACCATTTGACAATCTCTGAGAAAACCACCATGGACAAGACATTAGGTAGTCCCTAAATCTATTTCATAAAGAATTGGATATAAATATGATTCATAAGAATCATAGGACATCCATTTTTGGACTTTTGAAAGGATCGTGCACATTGGCATCTTTTACATCAGGTGAGAATATCCAGGTCTGTAATGAGTTACAACAGAGGATACCTCGTCACTTCAGGTCTATGATTACTCATAACAAAGAAGTGAACAGATGTATTAAACAGATCTCATGGTTATTCATATCACCATCAGGTGTGAGTTTGTGACTTGACAAGCAATCAATCAGAAAAGTAAACACCACTCATAAGAGCTAAGATGAATACCCATAAATGCATAATGATTTAGTTAAATCACAAGAATCTACTTTTTCAGTATAACTGCATGATTACACCACCACATCATATCTGATCATGTCAGACTTTATTATCGAGTGAAGTATGCAACTGATTACATCTGATGTACTATCATTTCTCACAAGTTGCAAGGGAAGATTCAATCCTAAAGAAAGAAAACATCTAAATTATAATTTTTGTATTTTCCTTTTATATTTTTCTATATTGAATTTTCAATTTCTAATTTTGTATTTGCTTTTTCATTTAGCACACACACACACAATATGTACAATCAGGCAATCAACCTTGATGGTTTTCTGTTTGATTCGTTTATGAAAAGGAGGGAGGGTTATTATTATTTTGATGAAACAAAATCATTTTTCAACATGATTAATAAGGCCAATAGACTCAGCCAGATACTCAAACCTTCCTGGTGAAAAGGCTTTAGTAAACAAGTCAGCTAAACGTTTGTCAGTTGAAAGTTGAATCAAAATGATTAAACCTTTTTTAGAGTTATCTCTGAGAAAATGATATTGAATTTCGATATGCTTTGTTTTTGAATGTTGAACATGATTAGCTGTTATAAACATAGCAGCGGTGTTATCAATGTAAATAGAAGTTTTAAGAAAATTGAACCCGTAATCCAGCAGTTGGTTTTGTAACCAAAGGATTTAAGAACATCCTATTGATGCAGCTATGTACTCAGCTTTTGCAGTTGAGACGGAGACATTTGTTTGTTTCTTACACTGCCATGAGACTAATCTGGGACCCAAAAACTGACAACCACCCGTAGTAGATTTTCTATCCTAACTACATCCCCCATAATCACTGTTAGTATGTCCATGTAACTCGAAGTTTCCTTCATAAGGATACCATAACCCTAGAGCTGGTTTTCCTTTGAGATATCTGAATATGCGTTTGACGGCAATTATGTGAGATTCCATCGGGTCTGATTGATACCTGGCACATACACAAACAGCATACATTATATCAGGTCTAGATGCAGTAAGATACATCAAAGAACCAATCATAGATCTGTATAATGTTTGGTCGATAGATTTTCCTTTCGGATCAGGATCAATCTTGGTATTAACATCAGTTGGAGTTCTGATAGATTAACAATCTTGCAGTTTGAATTTCTTCAATAGCTTATCAGCAGACTTCTCTTGATTGATAAAAATACCATCTGCAGATTGTTTTACTTGCAATCCAAGGAAGAAGTTGATTTCTCCCATAGAACTCATCTGAAAACGTGATTTTATAATTTCTTCAAATTTTGAGCATAGTTTAGGACTGGTTGAACCAAATATGATACTGTCCACATACACTTGCAAACATAAGAGATCCTTTGCATCCTTCTTGATGAATAAAGTTGGATTAATTTTCCCTCTTGTGTATCCGTGTTGTATCAAATTATGGGACAATGTCTCATACTAGATTCTTGGAGCTTGATGTAGACCATATAACGCTTTGCTTAGCTTATACACACGATGAGGAAATTCAGCATCTTCAAAACCTTGAGGTTGCTTGACATACACATCATCGGTCATTGTTCCATACAAAAATGCACCTTTAACATCCATTTGGTACACCTTGAATTTCATATAAGAAGCATATGCCAGGAAGACACGAATTGCTTCGAGTCTGGCAAGTGGAGCAAAGACTTCCTCATAATCAATTCCTTCCTCCTGGGTGTAACCTTGTGCTACAAGTCTTGCTTTGTTTCGAACAACTATTCCTCGATCATCTGATTTGTTTTTGCACAACCATTTTGTGCCAATGGCATTCTCCCCTTCAGCCAAATCCACAAGCTTCCACACTTGCTGTTTACGAAATTAAAGTAACTCTTCTTGCATAGCCTCAATCCAACTATTGTCCTGTAAAGCTTCAGTGATGTTTTTAGCGACAATTTTGCAGGATCGGTTTTGTCACTTAATACTTGGATTTCTCTCAAACTCACTTATATTACACTCAAATCAGATGAAGTAGAATCTCTTCTAAGAGTTGATAATAATATAATAAGTAGCAAAGAACACAAGAAAATAATTTTCAAAGTACTTGTATATATTATTTCTCAATTCAAAGTATTACAAGACTCTTACAAGCATGAAACATGAGTTATAATGAGAAACTATATATACTAGATCCTACAGCCGGATATACTTTGACACCAGCTAGAAACCTAAGACCAAAGCATATACTATAATGCCAAAATTAAGGTATCTTAGATAAAGTATTATCTAAGATATGGTAGTCATGACATGTCCATGACTTACCTTTTGTCACCAACTAAAGTTGGCAACTGTACTAACTGATAAAGGTAAACAATGGAATAAAGTATGGTCAACTACATGGCTTTTGAGAAAACGTCATGCAGTATATCAGAGGTCTGCAGCAGAGTGTCAGGGAGACCATACTTATGTCCATTGGATAATAGTAGTGTCTTCCGAAGGAAAGTTGGCTTCGGAAGAACAAGTTCTTCCAAAGCCACTTATACTTCGGAAGAGGCTTCTATACTTCCAAGGCTTGAGGACTTCTTTCATACTTTGGAAGTTGACTTTTGATCATTCACTCTAAGTTTTGATCTTCGGAAGTGAATACTTTGTCTTCAAAAGTTGGAGTTTTCCTTCGGAAGTTGGTCTTACACTTTGTCTTCGGAAGAGCTCCTTTTTCCTTCGGAAGTTCCACACTTAACTTTGGAAGTCCTTTATTAGTTGCACCAAAATAGTCTAAGTGATTTGGTTTTGGTTGCACCAGCCTTTCTAGATCCAACAAACTCCCCCTAGGCTGATGCTACCAAAACCTTACTTGTTTCTGCTTCTCAAAGCTTTCAACACCAGGGACAGAAGATATTTGTCTGTTTTCTTGTTCTTCCCTGAAGTGGTGCTGAGAAGCTTATACAAGTCATTAGTGATAGGAGATCTAGTCTATCACTCTGAATGACATGTATCGTTTGTTGTGCCCCCTTGAAAAGAGTTAGTTGACGGGAGTTATAGTCATACTCCCATCTAACTATGGATTCAAGTTCAGGACCCTCAACCATTTGTAGAAAGGCTTTGCCTTTGGTTGTTGATCCCTTCCTTTTCTCCTCCTTTCTCAGTTTCAACTCTTCTTCAACCTTGGTCCTAGCAGTTAGCTCGGCCATATGAAGACTGCCCAGATGATTTCTGATATGAGCAGCTACTTCAGAGTTGGAGGGGTTGGAGAATGGCTTCCCTGCTAACTCAGCAATATCAAATCTGCTTAAGTGTAGCAGAGATGAGGCATTTAGCCTGTTGAGCTCTTCATTCTCTCTTTCAACAACAAAGTTGTGAGAAGAGTCTTCGAACCTCCACTGGATGATCTTCTTCCTAGGCACAAGGGTTTGTCTTGGCACCCGGTCACCTTTCTTGGTATCCAGTAGAGTCACCAGCCTTCTCCTTAGCTTCTTTTCTTCCTCATTCAACATATCTGAATTGAGGCCAAGGAGATTTGCAGCTTGGTCCAATGTTCCTCTGGACAGATCAAGAAATTGATTTCTAGTGAGAGAACATGAGGATCCATCAACATAAGTCAATTTGACTGAATCCTCCTCACAAGAGATGTCGCTCAGGGTTGTGTAGTTGATGAGCTTTGTCTTGATTGCCTTGAACTCCTCTAAGGGGAGATGTTTAGAAGGCTGAGGGGATGGTTTGAGAGGTTGTTGGGTAGGTTGTGGTGTTTGGGTTCCAGCTAGTGTTTTGGGTTTGAGGATATGTAGTTTAGGAGGTTGAGGTGAAGAGGTTGGTAAGGGTGATGGTGTAGGTTCAGGGGTGTAAGGTTCAGTGGTTGGTTCAGTATTGATGAGGAATGAAAAAGGAATTGGTTCAGGTTGTGGTTGGGTTTGTGGTTGGGGTTGAGTAGTTGATTTAAAGATCATCCCCTGTCCCCTTCTGTACATCTCTTTCCTCTTCCCCGAGCGAATGTCAGCCTTTATGTCACTAACATGTCGCTGGAGGGTCTTTTCAGACATAGGACCCACCTGCCTGCCAGAGATGCCATGAGCCCGGAGATAGTTTTTCATCCAGGCCTTTTCACTTATCTTCTTGGCAGCAGCTAGTCCTGCTTCTTCTTCCTTCTTCCTCTTCAGCATCAGCTTTTCCTTGGCAGCTTTCTTTCTCTCTTTCTCCATTTGATCTTGCTCTTGTTGAAGAGCCATAAGATCGTATCATTGTTATGTGGAGACAATTCTTCTAGAGAGAAACCCCTGGAGGTTAGGAAAGTTATCCTTTCCCTCCTAAGCTGTTGATCAACTTCTCTTTCTTTCCTCTCCCTTTCTTCCACTAAGGCCAACTTTGTTGCTTCTTCTTTTTGCTGTTTTTGCAGCAAAGTTGCCTTTTCAAACTCAACTAACTCCTCTAGTGGTAGCAGGAGTACATCTTCACTCACAGCTCCTAGATTGACAAGTCTGTCAATGATTTCCACCCTTCTTACATTGTTGGCCGCCTCTTGGTTGGCTGCAGCTACTTTGCTACTGGCAGCTAGCAGTTTTCCAGTTGGAAGTCTACCTTTTCTTTTGAGCTTTTCTAACCTTTCTTCCTCCTGAAGCTCTTCCTAGTCATCTTCCTCTTTCCTTTGATGTCTTCGGAAGTGCTAGACTTTGGGGGTTCTTGGATGGAAGGTTCAGGTTAAGTGGTGGAAATTGGAGCTGGAGTTAATGCTGATGTTTGAGCTAGGGGTTGGGTGAGAAAATCATCCCTATTAACCTCAGATGCAAGTTCTAGGATCGCATCTGTGACTATTAGATCATCGGATAAGGAGAATAGTCCATCCGCAGCTGCAATCTCAGCTTCGGAAGATTGAAATTGTTCTTCCGAGGCTTTGGCTTGTGCTTCAGAAGTCTGTGATAATGCACTATCTATCCCAACTGTCTTAGTTGTTGGGCCATCGGTCCTTGTTTCCCCTTCGAAGTTAATCTCAGGTTCCACTTGGACCTTAGGTTGATCAACTTCCTCAATAGTCGTAGAAGGTGCATTTAACCTCTAAAGCCTTTGATGATAGGATAAAATGTACCAATCTGTGATAACAATTCAATGAAATTCACACACAGTAATCAAATCAAAACAAGATATCAACAAAATTCAAGTTTTCATTAATATCAAGCTCAGACAATTACAAAGTATGAAAGCAGGTTCGAATACAATTCTTAGTTACCTACTACCTGTAAGTCTAAGCTATTTATAATGAAAATAGAAAGTAAAGGAACTAAATAATTACACAAATAGTCCCTATACTATTACAAAATATTAAAAGACAACTAAATACAACATGTTAATCTTTTTAAGAGCACTAACAATACTCCCCCTAAGATTGACATGGTCTTCTGTCTTCAAAATGTTCAATCTTTGTCTTCTTTGTCTTTTCTTCTTTCTTCAGCTTTATCTTCATCCTTTATCTTCAACTCTTTATCTTCATCCTTCAAAGAAATCTTCTGGTTCTTCTTTGACTTTAAACATCAGCTTCTGTTTATACATCTCTAACTTTTTCAAAGCATTTGAAATTGCAGACTTGAATTTACTTGCAAGAATGCCTTGTTCGGGTTTAGATTCATTCGTCTTAATTTCCATCTGGTTCATTCTCTCCAAGGTATCTTTTGACAGACATGAGATATCAACGTTAGCATACAACTCAATAGGCTTTTGACTTTCCTTTGAGTATACTTCCAGTACTCCTTTTCTTGATATTCTCATGAATTCAATATCTTTAATATCTTTCTTGACAATATTGGCATAAGCAAGAGCCTTTCTCAGAGATATTCTTTCCATAGCTGCATTCATCACATTAATAATGGAAATGAAATATTTCTTGTCTTGCTCCGCTATCTCAGGAGATACTTTCTCAAATTTTTGTACTGACAAAAACGAGATATAACTCGGATGTAAAAGCTTTAGCTCAAAAACTCCAAATAAAGTAATCATGTCCTCATCCCATCTTTCTAGATCTCGGACCAACTTAAGCTCAAACGTCTCAGTGTTATAAAACCATATAAGGATTTACTTGGAGTTTTGATTACCATCTATTACTTTAAGACCAGGAGTTGTAACCTTCTCAAAATACTTGTCATGAAATTCAATCATATAATGTTCCTCCTCAGATTGTAATCCCTTGAGCTTTTTATTATTCCTCATAATAACAAAATACTCCTTATCCTCTTGCTCACATCTTGTATTAAGAAAATTACTCGATTGATCCAATCCTCTTCTTAATAATTCTACAAACATCTTGCCACGTTTTGAATCAGAAGGATTGATTAGATGTAACCTATTCAGCTCTTTCAAATCTTGCACTGGAAGTTTTATAATGCTAGAGTAAAAGTGATATACATCACACACAGCATTTACTCTTTTTATCAAGAATGCATCGAATACTTCATCATACTTCCATGCAATGATCTTTACTTGGTTGGTAAAATCTGGAGCAATCATAGCATTCGGTAGTTCAGCAACTGATTATCCTCTTTGCAATACGTTTCTTACCAAATCTCATGTTGATCTTCAATTGTCAAAAATATACCTTTGTTCAGTAGAAGCTTTATAAGCTTGTCTTTCTGGATCAGGAAATATTTCAATCAACTCTTTCTTGTGAACATATGCATCAGCAAATCTTGACATTTGTTTAATCTCCTGTGGCTTTAACATTCTTGTTCTCTTTGTTATTTCAAGATACTGAGGATTATCTGTATCAAGAACTATCATTTTCTTCAATTGTTTCTCAGTCTCTTGAAAACTTCTAACAAGGTTCCTCAGTGATACAGATTGTAGCCTTTTTAGTTTCCTCTAAGGGTAGTTTCTAGATTGCAACCATGATCTAAGAGCAGGAATACTCATATCTTCTGGATCAAGATGGTGCAACTCTGAGCTAGATAATTCTTCTATATTAATCACTTCTTTTGCTCTTGTCCATTCACCATGCTCAACAACAATCTCATTTGGATCTACTGGTGCTACTGACTTTGCTGAAATACATTTCTCATATTCATCGTTAATCTGAGAAACAGTCAGTCCATCCAAATATACACGATTGTATTTCATCTTCACAAGATAATTATATCTTTCTTCAAATTCTTGTGGTACTTCATCTTGTTCATGAGTATGTTCTTGTGAAGAGAAATGTGATACAAATTGAGCTTCACCAATGTCTTCAACATCTAGAACTTCATCATACCAATCATCGTTGTATACTTCTTCAATATCTTCTAAAGCCTCAATCTGTTCTTGAACATTCTGTTCTTCAACAGTTTCTTCAGTTCTTTGCATCTTAGAAGATGATTCAGTGATACTTATATCTTCTACTTCATCCACTTTTCTTTTTCCTTTTATCTGCTCAAGATTTTCATCAACATTTATCTCAGTACTTATCACTTGTACTGGTGAGATAGGCTTCTGAGCTTCTTTTTCTTTGAGCAAATCATCTTTGAGCTTTTCATTTTCTTCAGTTAGTTTCTTGAACTTCTCCTCAAGAATGTCATAATCTTTGATCATAACTTCAAAATTTTTTATTACATCTTCTTTATCTTTAGCAAACCTCACAATCTTTTCATCTTTTAAGGCATTTTCTTTAGTCAACTTTAAGTTTTCATCCTTAAGCTTTTGAATTTCTTTTTCAAGAGATATGTTTATCTCTTTCATCTTTTCATTCTCCAATCTCAACTCTTCAAGCTCTTTCTCTTTACTCAGATTTTCATCTTTCAATCTTTCCAATTTATCAATATTCACTATCTCCTCTGTTTGTACAGACACATTGTGTGTCGTATTCACAGGAATTTCTTCTACTCCTTCATTAAAATCAACTTCAAATACTGGATTGTATAGTATATCATTCATAAAATCAAAATCAAAGGTTTGATTTTGTGAATTAATTTCCTGTACAGCTTCCTCATGAATTTCATCAACATTTCCTTCATCCATATTTTGTGTTTCATTAACAGTCTCATCATGAATATCATCAATATTAGTTTCTTCAACCACATTTTGAGGTTCATCTCCAGTATCTTCCTCATTTCTTTCCTCAGTTTCTTTTTGATGTACTTCAGTGGCACCATCATTTCCATCATCATCATCATTGTCATCACTTTCTTCACTTGATGAGCTTTCTAAAGATTCATCCTCACTTTCTTCAGCACCATCATTATTATCATCATTTTCATTGCCTTCATCATCATCTTCTTCTGATGAGCTTTCAGTAACATCATCTTTACTTTCTTCCTCATCTTCTACATCCTCAACCAGATCATTTGGATCTATTGGTTCTTCTTCAGACAGATGAAAATGTTGCTGATTAATGTCTACTTCATTCATTGCCACAAGCCTGATATAATCAAAAACTGGAATGTTTTGAGCACCAGTGATCATTGCCAGTCTTTTGTAAACAACATCTGACATATGCTCTAACTATAGCTTTTCACCAGTAACTCCTTCAGCATACAAATCAGGATTTGCTTCATTAATAAGCAATTGGAGGAATCTTGGATACGTCAAGTACTTATTCCTCACTCATCTTTCAGGGTTGAAAATGAATCCATTCATTATCCACTTAGCCATATTGAATCTTCTATTTGTAGCTAAGGCAATAATGGGAGATGCAATGTCTACAGGAAATGAATCCCAACTAGCACTTCGTTTAGACATGCAGTGTTGAAAAATATAGCATAACAGCTTCCAATGCTTAAATACTCGAGCTCTGAAAAATTGCTTTTTGGGGAAGTGATCTGGATGACCCATTTGTAGAAAAACCTCTCTACATTCATTAAAAGTATATTCTGATAAGTCTTCAGGGTCATTGTCACCAAGTCTTAAAGCCATTTTGATTGCTTCTTCAGATACTTCAAGCATTCTTTCTGTAGTAATAAAAGCTCTTAAAACTTTGTTTCCTTCATCATCTCTTTCAACTTGTGCAGTTATCCAGAATCTCTTAATCATTCTTCCATTGATCATTGGTCTTGCACACATAGCAAAGACATATTTTGTTTTGAGCAAAAATCTAATAATTTCTTCATATCCAATGGCTTCTCTTGTTTCATCATTTAAGTAGGCAGTCACATTATGCTTTGGCTCAAACTTTAATTCTGCCATCTGCAAAACACAAAGAAATTATTATAAGAAATTTGAATATTGATTAATGAAATTTATTCCTACATATGACTTAGCAGTTTTAATTTATAACTTTTTCATTTTAATTTGACTTATTATTTTGACTTTTGATTTTGACTTTTGAATTTGACTTTTTATTTTTACTTTTGAATTGAGATTTCAAGTTGGAAAACATAAATCTTTATTCATTTTGAATTCATTATCTAACATTTTAATTTTGATTTACTTCTTTTTAAAAAAAAATTATTTTATTTTATTTTTATTTTTATTCAAATTTTTTACTGTCTATTCATCTTCTTCAAGACCCGACTGCTTTTACAATCATCAATTCATTTTCACTTTCAAATTAAGAACATTACATCAACATACTCGCAAACAGATTCTTATCAATAATCCAGTGTCAATTTTAAATATGATTCACATTTGATTAGTTAAACTTGAATTATATAGGGTTCGAACGCACAAATAGCATTCAAACGCCTATGTCAATACTCTGATTTAACCAAACATTTACCAATTTGAATCACAAACTTACGTTTATAGATCAAAATACTATCTATAATCAACAGGATTTGATGTAATCTCAGATGAAATGAGAGTATGAAGATAAGTGATAGTCGCAAGATCAGGGGTTTTGTCTGTGAAATTTTGAGTGTGAATGAGGAAATAAACGTAAGTGTTCAATTTATAATAAGTGAAATTTTAGGCGCATGAGCCCTGTTTGGGCGTCTGAAACCCTAAAATTCACTAACTTTTTAGACGCATGAACACTGTTTGTTTGTTTTTACTTAAACGCATGGGAACTGTTCAGACGCATAAGCCCTGTTTAGGCACTTTTGCACTGTTCAGTCACTTGGACTTTTTGAAACGTCTAACACTTGTAATTTTTAAACTTTTCAACTGTGTAGACGCATGAGACATGTCAAACGTCTAACACTTGTTCAAAATCAAACTCACTGTTTAGGCGCATGGGATTATCACAAATGCCCAACACTTGATTAAAATCATGGACTTATAACAACTGTTTAGACGCATGGGAATGTGTCAAACGCCCAACACTTGTAAAATTCCATAGATTTATTACAACTGTTTAGACGCATGAGAATGATTCAAATGTCCAAACACTTGTATAATTCCTGAAAATTTCATCATGCTCCTATTAAGACGTATGTGCACTGTTTAGGTGCATGAGTTGACTTTGTGTTGACTTTTAGTTGACTTTGACTTTGAGTTGACTTTCATGATTTAAACACTTGTGATTTCCAATTTCTTCACCTGCACACTTGATTAAAAATATTAGTAATATTTCATACTAATTTTTAAGACATTTAAAGCATAATTTTGAATTTTTCAAACTTTTTCCTTTTAGTCCCCCAATTTTGAACTTTTTGCATTTTGCACTTTCAATTCACAAAATTTTATTTTATTTTTTAATTTTTAAATTTATTTTGACCCTTCATTTTAGTCTCAACATAAAATCAAGTATCATCTAATTTTCAACTTATGACAGTAGCATTTCCATTTGTAAATTTATGTAGGTTCATATTATATTTTTCAAAAATTACATTTTCAATTTACACAAATACTTTGAACATATAGCATCATCCTTTCAATTCAACATTTTGATTTTGATTTTTTGATTGTGATTATTTTCTGAGAACAACTCTTTCATTTATTACATTTGATTGTGATTATTTTATAAGAACAACTCTTTTATTTATTACTCCCCCTAAACTTTTAAGTTTGAAAAACTTATAAGTTTCTTAGGAAAGATAATAAGATCACACATCACATTGTGACATTGCCTTCACACATAAAAACATGCATAAAAGCAAAATGAAATCAGAATCAAAATCTAATATAACCAAAAGAATAATGTCTGCAATGAGATCAAATTAATGAAGATCAGCACATTAAAATAAAATAAATATGGATAGTCATAGACAATGAATAAATCCTGATCAAGTGTGTACCAGGTCAGTGATATCACAGCAAAGGAGACACAAGATCTAAGGACAGACAATGAGTGTTTTTGACAAAGTATCAACTCATTTACTTTTTCAATCTTGGATTGATTAGGGTAGATTTAGGTATTACATGATGTAGAACATACAGAGACTAAGAGAGCCCAACCATCATCATGATATACAAGAAAGAACACATACTCAACTTATTACCTGAAACATATGTATCACCAGAGTTCATGTTACTTAAATAAATAGAGAATGATCATGGATAACCATTTGATCAGCTATGACTATTCATTTGAATAGTGTGTGCACATTGGCATCTTATGCATCAAAAAGAGAATCCAGGTCTGTAATCACTTACAACAAAGGATATCTCAGCACTTCAGGTCCATGATGACTCATAACAGAGAAGTGAAATGATGCTTTGTAACAGATCTCATGATTAAACACAATATCAACAGGTGTGAGTGGTGTAACTTAACAAGCATTCAATATGATAAGCTAAAACAACTCAAAAGTACTCAGATGAATACACACAAGCATTAATATTTAGTTTGATCCCAAGAATTTACTTTTTCAGCATAATAGTCAGATATTGTCTACACATCATATCTGATCATGTCTAGACTTTATTAATGAGTGAAGTATGCAACTGATCTCACTAATGTACTATCATTTCTCACATGTTGCATAACATAATCCTTTCTAAAAGACTCTATTTTTGTAGTTTTGATATATATTTTTGTATTTGAGTTTTCTAAGGAAAATAAGAATCACGCACACACACAAAATATAAACAGGCAATTAACAATGAGAGGATCACTTATTATGATCTTTTGATTCAGGGAGTTCACATATGATTTATAAGACCAAATGATTCTACTAAACACTCAAACCGTCCTGGTAGAAAGGCTTTAGTAAATAGATCTGCCAATTGTTTTTCTGTTGCAATTTGAATCAATATGATTAATCCTTTTTCAGAGTTATCTCTAAGAAAATGATATCGAATTTCGATATGTTTTGTTTTTGAATGTTGAACAGGATTAGCTGTTATGAACATAGCAGCTGTGTTATCTATGTAAATTGGTATTTTAAGAAAATTGAACCGATAATCCAGTAGATGATTTTGCAACCAAAGGATTTGAGAACATCCTGCTGATGCAGCAATGTACTCAGCTTCTGCAGTTGAAACAGATACATTTGTTTGTTTCTTACATTGCCACGAGACTAATCGAAGACCAAGAAATTGACACCCACCCGAAGTAGATTTTCTATCTTGACAGCATCCACCATAATCACTATCTGTATATCCATATAATTCAAAGTTACCTTCGTAGGGATACCAAATCCCTAAGGCTGGTTTACCTTTGAGATACCTGAATATACTTTTGCCAGCAATTAAGTGAGATTCTTTCGGGTCTGATTGATACCTGGCACATACACAAACAACATACATAATGTCCGGTCTAGATGCAGTAAGATACATCAAAGAGCCAATCATTGATCTGTATAAAGTTTGGTTAATAGATTTTCCTTTTGGATCAGGTTCAATCTTGGTGTTAATATCTGCTGGAGTTTGTATGGACTGACAGTCTTGCAACTTAAATTTCTTCAAGAGCTTGTCAACAAACTTCTCTTGGTTGATGAAGATTTGTTAGGACCTGGTATTTGAACGAAATACCTAGTGATTGCGTGTTAAACCAACTCAAATAGTGCGGAATCCTATTTGATTGGCGATCCAATCAGTGAGAACACACGATGAATCAATCAAGAATTGATTTCAACGTCAGGAATCGATTAGGAACCGATCTGATGTGTTCTATGAACTTGGAGAACGATTTGGGAGGCTTCTGGACGGCTAGGGTACGTCTGGAGTCGTAATGGGATGAATGCTTTTGTTTTCCCACGAATTGGGTCTATTTATAGGTTAGTATTGTTCAATCGTGCGACTGGGCCATAAGTATGGTTCAGTCGTGCGATTGAACCATGCGGTTGATTCATCCGCACGACTGAGTGTTCAGTCGTGCGATTGAGTCAATCTTATGTGTCAATCATACGACTGATCCAGTCTCCTGGTTCAGTCGTGCGATTGAGTCAATCGCATGAAGTTATTCATGCGTGTGGTCCACTCGCATGGGCCATCAGCATGAGAACTTCATTAAGTTAAGTTTGAATGTTCTATTTAATATAACTTAATGTGCACTCATTCAAACATTCATAAACCCAATCAATTCAATCACAACTCATTAATGAAATATTAAACATTACAAGTAACAACCAAATCATATCATTTCATTAATCAATTACAATTACATCAAAAACAGACAGACAAGTTCATTACATTACAAATTATGATCTAGGGACATACATGTATCAACAAACTCCCCCTTGGACCTAGATCTATCTATTCTCTTGTCTTCTGCATAACCTCCTTATATTTCTTGTACTTCTCCTCTTTAGTGACTCCTGCATGTATCTCAAAAGCAAAGCAGAGTCTTATGACGTTTTGGAATTGGAGGGCTTGTACAATATCTTGTGTGTCATAGAACAGTGGCCACTTATATAATGTGTAGACATCATTAGCAGATAAGTTGGTTAGCCACATCGGGTCGAATACCCTGATAGTGTCCATTTGGCCCTCTCTGTTCAACACTATGACAGCTTCAGCTGTTCTCCAATCGTAGTACCACCATTTGAAGTGGGGAGTGAAGTCCTGTGGCATTTCCCTCAGAGGGATTCTTGACATGGTTCGCGGAGGACTCCACTTCAGCACTATCTTTGGCTTTCCAGTTCTGGGATCAACTTCAGAACGTCTGATATACCTCGTAGGTTGTTGAGGTTTGAAGTTGACCCACCTGGTGTGGTACTCTTTCCTCAGGGCAGCCTCAAACCAGCCTGACATCTTCCTCGGGTCAGCATACAGCAGCTTTAGTTTAGCCAGCTGGTTGAGCTCAAAACCAGGTAGAGTCTTCAGATCATGTGGGAACCTGAAGTACTCTATGCCCTGCTCCCTCTTAACAGCATACGCGTTAAGGTCTTCAAAATATGCCCAAGAGATAATCCTGCCCGACACCTTATGGTGTTTCTTGACTTTGTAGAGCTTGGTGTAGGCATCTCTCTTTGGTGCAACCCGCTGGGCTCTCACTTCCTCAAAACAGGCAGCCCATTCAGCCTTACGAATATCTACATCTGCATTGGAGGCTTGGGCTGTTTCTGCAGTCTTTTCTGCTTCTTGCTCCATCTTGTTGAGTACCTCAAAAGTATCACTGACTAGGGATTCGCCCAAATTGGGGACCACATTTCCCTCAGCGTCAGCGTACTGAGGATACTCTTCTGCAGTGATGTCTTCAATCTCAACCTCATCTATGTCGTTCAGTTCCTCATCACTGGTTGAGTCCACTGTTGGAGCATCCTTCACGATTTCATCGGGATTGAGTTTGAACATTTCAGCTATTTGCTCATCAGACAGGTCGTGAATTATCTCCCCTTCTTCAGGGGTATAACTCACAGACCGTCTTACTATCCCTTGTAGGTCAAGAATCATAGTTAACTGAGTCTTGACCATTTGAAGGGGAGTAAAGTCAAACTCATCCCTCTGAAAGTTTGGATTTTGATCCTGAATCTGTGGTGTGTCGCTCGGAGGAGCAGAAGTAGTGGATGACTGGTCTTGTCGACGTTTGGATCTGCGCTCCTGACCTGAGGCAGAGGCCGATGCAGCCGCATCCCCTCCTTCTGCCTCGTCATCATCGTCATGTCCTTCTGTCCTCTCCTCTTCTGTCTCCTCATCATCATCATCTCCCTCATCATCATCCTCATCTTCATCATCATCATCTCCGTCGTCTCCTTCACCTTCCTTTAGCTTCAGGGGCTCATCCTTCGACCCCTTCAGCCTCAGCATGATCGTCTTATTGGTCGACTCCAACTCCTCAATACGTTTGGCGGACTGAGCCTGAGTATCTTGGAGTTGGGCCACCTCAACTCTCTGCTGGTCTATGACCCGAGCTTGCTCTGCCAATTGCTGAGATTGGGCAGCAGCCAAGTCGGTCAGTCTGCGGATCTGGACCGCCTTCTCCTCGTCAGCAGCAAGCAGACGCATAACCATCCGGTTAAGCGCTGAGAGCTGCTCCTCTACCCCAATGTGAGGTAGAGTGAATCCATGAACCTGTGAGGGCTGGGCTGACGGTCCAGCCTGATGTGTGGTGGTGGTGGCAGTGGCTGTGGTGAATATGGGTCGGTGGGTCGATGGTGGTGAAGTGGGGGTGAATGGTCTGGTGATGGATGGGATAGATATAGTGGTGGTGGGTAAAGTGGTGGATGTGGTAGTAGGAGTAGTGGCTGTGGTGGTTGTGGTGATGGGTGGAACGTCAGTAGTGGTGGTGGTGGTGGCTGTGGTGGTAGAAGTGGTAGTCACGAAGGTCAACCGACGCTTCTTCTTCTTCATCCCATGTGGTTGAGCCATCCGCTTCCTCCTGGTCCCGGAGGAAGTGGATGCTCCCCCTGCAACTCTGCTACCTGACCCCGGAACATAGTTGGGGTCAGTATCTCTCGCCGAGGAGTCCCTTGGGTGCTCACCGACCACCTTTAGCCCGTGATCTGTGGGAACGACTTTGCTTCCCACAGTCCTGGTGAGGGGCTCCTCGTCTGACTCCTCCTCCTCCAAGTCACCAGCGACAAACTCCTGATGGAAGCCGGCCATCTCTGCGACCTCTCCGGCAGTGGCTGACCCCGGGGGAATAGTCTCTGTATCTGTGCCTCTAGATGGGGCAGGCATGTCATCCCCGGCATCGCCACTATCATCATCATCAGAGTCTGACTCTGGTATAGCAATGTGCTCCACGTCTGAGTCACTGTCCTCGTGGCGCCACTTCCTCTTCGCTGGCGCCACATAATCAACCCGGGCCAGATGCCCAAACAGCCTCCTGACAGGGGGCTTCACCTGCTTCCCCCTGTAGACCTTCATCCGTCCAAGAGTCGTGTCGTCCATGACCTCGAGGATAACAGCATCCTCCTTTTCCTTCGGTAGGAAAGGAAGCTTCTGATCAATGATCATCTGTAAGAATCTAGGGTACATACAGAAGCCTTCCTTCCCCTTACCCTCGAGGTTCTCCACTAAGTAGCTGAATATCATCCTGGAGAAGCTGAACGGATGGTTCAGCACCAATGCTGCGTAAGCGTTCTGGATCTGGTCCGAGAGGTCATCAAATCCACCCTTCCGTGATGCTATACACTTCAGCAGCACGTGGGCCAAGTACTTAAACTGGGGACAGAGGTTACTCTTGTTGAGTACCCCGGCGTTGATGTCCCCAGAGTACTTGGCTCTCATGAAGCATCCACGGACAGTGAGGGGGTGTAAACGTGTGGGACACTCAGCATCGTCCCCAAACTGAAGTACTGTCCTCAGATCCTCCTCAGAAATGGTGATAGCCTCACCGAAGATCGAGCTCCTGATGCAGTGTGGCTCTGTGGATCTGTCTACTGATGCGCCAGCCCAAAAGGCCTGCTGCACTGATCTGTACGGTGTGCAGGGAGTAGATATAGCATACGCGATCCTGGATCTCTGAAGGAAAGTAATAATGCCAGCAAAGTCGGCTGCATTCCTGGAAGTCAAGTCCAGGTGAGCACAAATGTTGTGCTTAGTGCTCATATTCCAACTACCCGCCATCTGTAACACATAATAACATAAACGTTAGTTTCATTGGCTAAGAGTATAAAGCAACACTTAAACTTTGAATAAACATTATCTGTCATGCGATTGGGAATGTACGACTGAAGATAGTCGTGCGACTGAATCATGCGATTGAGGTTCAGACGTGCGATTGACCTCATACGCACGACTGAGTGTGCGACTGGACTCATGCGCATGAACTCTTGTGCGGTTCCACCAGTCGTGCGACTGAGTCTCATTCGCATGGTTCAGTCGTGCGATTAAGTGATTCGCACCCTTCAGTCGTGCGACTGAAGTTCATCAAGACGACCAGTCGTCTGTCACCTTTGTTCAGTCGTCCCAAGATCAAATCTACGCAGAATACGTTTTAACATTCAATTAACCGGTTCTTTAGTGTCGCCTACTCTACCCTAATAACCTATTTTAACCAATTTTAACATATTACTTAGTTTTAATAGGTTATTAGGGTGTGAAGTTCTCGGTTCGCCTGTTATAGTCGTATTCATCAATTAGGGTTTCATTCTGCTGATTTTGATGGAATAGAACTTCACACTACCTGTAAGATGATGAACGACTGTTAGTATCACAGAATCAACAAGTAAAATCAGGCAGAGAAAATTTGGGCAGAGTAACGGTACTATATGCGATTTAGGGGAATTTTGCGAATGAGAAGTCTCTGCGACCGACTCCCCTCTATTTATATCCACTCAAGTTCCAATCGTGCGACTGAGTTCATTCGCACCTTTCAGTCGTGCGAGTGGGACTCAGTCGTGCGATTGGGTCAGTCGCCCTTCTCCAGTCGTCCGACTGAAGTTCAGTCGTGCGACTGACTCACTCGTTCGCATTTAAGCATCCGATTGGACTAATCGTATGTTCCATTCGTGCGAATGGACTTCATTCGTATGGTTAGACCATACGTATGGTCCATTCGTGCGAATGGGTCATACTTAGTTAATTTTTCTGCTATTTTCCCAATTTACCATTAACTCTTTTATATTAGTTTAATTAACGTTATGAACTATTGATCATCTCAGACATGATCCTTTTAATCTATAAAACACTTTGATCACCTCAGACGTGATCATTTTAACCACTTTGGTCACCTCAGACGTGACCTCTTTTAAAAATACTTTGTCACCTCAGACGTGACTGATATAACTTTTCAAAGAACATATGGTCATCTCAGACATGACCCTTTTAGTGAGTTTATTCTTTCTGATTTTCCTGATGTAGTCCGACACTGACTCAAGTTAAAACTTAAAACAAACGAACTAATTTAAGAAGTTAAACTAATTACATAATCGGACATATTTTTGGCTTTTTGTGAGAGATAAATCCAGAGATTGATATCTACGGGATTTGGATCGGGAGTAGATAGCTTCAGCTTAGGTTGATCACATCTGGACCAATTCAATTTTTGGAATCATACAGGCAATTCAAATCATTTGAGACTTGTTATAAAACCTTTTGATGCTCAAGGTCTCGGTGTTCATCCAGAGTCGTTAGCAACATAAGAAAATCATACTGAAGCTCTTAGGTTTTCACATTGATTTGGACCTTTGAGAAAGTAGCCACAATGATTGTCAGTATGTTTGTCCACTTAAATCCATACACAGACTTTTGACACAGACTGGTGACTAATTTAGGTGTAATTATTTCAACTAACATTTGTGGATCCCACACTTATATGGTAATCAACATCCCTCAGGAGCTTTTGAGCGGTCTACGGGTATTATTACAAGAAGAGAATATTCTTAGAGCTTTCAAAGAGAAGCCTGTCCTCAGGTCAGTGCCATCGCACAGCAGAGAGGCGGCAAACAACAATGAATTCTAGAATATCTAGGTTATGCTTATCCTCAGGTCAGTGCCATCGCACAGTAGAGAGGCACATAACCTATCTCCTTGTTGGAGCAGCTTATTTTATTTTGCACAAAATGCACCAACAACATAAGTCATTAGCTTTATTGCATTTGTCTTTCATTTTTTCTTTGCTTTGCTCTAGTTATGGTCATCCGCACACATTTGTGGCGTTTACTTGCTCATTACCCCTTATTGGAATATTGTTGATTGTGTTAACCAGTGATAAGATGGACGCCCACAGTCAGTTGAACACTTTAGTTTTATCTTGAAATCACCAATCAGGTCTAGTTGTCTATTGTGTTGAATCTACCAACATATCATATATGGTCTAGCAGCCTCTAAGTCTACTTTCTTTGTGTCACCTTAGGAGTTGCCAGTTTTCTATCATCTTTCCTTTTAGTATTGCTTAGACTACACAGATTTATTACTTTGAACTTTTGCATATTACTAAAACTTAAATTTTAAAGTCCCTCTTGATTCGTTCCTGTGTACTATCATTTTCCAAAGGTATTGAATCGGTATCACAGATACAATCTACCTTATTTCAGCTTGCTACTCCTTCTCCCTCATTTTTTTTTTTTTTTTTTTTTTTTTTTTTTTTTTTTTTTTTTAATGTTATCTTGCTGACATATTCTCCCCCTAAAATACTAAAATCATTTCTGGTTTAATTATTTTAGGATTTTAATAAACAGCAAGAGAACATGAGTTTAAATAAAATAAACATCAAATAAACAAATCAAAATAAATAAAAAATAAAATTTAAGTACACGACATCGGACTACACATTTTCATCATCAGGAATTACCTCACTTTTCTTTTTAACACCGTTGACCTCTAATAAATATTGAAAACGTGGTTTATCAAAAGCTTTAGTATAGAGGTCAGCGCGTTGAAAATCAGTATTAATTTTAACCACATCAATTAAGTTCTTTTCAAAACAATCCCTTATGAAATGGTATTTAATACCGATGTGTTTGGTCTTAGGATGTTGGACCGGATTTTTAGTTACTGCAATTGCAGCAGAGTTATCAACAAAAATAGGAGTAGATGAGAATTTTAAACCGTAGTCCCGCATTTGCTGTTGAATCCAGATGATTTGAGAACAGCAACTTGCAGCAGCAACATATTCGGCTTCACAGGTTGACAAGGCAACCGATGTCTGCTTCTTACACTGCCAGGTAACTAATCTTCTCCCAAAGAATTGACACCCTGCTGATGTAGACTTGTAGTTCATCTTGCAGCCCCCGTAATCCGAGTCACTATACGCGGTAAGCTCAAAGTCATCATCATGAGGGTACCACAGTCCAAGTGTAGGTGTACCCTTCAGATAACGAAAGATCCTCTTGACCCCAATCAGATGGTTGACCTTTGGTTTAGCCTGATATCTTGAGCATAGACATGTAGCATACATAATATCAGGTCTTGAGGCAGTGAGATACATGAGAGATCCGATCATTCCTCGGTACATGGTGGCATCTACTAGATCTCCATTATCATCCGGTGCTATATCATGATTAGTAGCAAGTGGAGTCCCAGCAGCAGAAGCATTCTCCATGTCAAAGCGACTGAGAATGTCTCCTACATACTTGGTCTGATGTAGAAAGATCCCATTAGGTGTTTGATCCACCTGTAACCCTAGAAAGAACTTCATCTCCCCCATGGCACTCATCTCAAATTCTTTCTTCATTACTGCTTCAAATCTTTACATAACTCTTCGTTCTTTGACCCGAAGATTATGTCATCAACGTATATTTGTACAAGCAGTAGGTCTCCATCCTTTTCCTTAATAAACAGTGTACAGTCAATTACTCCTCTGCGAAAGCCGTGTTTCACAAGATGAGTTGAGAGTTTCTCATACCAAGCTCGAGGAGCTTGATGAAGCCCATATAAAGCTTTGTCAAGCTTGTAGACTCTATCCCGATGATAGGGATCTTCAAAACCCTCTGGTTGACTCACGTAGACTGTTTCTCTGATTTCCCCATGAAGGAATGCACTCTTTACATCTAATTGGTAGACTTTGATCTTCATGTACGATGCATAGGCAAGGAAGATACGGATAGCTTCCATCCTTGCCACGGGTGCAAACACCTCATTGTAGTCAATTCCCTCGACTTGGCGAAAACCTTGAACCACCAATCGAGCTTTGTTCCTGATAATGACCCCTTGGTCATCCTTCTTGCATTTTAGTACCCATTTAGTGCCAATGACTTTAGCACCTTTAGGTTTATCAACTAGTGTCCATACACCTAACTTCTTAAACTGCAGAAGTTCTTCTTGCATGGCACTCACCCACGCCTCATCATTGAGTGCTTCACTGACATATTTTGGCTCAACCTGCGAGACAAAACATCGATAGGCACCATCATGAATGTAACCTTTTTCCATAACCGAGGCGTAATCAGCTGAGTATAACTGATTTCGGGTTTGTACTCCTGATCTGACATCTCCAATGACGTTGTCAAGGGGATGATAAACATTTAGTCGTGATCCTGGAGTAGTAGGAACAGCTACCTCAGAGCCAAGATTATGAACATTTGGTTCTGCATCTGAGGTAGTTGGAGTTTGAGGTTCTGAAGTCGAAGGTGCATCACTTGTAGATGCTTGTGGACTTGCTGGTACTGGAACCTGTTCCTCCTGACTGTTCTGGTCATCTTCTTCAGCTTCATCTTCAGAGGAGGAGTCACTGTCGTTGACTACTCCCCCTGACTGAGTAGATGATTCTCCCTGTGTGCTAGATGGTGTATTCAGAATATCATACATCATCCTAGTTGCTAGCTCATCATCCGAGGGAGAGAGAGGTATGTTGAAGGATTTGAAGAATCCATCATAATCGAAGAAGTAGGCAGGTCCTTTGCCTGTAGGTGGTGTGGTGTATCTCTGAACGTCGACATTACACCACACTTCTACAAGACCCGTTGAGTTATTGTAAACTCGCTTATTCGGTATGTTGTATCCTAGAAAAATTCCTTCATCTGCCTTCTCGCTGAATTTTCCTTCTTGCGTCTTCTTCAGAAGTGTACATGGTGCGCCAAAAGGTTCAAGATACTCCAAATTCGGTTTCCGTCTTTGTAGTAGCTCATAACATGTCTTTCCGTGGCGCTTGACTATTAGGACTCGATTCAGTGTATAACATGCATTTGCTACTGCCTCATTCCAGAATTGGATAGGTAGTTTCGAGTCCGCTAGCATAGTCCGTGCAGTCTCTATCAAGCTCCTATTCTTCCTCTCAGCAACTCCATTCATCTGAGGCGTGTATGCTGAAGTGAATTGATGAACAATCCCCTTTTCCTTGCAGTATGCCTCCATCCATTGATTCTTGAATTCAGTCCCGTTGTCTGAGCGTACTTGTCTAACCTTTAGCTTGTAGAGAGATTCCAGAGTGGTGACTAATTCCTTGAATGACTCAAATGTTTCTGATTTGGATTTCAGAAACATTACCCAAGTGAACCTTGAGTAGTCATCAGTGACCACAAACAGTACAGATCGCCTGCAATGCTCCTTGTACTGACTGGACCAAACAGATCCATGTGAAGAAGTTCAAGAGGAAGTTCTATTGAATGAACTTTCTTTTCCTTATGAGACTTCTTTGTCTGTTTGCCTTTCTTGCAAGCTACACAAAAGTCAGGAAGTTGGAAGTTCTTGACATTTACTCCTCTCACTAAATCCTTCTGAATCAAGTGATTCATCTTCCTTTGACTAATGTGTCCCATTCTCCTATGCCAGGAGATTGAGTCCTTCTCAGTAGCTTTAGATAGAAAGCACTGCACTTCATGACCCGTTGGAGCAGCTGTTGACAGATCCAAGACATATAGGTCCTTATATCTTGAAGCAGTCATTAGTACTTGATCCTCTGGAATCATGTAGTCCTTCTTCAGCACGTAACACTTGTTGTTGTCGAAGATGACTTTAAACCCTTTATCGCAGATTTGGGAAACAGAAAGCAAGTTATTTTGAAGTTGTTGAACATAGTTCACCTTATCAAACTTCACCTTCTGGTTTCCCACTTCTCCCTGTGCTGTGATGTATCCTCCCTTGTTTCCTGCAAAGGAAACATGCCCTCCTTTTATTTGTTTGACATTTGATAAAAGGGCTCTATTTCCTGTCATGTGCCTGGATGCTCCGCTGTCTATAATCCACGTGTTAGTCTCAGCGCTATATCGAACACCCTGCACATATCAAGTAAAGATATTAGTTTAGGTTAGGAACCCAAGCCTTTACTGTCTTGGGTTTCCCAGAGGCATCACACATCATAAACTCTACCCATTGACCTTTAGAAGGTGAGGGTAACTCAGATTCCTTCTTGTCATCAGTATCAGTCACACAGGTAGTCTTCTCTTTCCATAAACCAGATTTGTGCAATGCCTGTTTATGATAAACAGTCGTCTGGCTTACAGGTTGAACTTTAGGTTCACTAGATCTTCTAGGTGGAGTTAGAGAACTCCTCTTAGAAGACCTAGGTCTAGAGTCCTGAAGATCAATTTTCTTCCTAGGTGTCTGATAGAAAGGACAAAGGAAGCAATATGTCCACATTCTCCACAGTTGTAGCACGATCTGCTATCAACCTTATAGTTTGACTTTCTTTGTGGAGAAATGCGTGACACTTTAGTAACATCAATTACCTTAGGTTTTGACTCTTGTATGTTTGATGTTTTCTCTGGTTTAACAAATTTAACTGTTTTGACCTGTTTAACTTGTTCAACCTTTTGGTTAACTGGTTTTAGACTAGTAGCATGTGAAGAATTAACATTTAAAGTCTTTTTGGTTTCTGATTTGACTCTGTTTGACCCTGACTTTAAGTTAACCTTTTCAAATTCATTTTCCAGATTAACACAAGGCAATTTACCCTTTGCCTTTGAAGTGGCCTCCTTTTGTTTCTGTCCAGATTCAGTAGATGAACATGATGTGTCTGGATCAGTAACAAGAGGAGTGGTCACCACATGATCCTTGATTGGGTTGTTGTTTACTGGTCTAGACTTGGTGTTCATCAAGGTCTCAGGTGGTGGTGGAACCACTTTGTATCCTAATCCCTCCCCATTATTTCTTTCTCTCACTAAGTGTTGAACTATGTGTGAAGAACTAGTCCAACTATGCAGTTTCTGTTTTAAGGAATTAACTTCTACTTCTAGAACTGCCTTTTGTTTCTTAGTGTCCTCTAGGGAGTTTAGATAGTACCTAATGTCATTTGATTGATTAAAGGCAACTACTTCGGTTTCCCTAAGTTGCTTAGTCAATAGGTCTATCTTTTCTTTATAACTATGCTCATTTTGTTTTAGAACTCTATTGGCCTCAGTGCATAGTTGTAAGTCCTTTACTAAGTTATCATTGTGATCTAATAACCTAGCAAATTTTTCATCAATGCTATTCCTAAATTATCACAGTTAGAACAAGCATGATTATTAAACAATTGGTCAGTTGTACTTACCTGTGTTGTTTCAGAGGAGTTAGCCATCAACGCAGCATCAGACGTCTCTGGTTCTGGTGATTCTGACTTTTCTGAATCTGACTTGGAAGTTTCCTCCTTTGGTGTGTAACTGACTTCAGCTGCAGTTGTTTCTTCACTGTGTGACATTGCTATATCAACTGCTATATCACCTTCACTCGCAGAATCATCATCAAGATCTTCAACACTGGCAATGTTGGATTCTGGGTTGACAAATCTAAAACTCCAGTCCTGTCCTTCATCATCATGAGCAGTCAAGGCTTTTGGGTCCTTGTTTGATGAAGTAGAACTAGAGGCTTGCTTGTCTTGGTGAGTAAAGGATGAGAACGGGTTCCCATTACCCGTCTTCTTTGGTTTGACACATTCCCTCTTGAAGTGCCCTTTCTCTCCACAGTTGAAGCAAGTCACCTTGCTCTTGTCAAAACCAAAAGTAGTATCCTTAGTAGCTATCAAGTTCTGTCCAGTCTTCTTAACAAACTTTTTCGCCCTTCGGACAGCGCTAGCTAAGGCCCACATTATATCCATCCTTTCCAGCTCCATTTCATCTACCTGCTCGTAGTCTTCATCCGCCAAATGACAGTTTCCAATCTTCCCAGCCACAAGTCCATCATATGAATGAACCACAGCAGCGAGAAGATCCATATGCTCTCGTGCTACTTCTACGGTCACATTACCGAGATTCTCGGTCTTCAATTTGTAGCACTTGCTTCTGATCCAATATAATGGGTACATGATGACCCTGACGTGTCTGATCCAGAAGTAGAAGCATGTGAAGGACCTGACGAGCTAGACACAAATGCTGTCTGGAGAGGTGCTCCAGAAGTCTTAGCTTGAGGCGTGGCATTGTATAAAGCTGGGTTTTGTGTATATGATGACTTCTGTGCTCTATACTTCATCCTTAGAGCTTCTTCACGCAGTCTAAGAATAAAGTCATTTATATCCAGCTTTATAAGTATGCCATTCTGTCTAAGATTAGACACGAATGAGGCCCACTTATCAGGCAATCCATCAGCGAAGTTGCTTACTTTTTCTTCCATAGTTGTCTCCACTCCATGTGTATGCAACTCGCTCATCAAATGGTAGAATCTGTCTATGACTTCATCTAACCCCTCGTTACCAATTGATGAGAAGTTATCGAATTCCTTCTTTAACTCCTTTGCTTTGATTGCCTTTAACGATGCATTCCCATCATACCTTTTCTCTAGCTCATCCCACAGTTTCTTGGACTGCTTGTTCTCTGAGTACTGGTGGAATATATCTTTGGGGATCGACTGAGTTATCATCGCATAAACTCTTTTCTCAGCATTATACTTTACTTTCTGAGCGTCAGTCATCCCACTTAACGTTAGTTTTACTCCATCTGCTCCCACCGGTGTACTATATCCACTTCGATAGCTTCCCACAGATTAGGATCTACTCCATTGAGGTAGATCTCAAAACGTTGTTTCCAGTGAGGAAACTCATCTAAAGTCAAGAGCTTTGGTGGTTTATTGTGAATACCCACCTCACTCTCAAGCAGCAGCAGGTTCTGAATTCTTGAGTCCTTCCCCGCAGTAAAGGCTGACATCTGATCTTCCATGGTTACTAAACTTAGAGTCTAATCAAATCAACTTTAACTGGTGCGACTGAAGAATGCGAATGGTCCTCTCGTGCGAATGAACTCTGCGATTGGTCCAACCGTGCGACTGAACAGGGCGATTGGTTCAGTCGTGCGAATGAATCTGGTTCGTGTGAGCTATGCGAATGAAAGGGTTCAGTCGTGCGAATGAGGGTGCGACTAGGTCCAGTCGTGCGAATGAGCACTGCGAATGAGTCTAGTCGTGCGAATGAGTCACTCGTGCGACTGAAGCTGCTGTTTTGCGAAAATTTCTAGGTTTGACGGGTTTCAGCCGTAAAAATTCGAAATTTTGCAAGTCCAAATCGTCTAGGTTCGTAGAAACTGAACTTTGATGAGCAGGGAACGTCCAAGATCACTTTTGATGCAAAAGATTGCGTTTTTCGTGCAAAAACACAAACTTTTATGCAATCTTGATTGAATCAACACGAAATCAAGAGCCAAAGCTCTGATACCACTTGTTAGGACCTGGTATTTGAACGAAATACCTAGTGATTGCGTGTTAAACCAACTCAAATAGTGCGGAATCCTATTTGATTGGCGATCCAATCAGTGAGAACACACGATGAATCAATCAAGAATTGATTTCAACGTCAGAATCGATTAGGAACCGATCTGATGTGTTCTATGAACTTGGAGAACGATTTGGGAGGCTTCTGGACGGCTAGGGTACGTCTGGAGTCGTAATGGGATGAATGCTTTTGTTTTCCCACGAATTGGGTCTATTTATAGGTTAGTATTGTTCAATCGTGCGACTGGGCCATAAGTATGGTTCAGTCGTGCGATTGAACCATGCGGTTGATTCATCCGCACGACTGAGTGTTCAGTCGTGCGATTGAGTCAATCTTATGTGTCAATCATACGACTGATCCAGTCTCCTGGTTCAGTCGTGCGATTGAGTCAATCGTATGAAGTTATTCATGCGTGTGGTCCATTCGCATGGGCCATCAGCATGAGAACTTCATTAAGTTAAGTTTGAATGTTCTATTTAATATAACTTAATGTGCACTCATTCAAACATTCATAAACCCAATCAATTCAATCACAACTCATTAATGAAATATTAAACATTACAAGTAACAACCAAATCATATCATTTCATTAATCAATTACAATTACATCAAAACAGACAGACAAGTTCATTACATTACAAATTATGATCTAGGGACATACATGTATCAACAGATTCCATCTTCAGTTTGCTTGACTTGAAGTCCAAGAAAGAAGTTAATCTCTCCCATAGAACTCATTTGGAATCGAGATTTCATGATTTCTTCAAATTCATTGCACAATTTTGGACTGGTAGAACCAAATATGATATCATCAACGTACACTTGTACACATAAAAGATCATTATTATCCTTCTTTATGAATAAAGTTGGATCAATTTTCCCTCTTGTGTATCTATGTTGGATTAAGTGTTGTGATAACGTCTCATACCAAATTCTAGGGGCTTGATGAAGTCCATATAAAGCTTTACTTAGCTTATATACACGATGTGGAAATTGTGCATCCTCAAAGCCTAGAGGTTGCTTCACAAAACATCGTCAGTGATAGGACCAATAGAAATGCACCCTTTACATCCATTTGATACACCTTGAATTTCATGAATGAAGCATAAGCCAGAAAAACTCGAATTGATTCAAGTCTTGCAACTGGTGCAAACACCTCATCATAATCTATTCCTTATTCCTGTGTGTATCCTTGTGCAACAAGTCTCGCTTTGTTCCTTATTACAACACCATGGTCATCAGTCTTATTTCTAAATAGCCATTTCGTGCCTATTGCATTTTCTTCTTCAGGTAGATCCACCAAATTCCACACTTCTTGTTTGCGGAATTGAAGTAATTCTTCTTGCATGGCTTCTATCCAACCATTGTCCTTTAATGCTTCGGTAACATTTTTAGGAACAATTTGAGAAAGAAAACAAGAGTATAAGCACACGTTTGCTTGTTCTGATTTACTCCTTGTTGTTCTCTCATTCAATGGACCAATAATTTGAGAAATTGGATGATTCTTGTGAACACGAGATGTTGGAATCTCATCACATTGAACATTAACATCCAGATTTGTTTGGTTCAAGTTGGAAAGCTCATTTATCAAAGTAGAAGAATGTGGATTGAAGTTTGGAACTTGAGTCGGTGAGTTGATAAAGTAATCAAAGTTACCAGTATCAAACATCACCAGAGATGGATGATGTTCCAGACTCAGGTATCACAAACTCTTTACCATCACTAGGAATATTTTGTGATCCTTCTTGATCAATTGAAGCTGAATGACCTAAAACTGTATTATCATGATTTTGTATTGTTGAATCCTTGACGAATGATAAGAATTGGTAGTCTGAGTTACAAGCATCTGGGTCATCAGAATCTGAATCCTCACTGAAAGATTCAAGATCTCCTCTTGAGTTCTTCTTACCTGTAGAATCAAGACAATTTGGTTGATTAAACAAATTAGATTGAAGAGAGTTTGATAATGAATCTAAGTCAAATAACCATGCAGGACCATTTGAAACTGATGGAAAAGAATTTTCCAGAAATTTAACGTTGAATGTTTCAAGAATTATATTTGTCCTAGAGTTGTAAACTCGATAGGCTTTTGAAACAGATGAATATCCAACGAAAAATCCATTATCAGATTTTGCTTCAAATTTTCCTAATTGATCACTTGAATTAAGAATCATAACAGGACAACCAAATGATTTTAAAAAGTTTATGTTCGGTTTCCTGCCAAACATTTACTCATATGGAGTTTTAATTTATCTTTCATGATTAAGATTCGATTCTAAATGAAACACGCAGTTGATATTGCTTCATCCCAAAAAGTGATAGGAATTTTTGCATCAGCTAACATAGAACGAGCAGCTTCAATCAGTGTTCTATTCTTCCTTTCAGCAACTCCATTTTGTTGAGGAGTTCTGGGAGCACTGAACTGATGAGCTATCCCTTTCTGTGCACAAAACTTTTCAATGTTAGCATTTTTGAATTCTATTCCATTATCACTTCTTATTATTTTCACTTTATTTTCTAATTGATTTTCAACTTTAATGATAAATTCTTTTAGTAAATCAGCCGTTTCAGATTTGGCATATAGAAAAAAAACCCATGAAAATCTTGTGTAGTCATCAATAATAACTAAACAATATGATTTTCGTCCAATACTCTTGACGTTTGTTGGTCCAAAAAGGTCCATATGTAACATCTGAATAGGTTTGGATGTTGAGTTTATAGGCTTGGACTTATAAGACGCTCTGTGTTGCTTTCCCTTCAAACATGCTGAGCAGTGATCATTTGTTGCAAACTTCTTAGATGGAAGTCCAATGACATGATTTCCTGCTACAAGCTTGTTCATATTCTTGAAATTTGAATGACCGAGACGTCTATGCCATAGCTGGCTTTCATCATTTGATGCCTTAGCAATTAGGCATGTTGTTTCAGTTGAAGGATCAACTTGAGACATATCCAACTTGTATACATCTCTATCTCTCTCAACTGTAACAATCACCCAATCTTTGCTTATCTTGAAACCTGGCTTCAAAACATAACAAAATGAATAATCGAATAGAACAGAATATGATTTATCACATATTTGAGATACGCTTAAAAGATTAAAGTTCAACTATGAACAGATTTGACTTTATCAAAGCTTATTATCCCATTTGATATTGTTCCTTCTCCAGTTATTTTTCCTCCAGCATCACCACCAAAGGTGACGTGAGTTCCATCTTTTAACTTAAAGTCTTGTAACAAGGCAGGATTGCCTGTCATGTGCCGGCTACACCCACTATCCACATACCATGTATTGAGTGGTCTTTTTGGACGTGCCTACACAACAAGAAAATTAAATTGAGATATCTACCCAAGCCGAGATGGTCTTGGGTTTTCCAAATTTATCAACAATTGTAAATTTTTGTAATGGAGATTATTCAAATCAGGTTTATTTTTTGATGAATTTACCAATTTTATTTTGGAAATTGTTTTGAAAATTGTTTGATTTATTTTAAGAACATTCATATCATTTGATTGATCAACTTTTGAAATGTATTTATGACTAACAGTTTTATTAGTCATACTTACAGATCTAGGTATGAAATGTTCTTGCATGATTTGTTTTGATCTCACATAATTGTTCTTTCGAAAAGATCTCAAACCTAGAGTAGGTTGATTAATGACTTTTTGAAATCCATTATTTTGATTTCTCAAATATTGTAGATTAACAAATCCTTTGCTCATGTTTGATTTTGCAAAGTTTCTAGTCAGAGATCTATTTCTAAAGTAACAATCTGCAGTATTGTGAGTTTTTTCATCACAATAAGTACAATATTTGTTAAAATAACAATCTGTTGTCGAATGATTTCTCATGTCACATATGTGACAGTACTTGTTGAAGTAGCACTCAGCAGTATTGTGATTTTTCATATCACAAATTCACAATACTTTTGTGGTGTCACAAACAACTTTTTGTTCACTTTTGACATTGACATAATGTTTGATTTTGGTGTCAAATAATTATTCATTTGTCTTTCATTTTTCACAGTTTGATTTTGTGTCAACTTATTATGCATTTGTTTGACATGAACTTCCTTCTTGAATGTATTAGGAACAAATCTTTTTGCTACAGTGGAAGTCTTTGAATCTGAACTAGATTTCAGATCAAAGTGTGATTTGTTCATAATATTTGCTTTATTATTTTGAAGAGAATTCATATTCAACAGACCAGCTGACACTATTTTTATTGGTTTAAGTTTTGATGTTTGATTTGTTGTTTTAATCAAATTTTCTGAACTTTTGTTTTGTTCAGATGTTGCTTTTGATGATTTCTTTCTTCTTCTTTGATTCTTTGATTTTGAAGAACTTGGTTTATTTTCAGATTGAACATCATTAGAAGAAGATTCCTTTTCTGATTGAACTTGATTCATATTAATGGTATTTGAATCTTCTGATGTTCCTATCTGTTGTTTATCTTAGCTTTGTACTTTCACTTCTTCTATTACATCATGAATTTGATCAGAAGTGTTTTGTTTTGATTGTTTTGGTTCATACGATTTTATCTTGATTGGATGACCATTTTTGATCTTTTCTTTATCTTTTTCAACAAACACTTGAACATTTTCTTTTTGTTCTTCTTCATTCTTGGTTTTGATCTTGACGGCTTTAAGTTTAGCTTTATTTTCAGGACAATGATCATGAGTATTAAAGTTCTCTGGTAGTGTGTTTGTAATTGATTCAGGCATAGGTTCATGAGTAAAACCTAACCCTGCTTTTTGTTTATCTTATCTTTCACTTACCAGTTTTTCTACTATCATTTTTGAACTTTTTACTTTTGCCAGATCCATTTGAGTAGCAACATGTGCTATTTTCTCCTGTTCAAGATTCTTGGTCATCTCTTCTAATTGTTTAGAAACAATTTCTAAATCTTTTATTGTTTTGTTTCATGAAGTTTGGAGAGAGATAATCTTTTGATTTGCTGTTTTATGATCAGATTTAAATTTGCTATGCATAGATTCTTCTTGTTTTAGCTTCTCAAAGATTTTGAATGAGTAATTTCTGTAGTGTTCAACAAGTTCATAACATGACTTGGTGCAAAGTTTTTCTCTCACTTCTGATGGGATTTCAGGAAATTTTGGAGCTGTGGTTTCAGTTTTTGAAGTTGAAGAGTCAACCTTTGGTTGATCAGACTGTGCCATTAGAGCTACTTCATCTGTATCCTCCTTAGGATCAGACTTGTCACTCCAGTCATAGTCATCTTCTTCTTCATCACTTTCCACTTTTGGGTCATTGTTTTCTGACCAATCTTCTCCTTGAATTTCTGCAATAAGAGATAAACTTGATGTTAATTCATTTGTAAACTATTTTGCATATGCACTCCAATCATAACCATCTTTTATGCTGACTACTAGAGCTTTCTTTGTTTCATCAGATGATTTGGTTTCATCTTTAAGCTTAGGCATAGGAAGACTTTGATAAGGCTTTTGAAAAGTCTTCTGAGCTTGTTGAAATCTTTGATTGCTTGAGCTTGATTGAGCATTTCCTCCATTATTCCTTGGAGCTTTGCATTCTCTTGAGAAGTGTCCATAACTATTACAGTTAAAACATCTAGATTTTGACTTGTCAAGTCCAACTGTCTTGTTTGCACTTGGCTTGTATTTCTTGTTGACATAGGAATGTTTTTGAGTTCTGTAGGCAATCATCACCATCTGCCAGTTTAAGTCCATCTCTTCAACATCTTCAGGATCCATCTCAAATAAGTCCTGCAAAACAAAATCTAGTTGAGTTATATGGCTACCTTGATATGCTTGAAAACTGGCCATAAATGCAGCGAATGCAGTTTTGGACTCTTCATCCTCTAATAGGATGTTAATTACATCTTTAACTTTGCTAGATTTAGTAGAGTTAGATGATGAAGAAGTCTCTGTTTAAACATTTGATGATTGGGACTGTGGTTTAGGAGGAGATTAAGAATGAGACTGAGTTGTATAAGCAGGTGCACTGGTAAATGATGAGTCAGTAAAAAATCCTGCTCCAACAAACAGATCTCCCTCTTCTTCAGAACTTTTCTCACTCTTTGCCATGAATGCATTCTCTATTGTGGTTGCAGGAGAAGCAACAAACTGATATTATGACATTGATGCTGCTCTATCATTGTTCCTTGATCTTTCATCAATCTCCACTGATTCTATTTTTGCAATAAGAAGATCTAGATCCATTGGAAACTTCTCAGTATGCTTTAGTAGGGTTACAGTTTGTTTCCATGATGATGGTAAAGCATTGAGTAGTCTGAGATTTAAATCTTCAAGATTAGGTTTGATACCAGCTATTGACATCTCTGTTGTGAGTTGAACAAATCTGTTCATCATCTGATTTATTGTCTCTCCAGACAAATGTTGAAACAATTCTAATTGTCTTTTCAGCTTTTGTTTCTTTAGATTTTGGATCTCCTTGCCTCCTTCACAAATGATCTTTAAGGCTTTGTATAAAGTGTATCCAGTTTGGTATGCATCAAGCCTTGTAAGAACTTCCAAAGGTAATCCTTTACACATCAATGAATAGGCTTTAATATCATTCTTAACTCTTTTTAGATCATCTTCTTGAAGATCATCTTCTGGATATGGTTCTGGAGAATCTTAGTGTACACAAACCCTCTGTCAGGCCCATCAGTAATAATAGGAATGTATGGTTCTTTTTCTATAGATTTCCAAATATCAGTGTCAATGGAATTAAAATATTATTTTAGCCTAAGAGACCAGTTTTTGAAATCAGCTCTATTTTTAAGTTTTGGAACTCTGTTTTTAGAATCTTCTAATTTCACCATTCTTATATTTTTGTTTTTTTAGATTTTTGAATTAAGAAAATAAATACAAAAGTTTTTGAAAAATTTTCTTTTAAAAAAAATTCTAAGTGTCAAGGTAATACGCCTGAACAGTGGTTATACGCTCAAACAGTTGATGCGCCTGAGTTGAGAAACGTCTAAGGGAATGCCTTAGAAAATTTTTCAAAACGCCCAAGGTTTATGCGCCTAAACAGTTCTAAAACGCCTGAACAGTTGTCAAGTGCCTAAATAGTTGTCATGCGCCTAAACACTTGTAATTTTTCTCAACGAAAGTGATACGTCTGAGATTCTTCTCTTCAACAGTATTCAAACGACTAAACTAAAAACTTCCACACAGTGTTAAAGCGCCTACACAGTGTTAATGCGCCTAACACTTAGACAAATTTTCCAGTCAATCTCAGCTCTTGCGCCACATTCATCATCTTCATATGAATGTAACAAACTCAAATCTTCTAAAATCTTCAAATGTTGATGAATTCAATTGAAACTTTCCAATAAAGTGAGTTTTATGCCGATAAACATTCTTCTAACATCAATTTCATTCAATTTCAACAACAAATCACTCAAGTTTGATATTTTCAGTCCGAAAAACTTCAAACCCTTTTTCGAACACAAATTCAACAAATTGACTTGAATTTGATGAATTGAACTGCTAATTGTGATTCAAATTATATTTCTGATGATGAAACACAACTGAAATTCACAAATTTTCAATTGAATTGTATCTCAATCACAGATTCAGTGAGATTTTTGAGTTTTTAAAGTTCGACAAACTTCAAAAATCAATCACTAACAGCTTACCAACAGCTCTGATCCATTTGATAGGATCAAATGTACCAATCTGTGATAACAATTCAATGAAATTCACATAAAGTAATCAAATCAAAACAAGATATCAACAAAATTCAAGTTTTCATTAATATCAAGCTCAGACAATTACAAAGTATGAAAGCAGGTTCGAATACAATTCTTAGTTACCTACTACCAGTAAGTCTAAACTATTTATAATGAAAACAAAAAGTAAAGGAACTAACTAATTACACAAATAGTCCCTATACTATTAAAAAATATTAAAAGACAACTAAATACAACATGTTAATCTTTTTTAGAGCACTAACATTTGAGCTCCGAAGTAAATCACAGACAAGTCAGGACTTGGCTGTTCAATGAGAGATTCCAATAGGTACTTGTTGAAGAACCTGTTGAGATCTTGGAGAATCCTTTGATCCACTTGAATTATAACTGGATGAGGCTCAGGAAAAACTGAAGCTTGTTGCATAAGGTATCTTGAACTTAAGGAAGTGAGAGCTTGACTTTGTGGTTCCTCTTGTCTTTGGCTTTGTCCCTGAACACTCTCCCCCTTTTTGGTAGCATCATCTTGAGAGCTAGATGAGCTGGAGGAATAGGTCATTGAGTCCTTGAATTGGCCTTGAGGTTTTCAATCTCAAGTTGCTGTGTGGCAAACCTATCCTCTAAAGTCCTAACCTTAGATTCAAGATTTTAGACTTTAGAAAGTAGGTCTTCAATGGTGAGTTGCAGTCTTCCCTCATCTTCTTTTGAAGAATCACGAGGAGATGAGGTAACATACCTAGTATGTTCATCCTCACCACCAGATGTGGTTTCTTGGCGCCCTGGCTTCCCTTGCTCAATGATGTCTCTTTCAGAGTAATCAAAGGGCATGGTTGTCGTAGATTCAGTCTCAGTAATGTTACCACTGTCCTGAGGGTCCATTGAGGCTCCTTCAGTAGTGGCAGCTGAATCTACATGAGTCCCCTCCACATCAGTGGGACTCACCTCAGTAAAGGCTTGCTGATGGGGGCTAGAGCTAAGAGATCTCTCTAGGCTCTATTGATCCTTAAGAGGGTGTTGTGGATCAACTTCATTGCCCTGAAGAGACATAATCTCTTCATCACATCCTATTAGTAGGTCAGTAAAGGATATAGAAGTGAAGCCTAATGACCCGGGACTTTGATCAATGTTTAAAGGCATTGAGCCTATGGTGGGGCTGTCCCTTTTTGGCTGCTCAGGGGAATATAAAGACTTTCCCTGAGGGTTTTCAGCTTGGGTTTCGGGCTCATGGGTCTGAGGCTGAGGAGACTCAAAACCCATATTGAGGTCAATTGTGAAGGATGGTTGGACCTTAGGCTGAGTGGGAGCCCATTGTTCCACTCTAGCCTTTTTGGATAGAACAGGAGGAGCTTGTTCAATCAGAGAAGATTGAACAAGGGTTCGTTTGGGGCGTCTTTGATAAGTGATAGTGATGGGGTAAGAAGGTAGATTTGGCAATGTGAGGGTAGTTGCTGATGTAGGTTAACAGGAGGAGCTTGTTCAATCAGAGAAGATTGAACAAGGGTTCGTTTTGGGCGTCTTTGATAAGTGATAGTGATGGGGTAAGAAGGTAGATTTGGCAATGTGAGGGTAGTTGCTGGTGTAGGTTCATCACCTGTGGGGTTAACAGGGATGTCACCAAGAGCCATTGGCTCAGTCATACCTGGAAAAAGTGCAGTATATTTTGGGTGAAGTTGGTGGACACTCTCTTCAAAGTCTTGAAGATGGTCGGCCTCATTTGAGGAACAATCAGAGCAGCTGCACAGACAAGTTTACTCTGGTCCAGCTCACAATTGATTATGTGCTGAAGAAACCTGAGATACATGAAGAATGTGTCCCGTTGAAGGTTTCCCATAAGATTGGTCAGCACAATACTTGAGTAGTTAAAGCGGAGGCTTCTCACCAAACCATAAACTAGGCACCCAAGTTCATATGGGATTTGATCCCATCCCCCAGATTTGTTGGACAAGCAATAAAGAACTACATGCAGCAGGAACTTCCAGTTGTAAGAGAAGTTAAACTTGTAAACGGTTGACCTGCTTACATCTCCACCATATCCTATTTGGATATAGGTGTTGTCCAAATCTGCCTTGGGGAACTCTGTAGGAGAGCCCTCATAAAGCTCGAGATGCTCCTTGATGAGTTGTTCAGAAATGACCAACTCCTGGCCATAGATGCTTGATCTTATTACATGAACCCCATTTAGGGTTTCAATCTGACCATTTGCCCAAAATTCAGCCATGTGATTTGAGTAAATCGTGGGGTTAACAATCAAGGTAGTGTAATAAGAGGATTGGGTTAGAAAAGACATGATATCTGAGAAGTCGGCTTCCCTTGAAGAATCAAGGAGTGCGACTTGGTTGTGCTGAGGGTTTAGTGCCATTTGTGAAAGTTGCATGAAGATAGTTCCGAATTGGGGAATTGGGGATGAAGGAAGCTTTTAGGGCGGTAAATTTGGCAAAAAGATGAAAGTGATTAGCCGGAGTTATTTAAATGGGTGAAATGGCGGTTTAGGGGGTGTGGATAAGATGATGGGATGTTTCAGTGCAGGATGTGACAGGGGCAGTAAGGTTTAGTCCATTTAAATAATCCGACATCATTAACAAAATCTTTACTTTTTACTGAGTGGGGCCCAAAAGATTTACGTTACACAGTAAAGTCTTTCTTCCTAGTATAAATCATTTCCGAAGGTAATGTTCTTCCGAAGGCAAATTTACTTCCGAAGGTAAAGTTTTTACTTCCGAGAGTATATGTTGTTTCCAAATGGAGAGTGTTATAAGTTTCGGAAGTAGATTTGATATGAAATCAATCGCTTCTTCTGAGACTTAACGACTCTTCCGAAAAGAAAATTATCCTGGGAGGAATTTGCTTTGGAATATATGTAAAATATTTTCTGAGGGTTAATTCCTCTTTGGAAGAATTTATGCTTAGAGAAAATTTTAGAGAAAGACCTTTTGTAACAGGGCTTAGATTGTTTTGACACAAAACTTTACACATTAAAAGGTTTTCAAATGAGATAGACTAAACAAGGTTTATCATCCCAATAGTTGTAATGAGATATTTGAATCTTTGTTCATCAAAGGCTTTGGTGAACAAGTCAACGTATTGTTCATTTGAGTCAACTGTGATTAGCTTGATTAAATTTTTCTCATGAATATCTCTAATGAAATGATACCTGATATCAATGTGCTTAGTCTTGGAGTGCTTCACTAGATTTTCAGTAATGGAGATAGCACTGTTGTTCTCAATGTGGATAGGAGTGCTCATGAAGTTGAATCCGTAGTCTATCATCTGGTTCTGAATCCACAGCAGCTGAGCACAGCATCTAGCAGCAGCAATGTATTCAGCTTGAGCAGTTGATGTAGAGACATAGGATTGCATCTTGCATTGCCATGAGATGATCCTTCCACCAAGAAATTGACATCCACCGGATGTTGATTTCTTGTTGATATTGTAGCCACCATAATCACTGTCAAAGTAACCATATAGATTGAAATCACTGTTCCTTAGATACCAGAGACCTAGTTTAGGTGCTCCTTTGAGGTATCTGAGGATTCTCTTGGCAGCAACCAGGTGAGACATCTTTGGAGCAGCCTGATATCTTGCACAAATACAAGTTGCAAACATGATATCAGGTCTACTTGCTGTGAGATACATCAGAGAACCAATAATTGCTCTATACTGATGTTGATCAGTATCCTCCCCCACAGAATCAGGGCAGAGATTATGGTTTCTGGGTATAGGTGTTTTGGTTGCTTTACAATCTTTCATGTCAAATCTTTCTAAGATGTCATTGACATACTTAGATTGACTGATGAAAAACCCTTCCTTCCATTCATTTGCTTCACCTGAATTCCAAGGAAAAAGTCCATTTTTCCCATGGAACTCATCTCAAACTTCTTCTTCATGATGCTCTCAAAGTCTTTACACATTTGGTCATTTGAGGAACCGAAAATGATGTCATCAACATAGACTTGAACGAGCAAGATGTCTTTCCCAGACTTCTTTATGAAAAGAGTCTTATCAATGGTACCTCTACTATAACCATTCTTCAGAAGAAACTGAGATAATGTCTTATACCACAGCCTAGGTGCTTGGTGCAGCCCATATAGAGCTTTATCCTATTTGCACACATAGTTGGGATGTTGTGGGTCTTCAAATCCTGGAGGTTGGCATACATAGACTTCCCTATCTATATCCCCATATAGAAGGCACACTTGACATCAAGCTGGTAGACAGTGAAATTCTTGGATGCAGCATAAGCAAGGAAGATCCTAACTGCCTCAAGTCTCGTAAGAGGTGCAAAGACATAAGTATAATCGATTCCCTCCCCTTGAGTGTATCCTTGAACCACCAGTCTTGCTTTGTTCTTGATAATCAAGCCTCTATCATCTCTCTTGTTTTTGAAAACCCATTTAGTGCCTATAGGTACTTGACCAGATGGTAGCGGACATAGGTTCCAACCTTTTGTCTTTTGAATTGAAGCAGCTCCTCTTGCATTGATTCAACCCAGCTACTATCTTTCAAGGCATCTTCCACCTTCTTGGGTTCCATTTGAGATAAAAAGCATGAGTACAAGCAGACATTCCCATTGTGAGTTTGTCCTCTTGTTCTCACACCTTCAGAGACTTCCCCCATGATGTTCTTAGCTGGATGAGTGTTGTGAATTCTAAGTCTAGGAATTACCTCCAATTGCAAAGATAGATCCAAATTGAACATATTTTGCTCAGGAGCTTGAACACTTGGTCCAGCTGTTGTTTCTAACTCATTCAATGAGGACTTATTGAATGAATGAGAAACATCATCATCATTTGTTTGCTGTGAAGCAGCATTAACATTTGCATGTTCCTTCTAGATGTTGCTTCCATCAGTTTGGTGTTGTGCAGTGACACCTGATGAAGTTTGAGGGTCAAAAGGTGAACCGCTGGTTGAAGCTCCACTATTCCTAGAGATAGTTATACTGTCAGATCTTCCAATAGTAGGAACTTGATTTGTTGCAGCTCTTGGAGAACTTTGAATATGTCTGGGAAGCTCAAATATTGGTCATCATCAGAATCACTTAGAGCACCTGTTCCAGCTGAAACGTTCTCACAAGATGGTTTAGAATAGATTGGAAATAAATCTAAATCAAAGATATGATCAAGGCCATTCCCCCTAACAGAAGGACTGTCCTCATTAACTACAATGTTGAAAGATTCCTCAAATTGTTGATTTTTAATATTATAAACTCTATAAGCTTTAGAGTTAGAGGAATATCCAACAAAGATAGCATCATCCAACTTTTAAGCAATTTTGCCAAATTGTCTTTTGTGTTAAGTATGGTAACACCTACTGCCTAAGGCCAATGAACGGTGGCCCTTTGTACCATAGCTCATAAGGGGTTTTTCCATGTGCTTAACTACAAGAACCCTGTTCTGCACATAGCATGTAGTGCTGACTGCCTCCTGCCCAGAATGTTAGAGGCAGTTTTGAATCAGCTAACATAGTCCAAGCACCCTCAATAAGTGTCCTGTTCCTCCTCTCAGCAACACCATTTTGTCATCCTAGCTTGTACATATCCCTTTTCCTGGGAGATCTAAGAAGCACTAATTCCTGAGGAATTGTCATCCCAGGTTTGAGGATTATGCACTCATGTTCTGTAAAGAGCATTTGATGCTTTTGATTATAGAACTGAGAAACACTAACAGTTGTGTTCAAGCTGTTGACAAAGTTACTTTGTCAACCTTTAATTTTCCGTTGGATATACTTCCGCTGCCCAGAAATATATCCTCCGGCTCACCTCCAAACTGGACAGGACCTCCATCATAATGTTGAAATTGTTTGAAGGAGAGATCTGTTCCTTCATGTGCCTGGAGCATCCACTATCCACAATTCAAACATTGTTATTCTTGTCATATGGATGTCCCTGCACATAAGATAAGATTATTAGTTTTGATTGGAAACCCAAGCCTTGTTGGTCTTGGGTTCTTCCAATGATAGTGACATAATTGAACCAAAATTTATGCATGGGGTTCAATGGATGTCTTTGAAGAAGAAATTTGGGCTGCAGCATCTTCCTTGATCTTCCATTACATCCCTTGGTTGATCATGAAGGATGAGCTTGTTGAAGCTTTTGCAGCTTGGCCTTCTTCCGAAGCTTCTTTCTTTTCGGAAGAAGCCTTCACCACCTTTTTTTTTGAATTAGTCTTCTTCTGGGATGGTCTCAAGGGGACTCTTTTATTCTTTTGAGTCTTGACAGCTTTAGCTTCCGAAGCCATTTTCCCTTCGGAAGAAGGACCTTCTTTCGAAAGCAACCTTGCTTCGGAAACAAGCTTTTCCTTTTTCATTACTTGAACCATTTGATATGGTCCAAATGAGAAAACTTCCCTGACTCCTTCCGTTTTAACATTATTTGCATAATGTGTGCTAGCAGGATTGTAGTAACAATCTTTGGCCATGTGGTTTTGCAGACCACACATTATGCATGCAATGTTAATCTTTTGGAAATTTGAGGATTGCTGTTTCTTTTTCCTTTTCTCTTCATCAGCAACCTTTCCCTATAACTTCTGATCCTTTGGTAGGACAGGAGTGCTGGTAGTACACCCCTTTCCCGAATCAGAGTTTCCTACCACCTAAAATCCAGCTGAGATGAATACACTCTTTTGCTTTGGGTCTATCTTCAGCTTAGACTCAGCCACTTTCTTGGCAGTTTTTCTGGCTGCCTTAGCTTTGCTTCTTCTGGCTTTAGTGGTCAGGGGTTGATCATCCCGGTAGGAGTGGTAAAAACCTGGTTCTTCCCTGTGATTGTCTCCATGGTTGCATCAACTCTTTGACTCATGAAAGGTGGGTCAGCAGATGGAACCTCTTGCTCTTCAGTACCACACCTTGGTTGTCTTATACTTATAAGAGTGTGGTGGAGCAATTTCATTGGTTCCCAACCCCACCTTGTTTTGGTAACAAAGTTTTGAGTAAGAGGATGATGCAAGAATGGCTTGGAAGTTTTGCTCAGAAATAGCATACTTCCTAGCTTGAGCCTCAGCTGTGACAAGCTGGGCTTGAGCTTCAGACAATTTGGATATTAAATCCTTTATTTGAGTCTTATAGTTAGTGTGTTCATGTTTTAATAAGGACACAATTTTCTCCAACTCCTCAATTTTTCTTTGATAGTAAGACTCAGCCCTTTTAAAATCAGATTTTAAAACATTTACAGACTCAATATCGGATTTAATCTCCATATTATAGTCTTGATACAATTTAACATTAGCAATACAGGCAGGAGTATAGAGATGTTCATATACCTTATTGTCATCTGTTCCGGCCATGAATGCTTGAGCAGGAGTCACATCCTGTACCATGAAGCTCCAGTCAACTTTATGAGCCATTGCAGCTGTCTCTATTGACTTTCTAATGGGCTTTGGTGTACAGGGATGCGTGGAGGCCTGTGGGGTTCCCGGATTCGACTTGGGAGCCTTGCATTCCCTTGCAAAATGACCAAGTTGGTTAAAGTTGTAACATTTGGCCTTGGTTTTGTCAAACCCAAATTTGTTGTTGATTGAGTTATGGGGAAATTGCCTTCCAGTTCTCTCAAAAAACTTCTCTGCTCTATAGGTTAAGAGAGCCATTTGTTGGACTATGTCCACGTATTCCACGTCATCTGGGTTGAAGCACTCTAGATCATCAAAGCAATTCACTAGAGTGTCCACTTCCTGAGACAAAAGCACAGCTGTCCTGAAAGGAACTTTGCTGAGCTTGTTGAGACCTTAGAGTTTCAGGAAATGTGATGTATGGCCCAAAAGAACAGGATGGTTGTTGGGTGTAAGTCAGGTACTCTTGAGGTTGGGAGGGTCCCGAGCCTTCAGCAACCATTAAAGCGTTGCTAGCACGACTCAAGGGTCTGCTTGTTTGATGACCTCTCTTATTCTCCGTTTCGAAACGTTATTCATCAAGGATGCCATAGAGTTCGGTCATGGTGAGTGTGTTCAGATTTTCTGTTCTCTTGATAGAGACACAGTAGAACGTCCACTCATTGGGGAGTGCACTCATGAACTTGCTTGTGAGGTCTCTAAGTTCAAGAACAATTCCCAAAGACTGAAGGGAAGAAATGAGATCCGTGTACCTGAAGTATTACTGGCTGAGGGTCTCTCCAGCAATGTAGGTGAAGTTCTCAACTTGCTGCTTCAGTGAGTCCTTCTTGGAGTCATTTGAGCTTGAGTACATGTGAGCAAGTGCATCAAATAGTTCTTTGGCTGACTTACAATGCTCAAACCCCACCATGATGGAGTTGGAAATTGCAGTCATGAGAACAGTCATAGCATTGCTGTCAATGTCCAGCTTCTTCTGGTCCTCATCAGAGTAATCTTCAACGGCTTTCTCTATCATGGAACCGTTTCCACCAGCCACCTTTGGCTTATACGGGCCATTGACGATAGATTGCCACATCTTGTTGTCTTGATACCTGATGAAGCCTTCCATTTGTCTGCTCCATGACCTGAAGTTTTCAGGGGTGATGATGTAACACCCCGAAAAGTCGAAACGAGTCATTAAGGATAATGGGCTTAAATAATGGGTATTTAATAAAAGAAGGAAATGGGTTATGGGCCAAATTGGGTTTATGGACAAGAGCCTAAGTGATTAAGGCCCATAATCAGCCCTTAACCTACCCAAATCAGCCTCCATCTCCATCATTACAACCCTAGCCACAAAATTCGTAGAGAGCGTAGAGAGAGAAAGTAGAGAGAGAAAGTGGAGAAAACTCAAGATTTGAAGCTTCTAAGGTGAAGAGAATGAAGATCTGGGTGTTGGAGCATCAAGATCTAAGAAAGAAGCAACAAATCCAGGTAAGAATCGACCTCTAAACCCTTCTGTAGATCAAACCGGATTCTAGGGTTTTGGGTTTTGAAAAGTTGCAAAGAATCGTATAAAGGTCACATTTTTACGTATGAAAACATGTATAAAGCTTAGATTTAGCCTCATGGATTATAAACTAAGAGATTGGACGTAAAAAGTTATGATTTTGGGTTAAAAACGGACTGGTTCGTAATTTTTATGCGATCTGCGAAACTGTATGTTCATCCAGCGAATTTCCATATTTAATCAGCGAAACTGTGGATCTTCCTGCGAAATTATAGTTTCGCAGGTAGTTTCGCAGACATGTTTTTCCAACGAAAGTTGGGCGGAACTGGCAGCAAAACTTGCAGCGAAGATGCCAGCGAAACTGCCAGCGAAGGTGCTAGCGAAACTAGCAACGAAACTGCTGGTGAAACTAGCAGCGAAACTGTTGGCGAACCTAGCTGCGAAATTGTTGATCTTGCAGCGAAATTAGCAGCGAATTTAGGCAGAAATTAACCCCTTTAAGTGTTAGCTATTCTGCAGGCTGTGTAGAGTGATCCTAGCCTTGTAAGCTTAGCCTAGAAGTTATTTGTGGTATCCAGGTGAGTTCTAGATCCCCTATTTATAAGTTTTCCATGTTTTGGGGCTATTATGCATACTAAATTTACGTTTTTAAATGACCAAGATTTTAAGGGGTTTTAACAGGAAGAACGATTTTTCTATAAGTAAATGTGCTATAAATGTTTACATATACTGGGGAAGGAGGTGCTTGTAGAAAATGTGGAAAAGGTCATTCAGGGGAGTGCAGAGTTGGGACGGGAAAATGTTTCAAATGTGGAGGCGAGGGCCACTATGCTAGGGATTGCAAGGTGGGAAGTGTTACCTGTGTGGCGAGATGGGTCATGCAGGAAGAGACTGTAAGAAAGGAAAACCAGAAGGATCAGGAACTGTTAAAGCTGGAGATAAGGGAAGAAGTGACGGTTCAAAGGCGAAGGCGAGGGCATTCAACATAACTCGCGAGGAGGCCAGGGCAGACCCAGAAGTAGTTTCAGGTATGTTTCTGGTAGACCATGAATATGCTTATGTGCTCTTTGATTCTGGTGCTAGTAGGAGTTTTGTGTCTGCTGCCTTTTGTCGTTTGTTGCATGATAAGAGTAGAAAGTTAGACGAGCCTTTCTATGTAGAAACAGCCATTGGTAAGTCCACTAAGGTAACTGAGGTGGTTGAGGATTGCCTGATTGAGTTAGAAGATTGTAAGTTCCCTGCTAGGTTGCATGTTATGGCCTTAGGAGGTTTCGATGTGGTGTTAGGCATGGATTGGTTAGCTACCTATGAAGCCAATATAGTATGTAGTAAGAAGATAATTGTTCTAACAGCGCCCGATGGTAGTTCTGTTACGGTTCGTGGAGATAAGGTGTGCTGTGTACCGAAGGTCGTGTCGATGATCACAGCTGAAAAGTACTTAAGGGGTTTTAACAGGAAGAACGATTTTTCTATAAGTAAATGTGCTATATAAATGTTTACATATAAAAATTTTTCGCGCTGACCTGGCAGCCCGGCCCCAGCCAGGGGCGTTGCCCCTTGGACCCCACTAGGGGCTGCCGCCCCTAGGACCCTGCTGTCAGGGGCTGCCGCCCCCGAACCCCCGCTGTCCCGCGGCGGTTCGGTTATGTTTGATGATAATTAGTACTTGGCATGTTGTGTACTTAATAAATTAAGTATTATATACTAAAGTGGAAGATGATATCAATGAAAAGCGAAACTTAATGAATGTTACCCCCGGGCCCGTTTGATGATGTAAAGTCTTGCAAGCACTATGATAGACTTCACTTATGTGAGTCTGATATATGACGATGGATCTGTATTCATGAGCGGGCTATGTGCCTTGCAGTGTGGATCAACTGTCGGGGGTTAGCTACCGTATTCATGTGTACCGACAGGGATTGACATTTGTTGTCGATCAACATGGAGCTCTTGCTTTGTGCAATCTCATTTATGATGAAAGTGAAAGATAATGAAAGAATGAAAGATAATGAACATGCTTATTATGATGCAAGTAATGTTATATTCTATGTTGTATGCATGGTCATTATATGAAGGATAAAGTTTATATTTTCTTATAATATTTAAAACTAGAACTCACTCAGCGAAGCTGACTTTTATGCATAATAGTTGGCAGGTAAGTGCTGATGCTGAGGATGGCACATGAAGCTACTTGGGGAGCTATGGATGGCATTCCTATTTATGAAATATTATTGTAATTTAAGAACAATTAGCATGTTTTGTTTGAAATTAAAGGACAAAAGTATGAGTACAATATGGTTTTCTATGTTTTAAATGAATGTCTAATTATTTTCACTGCAATGTTATATTATTAAACTGATTTTTATGCTATGATTAACCAACTGTGAGGCTTCCCGGGAACGGGGCCTTACAGATGATGGGTGCTTTTGTCATCGTCCCCAATCTCTACATCAGACTTGTTGAGGGCCATTTTGAGTGTGGTGTAAGGAGGAGTGAAAAACAAGTTGATTGGGATGGTAAGATCTCACAATCAAGAGTCTAAAAAGCTCTGATACCAATTGCAGGATCGGGTTTGTCACTTAATATTTGGATTTCTCTCAAACTCACTTATATTACACTCAAATCAGATGAAATAGAATCTCTTCTAAGAGTTGATAATAATATAATAAGTAGCAAAGAACACAAGGAAATAATTTTCAAGGTACTTGTATATATTATTTCTCAACTCAAAGTATTACAAGACTCTTACAAGCATGAAACATGAGTTACAATGAGAAACTATATATACTAGATCCTACAGCCGGATATACTTTGATACCAGCTGGAAACCTAAGACTAAAGCATATACTACAATGCTAAAGTTAAGGTATCTTAGATAAAGTATTATCTAAGATATGGTAGTCATGACATGTCCATGACTTACCTTTTGTCACCAACTAAAGTTGGCAACTGTACTAACTGATAAAGGTAAACAATGGAATAAAGATGGTCAAATACATGGCTTTTGAGAAAACGCCATGCAGTATATCAGAGGTCTGCAGCGGAGTTTCAGGGAGACCATACTTATGTCCACTGGATAATAGTAGTATCTTTTAAAGGTAAGTTGGCTTCGGAAGAACAAGTTCTTCCAAAGCCACTTATACTACGGAAGAGGCTTCTATACTTCTGACGCTTGAGGACTTCTTTCATACTTCGGAAGTTGACTTCTGATCTTTCACTCTAAGTCTTGATCTTCGGAAGTGAATACTTTGTCTTTGGAAGTTGGATTTTTCCTTCGGAAGTTAGTCTTACACTTTGTCTTCGGAAGAGCTCCTTTTTCCTTCGGAAGTTCCACACTTAGCTTCGGAAGTCCTTTATTAGTTGCACCAAAATACTCTAAGTGATTTGGTTTTGGTTGCACCAGCCTTTCTAGATCCAACAAATTTGAGAAAGAAAACACAAGTATAAGCAAATGTTTGCTTGTTTTGTATGACTTATCGTAGTTCTCTCATTCAAAGGACCAATAATCTATGAGATGAGATGTCTCTTGTGAATACGAGTAGTTGAGATCTCGTCTTCTTGAACATTCACCTCTAGATTGGTTTGGTTCAAGTTAGAGAGCTAATGCAACAAGTTTGGAGAATGTGGAGTGAAATTCGGAACTTGAGTTGGGCAGTTGATGAAATAATCAAGCTTGTCATTTACATCTATATATCCTGACACAGATGAAGTTCCAGACTCAGGTTGTTGAATTTCTTGTCCATCATTAGGAATTGGTTGAGAAACATCATAATTTGCATATTCAAGATGTTGCACATTAATTTGTTGCTCATGAACATCTAAATTGAATAAAGAATCTCTCACAAACGAGAAAAATGGATAGTCCGGGCTTGAATCATCCATATCGCCAGAGTCTGAATCGTCACTAAAGGATCCAAGATCTCCTACCTGTTTCCTGTGAACACAAGAAGACTCAAACAAATTAGAATTAAGTGAATTTGACAATGAATCTAAATCAAATAACCAGGCTGGACCATTTGCAACTGATAGAAATGAATTTTAAAGGAATTTAACATTGAATGTTTCAATGATAACATTCGTCTTAGAGTTATAAACTCTATATGCTTTAGAAGCTGACGAATATCCAATAAAGAATCCGTCATCAGACTTTGCATCAAATCTGCCTAGCTGATCATTTGAGTTTAGAATCAAAACTGGATAACCAAATGATTTAAGAAAATCTATGTTTGGTTTCCTGCCGAACATCAACTCATAAGGAGTTTTCTGTTTGTCTTTCACCAATAGAGTACGATTCTGAATGAAACACGCAGTTGATATGACTTCATCCTAAAAAGTGATAGGAATCATAGCATCTGCTAACATTGCACGGGCTGCCTCAATCAATGTTTGGTTCTTCCTTTCTGCAACTCTATTTTGTTGAGGAGTTCTTGGAGCACTGAACTGATGAGCTATCGCTTTCCCTACACAGAACATGTCAACATTAGCATTCTTAAATTTTGTTCCATTATCACTCCTAATTATTTTGACTTTTTGACCGAGTTGATTTTCTACTTTAGTGATAAAGTCTTTTAATAACTTAGCCGTTTCAGATTTTGCACGTAGAAAGAAAACCCAAGAAAATTTTGTATAGTCATCAATTATAACCAGACAATATGATTTCTTTCCAATACTTTGTACGTTTACTGGACCAAATAAATCCATATGTAACATCTGCAAAGGCTTGGAGTTTGAGTTTATAAGTTTGAACTTATGAGACATCCTGTGCTGCTTCCCTTTCAAAAGAGCTTTACAGAGATATGTTATAGCAAACTTCTTTGATGGAATGCCCACAACAAGATTTCCTGCTTGCAAGTTTGTTCATGTTTTTGAAGTTTGAATGCCCCAGACGTCTATGCCAAAGCTGGCTCATCATTTGAAGCATGAGCAATGAGACAAGTTGTTTCAGTTGAAGGATCAACGTGAGACATATCTAGCTTGTAGACATCTCGATCTCTAACAGTTTTTACAGCCACCCATTCCTTGCGGATCTTAAAACCTGGCTTTAGAAAGCAAAAAGTGTCATCAAATAAAGCAGAATATGATTTATCACATATTTGAGAAACGCTTAAAAGGTTAAAGTTCAACTAAGCATAGAAGTTGACTTTATTAAAACTTATAACACTGTTAGATACCGTTCCTTCTCCGGTTATCTTTCCACCTGCATCTCCACTGAAAGCTACATGTGTACCATCTTTTGCTTAAAGTCTTTTAACAAGGCTTGGTTGTCTATCATATGCCGGCTACACCCACTGTCAACATACCATGTATTCATTGGTCTTCTAGGGCGTACCTGCATTTCAAAGACATTTAAGATGAATTATCAACCCAAGCCAAGATGGTCTTGGGCTTGCCATATTTATCCACAATAGTAAATTTCTTGAAATGGAGTTTGTGCAAATCAGTTTTTTTTTTTTAATTTAGGATTTTCAAATCCTCTTTGAAAAACTATCTGATTATCTTTTCTTTGTTTTAACCTCAAAGCATTAAACCGATTCTAAAGATCCTCATTAAGATAATTTGACCCATCATTTGAAACATTCTTTGAAAAAATTTTCTTGTTAAATGTTTTGTTTTTCATTTGCGCTGAACGTGGAATGAATTTTCCTTGATTGTACTGCTGTGATCTGACAGTATACTGATTATCATAATCGAAATTGATTCTTCTGAGAGATCTCAATCCTAAAGAGGGTTGTTTTGATAATCTTTGTAAACCAAAATTTTGTTTCTTTGAAATCTTTGATTATCAAAATCTTTCCGAGGCGGGTTCTTTCTAAAGAAGCAATCTTCAGTATTGTGATTTCTTTCATCACATAAGGCACAGTATTTATTGAAATAACAATCAGCCGTTGAGTGATTTGTCATATCACACATATGACAGTACTTGTTAAAATAACACTCAAATGTGTTATGATTGTACATATAACATATGTCACAGTACCTTTGTGGCTGTTTGAACAACATTTGCTTAACCCTAGATGTAGAAGCCACATTAGATCCTTGTCTAGATTTAGGCGTAGTGAGGTTAAACTATTGTTTTGATTGTGTAAGTTTGGTTTTTTGATTTTTAGGGATTGGCCTTTTAACATGTTCATAATTCTTTAACTCCTTAGATTCAAATCATTTATGAACAGCGGAAGACTTTGGACCTGAACCTGTTTTCAGATCAGAGTTAGATTTGATCTTAGGTTTTGATGTTGTTTCAGGGATTGTGTTCAGGTCAAAGGTTCCTTCTGACACAAACTTTTCTGGTTTAATTTGACTTATTTTATTGATTGGTTTTAGAAGATGCTTTTTGTCTTCTTTGATTTCTTGATCTTGATGAAGTTTTAGTGCTTTGGGTTTTGATATAATATTGAGAAGATTCTTTTTCTGATTCTTTCAATTTTTGATCAATAAGGTTTGTTTCAGAAGAGCTTGAATCATCAAAACATGAAGTCTTTCTAGTTCATCTGACTCAAAAACACAATCACCCTTTGGAACAAATAGCTTTTTATTCTTTTGTCGAGGTTCATAAGATTTGATTTTAATTGGATTACCATTCTTTATCTTCTCTGAATATTTCTCTTCAAATATTTCAATGTTTATCTTTTCAATTTCACTCTCGACATTAGATTGAACATTTCTTTTCTTCTTTTGAAATTCTTTAAGCTTAGCTTTGTTCTCTGGTGAATGATCATGGGTATTAAAGTTTCAGGTAAGGTATTTGAGATGATTCAAGCATTGGTTCATGAGTGAATCCTAAACCTGTTTTATCTTTATCTTTTCTACCATTCATCAGCTACTCAACAATAGTTTTTGAGCTTTTCACTTTTGCTAAATCAATTTGAGTTGCTGCATGAGCCAATTTTTTTTGTTCAAGGGTTTTTGACATCTGTTCAAGTTGTTTCTTGACAAGTTCAAGTTATTTTAAAGTTTTGTTTCAAGAAGTTTGGAGAGATATAATTTTATCATCAGAGATTTTGTGATCTGCTTTCAGCTTACTGTGCATTAATTCTTCTTGTTTCAGTTTATCACATATTTTGGATGAGTAGGTTCTATAGTGTTCTACTTGTTCAAAACATACTTTAGTGCATATTTTCTCCCTTACTTCCACTGGAATTTCTGGATAAGGGTTTGAAGATTCGGTGTCAGTTTCAGATGAAGAGTTTACAACCTTGGGTTGTTCAGACTGTGCAATAAGAGCAACTTCTTCAGAATCTTCCTTTGGATCTGATTTGTCACTCCAGTCATAGTCTTCCTCATTTCTGAATCTCCTTTTGTTTTTGGATCATTATCTTCAGACCAATCTTCAGTGTTGATTTCAGCAACAAGTGCTAGACCAGAAGTAAGATCTTCAGTAAACTGTTCTTCATAAGCACTCTAGTCATAACCATCCTTGATACTGATGACTAATGCTTTCTTTGGTTCTTCAGTGGTCTTTGATTCTTCCTTCAGTTCTGGTATTGGTAGACTCTGTTTCTGAAATGTCTTCTGAGTCTGTTGATGATACCTCTGACTGTTAGAGCTACTTTGACCATTTCCTCCTTGAGTTCTTGTAGCTTTGTATCTCTAGAAAAATGACCATAGCTGTTACAGTTAAAACACATTGACTTCGACTTATCAAAGCCAACTGTTTTATTTGCACTTGGCTTATAGTTTCTATTCACATATGAATGCTTTTGTGTTCTATAAGCTATCATCACCATTTGCCAGTTGAGATCCATTTCTTCAACGTCATCTGGATCCATCTCGAACAAATCCTACAAAATTAAATCAACTTGTGTTAAATGACTTCCCTAGTATGCTTGAAAACTTGCCATAAAGGCTGTAAATGCAGATTTGAACTCTTCATCCTGTAAAAGGATGTTTATAACATCTTTAACTTTCTTAGGGTTAGCAGAGTTAGAAGATGGAGTCTCATTTTGAGTTTTAGGCATTTGAGATTTTTGAGGAGACTGTGGTTGTGGATGAGTTGAGTAGACAGGTGTGCTAGTAAAGAATCCTACTCCCACAAACAGATCACCCTCATCTTCTGGAGTAGCTTCATCCTTAGCCAAAAAGGCAATCTCTACAGTATTTGCTGGAGAAGCAACATACTTATAGATGCAGCTCTATCAATATTCCTTGAGCTTTCATCAATTTCCACTGACTCAATCTTTGCAATTAACAGATCAAGATCCATGGGAAACTTTTCAGTATGTTTTAACAAAGTTACTGTTTGTTTTCCAAGATGATGGAAGTGCATTTAGAAGTCTATCATTTAGGTCTTTAAGATCATTCTTAATCCCTAAAGTTGACATTTCTGTGATAAGTTGCACATATATGTTCATCATCTGGTTTACAGTTTCTCTAGAGATATGCTCAAACAATTCAAGTTACCTTTTTAACTTCTGTCTTTTGAGATCATGAATATCTTTTCCTCCTTCATAGATAACTTTCAAAAGCTTTATGTAAGGTGTACCCAGTTTGGTAATTCTCAAGCCTTGATAGTACTTACAAAGGTAACCCTTTACACATGAGAGAATATGCTTTAACATCATTCTTCACCTTCTTCAGATCACCCCCTTGTAATCCATCTTCTGAATAAGGCTCTAGATTATCTTTTGTGTATACAAAACCATCAGGACCATCAGTAGTAACAGGTATATGAGGTCCTTTCTCAATTGATTTCCATAAATCAGTATCAATTGAGTTTAAGTGATGTTTCAGCCTGAGTGACCAATTCTTGAAGTCAACTCTGTTCTTCAACTTTGGTACTCTGTTCTCTGAATCTTTAGACTTTGCCATATTTAAGTTTTGAATTTAAGAAAATATACTATTTTTGTTGTTTTAAAGATTTAAATAAAGAAATGAAATTACAATATTTTTGTATTTTTATTACTTTGAAAACTTTTCTAAGTGTTAGAAGAAAAGTCTGAATCTGATGCGCCTAAATAGTTGAGAAGCGCCCAACTTGACTTAGAAATGCCTAAGGAATTGCCTTAGTAAATTCTGAAATGCTCAAGTGTAGAAGCACCTGAACAGTATCAAAACGTCCAAACAGTTCCAAAGCGCCCAAACAGTGATGATGCGCCTGAACAGTTATGAAACACCTGAATAGTTTCAAAACGCCTGATACTTAGTTTCTACAAAGCGTTCAAACAGTGTCAAAACGACCACTCTGAAACGCCTAAACAGTGTTAAAGCGTCTGAACAGTGTTTATGCACCTAAACACTTAGGTTATTTTTTAGATGATTTCAACACTTCAAACGCCTAATTCATCTTCTTTGTAACAACCTGATCTTAACAAATATTTCAAAACTTGATTAACTGATCTGAAACTCTTCACTCAAGTGTGAAATACACCGAATATCAATCCTTTAACATCAATTTCCTTCAATTAACAACAATTAATCAGAATATTGCATAATTTTTGTTCGACTTTTGAAGAACAGTTCGAACTCAAATCTGACAAAAATTCAGATCTGATGATGTTAACTCACTCAATTGTGATTCAAATCATGTTTCTAGTGATGAAACACAACTTAGTACAGCAATCTATTGATCAATTGCTATTAAGAAAACACAGATTCAGGTGATTCACAGCTCGAATCACTGAACCGAAAGCTCTGATACCATTTGATAGGTTCAAATGGATCGATTTGTGTTAGTGATGAACTGCAATTGACAATAATGTGCACAAAATAATCAACTAAGCAAATTATCAGAAAATTCATAGTGATTTCATTGATATTAGCAAAGGATTACAAGTACAGAATGAGAGAGTTCTGTTGCAAAAGTCTTACCTGCAAAAATACAAATAACCATATTTATACTAATACAAAAAACAAAGGAACATATATTTACACAATAAGTCCCTATACTATGACAAAAACGAACTAAAAACTAATGCTAATCTTCAAGGCTCCAACACTAAACCATCTGCAAGACCAGCAAAACAACTCGTTAACCCTTTCTTGATCCGTATGTTAGGACAGATAGGGAAATGAAGGAATAATTTGGAAAAAAATTTAAAAGGAAATTAGGCTCAGTAAAGACCAATTCTTTAAGAGCAACCATGTTAAAGTATATCCAAAAGATAGAGATCAATATGAAGGCTTTAGAAGAATAAGTTGTTATTTCAAAGCCAAGAATGAGAACAAATGCTCAACCAATTCAATTATTTCCAATTCAGTTATTTCAAAGCAGACACTCTTGCACCTCTGCCAAACAAAAAACTAGTTTAATTTAAGCAAACCTTATAATACTCAATTAACAGAAGGTTTGACCATATCTGAGGTGATTCAAGGTGTGTCAGCTTAAGCATTCAAGACTAATGTCAAGATAGTTGTCTGGAAATATTACAGTGAGTAGAATATGTTTATGATCAAAGGGATCACAAGGTTGGTACAGTTTTTTATAAGTACCATAATATAGTAAAGACTTTATAGATTCATGATATTAAAGAGTTGGTTAATCATGAACTAATCAATCATGCTCCAATGGCAAGAGGATATTATTTTGAGAAGATTCTAAAGATTTTTAACAGAACTATTAACCTCAAATTGATACTTTTATCAATCCTTTGGATAAAAAATGAAGAAGACTGTGGAAGGGTTGGTAATTCCTAAGGGAAGAGTAAATCCAACTAAGAGTTAAGGAGAAAGCATGTCGTATGAACTCAACAGACTATACGTATCTCAAATGTGATATATAATAAGAAGACTTATTAGTTGGTCATTGAAATAAGATAGGAAGGAAAGGATGGCCAAGACATCTGACTATTCAGTGCATATGAAGTTTAGTTAATAGACGAGTCTTACATTCATTACATATTCACTAGACATTTTAGAAGACTCATAAACAAAACAAGAGAGGATTATTTGTTATTTTTTCGATATGTATATAAGAATACTGAAGATTGCCTATGATCGAATTAATAAAAGAAGATCAACTCAGAAGAACAAGATAGTACTTTTATGGCTTGGGAGTATAGTGAAGTTTGAGGTTAATTCAGATAGTGATCTGGCTGGTGATACATAGAGATGGGTTGTTAACCATTATTGTGTTAGAACCCATCTCATTATAGAATATGCCTATAAAAGCCATTGAAAGAATGAGCCAGATGAAGATCAATGTCCTTGATAGAAGCAAGATGAGAGAAGCTAAAGCTTTTGCAAACATGATCAGGGCTGTTTTAGATCCTACTTTTGCTCAACCTCTAGTCACACCAGACCCAACACTAGTAGAACCTTTACAATCTCCACCACCTACAAACCCTTAAGATATATAGGTTGCATAATTCTTATAAGGAGTATTGATAGACCTTAAAAAGATCATGCGTACCAATTCAAGAGTTGGTTGGTGAGTTTCTCTACTTGGTATTTTGAACAAGTAGAAGAACCTATGCCGACAACTAATGCGGGTACAAGTATTAGTGTCAATGTGGGTGATGAAAAAGAACAAGTCCAGAAATGCAGATGATCAGAAGAAAAAATGTACATAGAAGAAACTCATAAGTGTTGGTCATCCGCATTAGTCTATGCGGATGACCAACAACAAATGCTTATGAACAAAGAACAAATGCTAACAAGTGTTTAGTGATCCATATTTACAAACGCAGATGAGTAAAACACATGCGCATGAAGACTTAAATGAAATGCTTATTCTGTTTTGTACTAGTTAGATTGATTTTATTCTAATGTAATAGTATTTGAGATAGTTTAGTCATAGTTAGGCCTAATGTCAGGCTATAAATGGAATGTTAGTATTTTGTATTTGTAACCCTACACCCAACAACCCAACTTTGTATTTTGATAAAGCTTATCAATATACAAAGATAATTTATTAGTATCATCATCCGTTCATCATATATTTGATTATTGATTGTTGTATTTCCAAAATAATGAATCAATATACTCAATCAGCATATTCGATCCATCACACATCTCACTCAATCAAATTATATGTCTAGTATGCATATCTATACAAATAAATGGATCATAGGAGAAGATAGTGTTTGTGTTATCAATAGTTTTATACCTGTGAATAACATGTTAAGTAGTGTCAAAACTTAAATATTATCAAATTTGTGATGTTAGCTGATGTCAACTTGCGTATGTGTATGCATAAGCTAAACTCCATTAGGTATAGAATGTTAGTTTAGTCTAGATTATATCATGAGATTCTTGTCATGAATATATGATTTTGGATGAGCCACCTTTATTTTATTTTGTGTCGTGCAAATATCTAGAGTCCATCTACCCTTTATGTATGATTTTATATCATAATTCATACCTTGGATAAATATGATTTCACATTAATGTCAATTAATTGAATCATGAAGATTGGTATATATTAAGTGATATATATTTTCTTACACATATGCATATTTGTAATAAACATTGGAATATATCTACTGAAACATTGCATGTCTTTAAAAAGATAGATATCATGTATTAACCTTGATCATGGGAAACACAATGTAAATCTTTATAGTATCTGTTCACTCAAGAAAAATAAGATTTGGCATATATTGACAAGTAGATAGTTATTATAGGTCTCGATATGTAACAGGAAGCTTTAATGAAATGTTTTACTTTAACTTGATCCTATGTGGATGAATATTTCTATAAGTTCAAATGTGATCATTTTAAATTATCATGTATGAAAATATTATTTGTTAAGTAAGTTTTTAAGAAATTGAAAATGCTCTCCAAAATATTTGTTTAGCCGACATGATCATCTCACACATGTCCTCACCAAAAACATACTTAAATTTATTTTGTTTTTGTTTGAATTTTCTCAAAATACAAAAATACTTTTTTATGTAGTTAAACGTATATTTTTTAATAGATAAAAGGATTCTGATTCAACACTTTCATGAATATTAATTGTGTTTAAGCGTATAATTTTTACATTGGTTTTTGAAAAAATGAATTGACAAAGAATTTTTTTTAAGTAGTCGAAAGAGAATAGATAAATGGGGTCCTCCTCCTGTGTCACACACTGGGTTCGGGTTACCCCAGGTCACGTGTACCTATCAGGAACATTTCATTATTTTAATCAAAAAATATTTTCAAAGATATAATGCAGTAGAAAATCACTTAAAAATACATCATATGATTGTTTTTAAAAATAATATATGTATTTACAAGCCACAAGATTCCATCTTAGAGATGCGTACATCTTTGCTTTTATGTTGTGATTTCTGACATTCGATAGTAGACACACCTACAAAGTTAATACTATAGCCTGATCTAGAGTTATTCTTAGTTTAATTAATTTTTACTTGTAAAAGGTTCGAAAGTTTAATATCAACGATAGTGCTGGTGAATAACGGTTTATCAGACCTAGATGAATTTCATAATCAAGCCTGAGAACATTAATATAAGATTGACCATGCTAGGTCCATAGGCTGAAATACAAATCAAGATCTTTTGTTGTATACTGTAATAGTTTGTTATTGGGTCACTTGTAGGACCGTCAATGTCGGGAGTCATAATCTTTTGGACACCAACCCACTACTGGTCATGTTAGGCCTAATACCCCTTTTAAGGTTTTACCCGTCACATGTGGATCATGCTAATTAGATCACACATACAATATTAGTTTGATGTTTGTCTTGCATTTCACTAACATGCGTTAATAAATTAACTATTACTCATGTCGATTTCAAGTGTAGATGTGAATCAAAAGGATTCCCGAGTTTTGCATTCAAAAGACAAATGTATTCACCTTAAAGTCAAGCAGAGCATTTTTGGTGTTCTAGGGTTAGTTTCAAATAGCTTAAACAGTACCTCGACTATTCACTATGCTAGAAATGTCTTCAAGAAACTACTGGTAGCTTCAAATATTTGCGAATCAAGCATCTGCTCATGAAACGAGTAGAGGAATGTAGCAACAAAACCGAGGCTAAGTGTGTGTGTTGTGAAGGTGTGAATGTGTGTAAGGTGAGCTGATAACTCACCAATTTATAGGTAAGGTCGACTATCTAATGCGGCCTGATTGTATAACGTGGATGCATGTGGGATATGTGTCACGAATGCATTGCCCCGACCCCCTTTTTAGCGTTACAGCCTGCATCATTAGCCGATGAGGTCCGCCTCGGCGTCCATGTGTCCGACACCATCTTGAAATAGGTGTAAGCATAGATAGGTGGGGCCAATTTACCCCAAGACAAACTATATAGTTTTACCTGAGGCGAATCTACCTAGTTTCGGCCCGCTGAAGGCTAGGAGAAATTACTTTTGCGTTTTACTATAAATAGCACTATGTCTATAAAGGTTGCTGGTTAAATAAGTAGTTAAACTTTGAATGTCTGATGTATAGATATCTTTATAATGAATGAGAAAAATCATTTATTTACATATTTGTTGATATTGTTGCTATCTTGCAATTGTTATTGCAACGTTTACACATAGACACGAGACACTCACGCCTAGATTTTGCGCTTGTGTTTGTGACGTTTGATTCAAACACGAAGAGCCTGATAGAATAGGACCTACAAAGTGCAAGCCCTAGAAAACCATCTTGTAAACTGTAATGTGAAAGTGTGACTTTCATGTAAAATATTGACTACTTTCACTTGAATCTTGAACTTTTGCATAACCATCAATTATATATTCGCATGATACTTTCGCGTGTTTTTTACTTCTGTGTCTGCTTTAACTTTCACTAGTATTGTCGACTTTCACGTGAATCTTGAACTTAAGTGCATATCTTTTATAACTTGATCATTCTCATAAGCATGAGCCTCTTATAATGTTGGTGACTACTCGTGACAAGATCATTTTTGGATGGTTGTATACATACACACCTTGTATGTATGATGATGGAAGATTTTTATATGCATGATTTATAATAAGAAAATGATGATGATGAAATATAACATCTGGAAGTATATATGATATGGTATGAGATGGAGTACATACTACATCCAATGTGATGAAGTAATTGTAAAGCCAATACGGGTGAACTACATTAGCATCATATGGTCCTACAACAAGATATATGAGCAAGTGGTATTGTAACATGTTGGGCCTATGACATTTACATGTTGGGCTAACATTATGTTTAACAAAAAAACGAGCAGCAACGATTAATTGGACCATAGAATTTACATTTATAATGATCAATTAGTCTCACGGATAATGAATTGTGGGATAGAAACATCGTCCGATAGCTACGCGTGAGCTAAAGCCTTTCACCGGGCCGCTGGGGTGAATGTATTTAGATAATAAGGGTGAAGATTAACTTGATGCGGTGAAGTTAGAGAATAGGTGGAACAACATCACCTTATCATGTGAATTTGTTTTAGTAATTATGGGTGTTGAATCAGTTGCCTACGGGAATGATTCGTGAAGTTTGACTTCGTTCTATAAACGAGTTGACTTTGAGATGTAAATGTTTGCTTATCTATATGTGTTA